>CAUHTR010000084.1:105000-216010 GCA_959609185.1 Schmidtea polychroa
TCAATTAAAAAGAAATCAGTGGTGAATATTGAAAAAAGTTCTTATAATAAATATATACAGGGGCTTAGTGACAGTATTAGGCGCCTGGGTACAAGGTATAATTGCCCCCTCCTCCCGCCGTTTCACTGAAACATTGGAACACAGGATTCGGTGCCGTAGATAAATAAGAGCACAGCAGTCAATACTCAATATGTCATAATAACACTATCACCAAAAAACGACACCATAGAAAGACAATTTGAATAAAATACTTTAATTTCTAGAGAGGTCGCGCTGATTCCAGTTATAGTATATAATATAATTACTATAACTGGAATCAGCACGACTTCTATAGAAATTTAAGTTTCATAATGTTGGTGTTAGTACAAAAACCAAAAAAATTTATATATAAAAGGAAGGCATAAAAATTATTGGTAAAATCAATAAAAGTGAAAAATCAATTAAAACAAATAATCAAAAATAAATATTGAACGGGAGTATCGGGTATGGTTGAACGCCAAATTGATAGATGAGTTCAGAAATTATAATGAAAATTTAATAAGGTATTCACATGGAAAGTTAATGCGAAAAAACAAATTAGTTTAAAATCATTAATCTGTAATAGAAAGCCCGACCTAATGGGAAGCCCGAGCCCATGGGAAACCCGAGTACTGAAGGAAACCGGATGCGCAGTGAGACCCGATTGATCAGATAAGGTAGGGAAAATTTCGAGCCCCAATCTAAGATAAACAAATTAAAATAATTTGGAAACCCTCAAATTTTTACATATGATTCCCGGAAGATAATTATTTGCAATTCTCTAGATAATTGCCCTCTCAGAAACAATACAGAAAGATAAGCTCAGAAATCAGGCGATCAGCAATCAGAAAAAAATTTAAGACTCGTACCAGAAAAGGTGTTTCCCCCTAGGTTATTTACCTTATCGAGTGACAATTAGATTGAGCGAAAGGTGCATATAGTGACAAATTGTAATTTGATTGAAATTGAAAGAAATTATTCTGTGTTGGGTTTTGACTTATTTGTTTGAAATTACCATAAAATTACCAGGAGAATCAAATCCATAATTTAATTCAAAGTAATCGATGCTGATCAAATCTGTATATTCAACTTCAAAATCTTCACAACTCTGATAATTTGAAAATGAATTAGTTTTTGAAGGTAAAAAGTTATTATTCGATGTTTGAAATGAAATGAAATTAGACAAAAATGCAAAAGTATGGATGCACGATAATATTTTATTAATTTAATTATATCCTCAAATTTAAACAAAGTAGTTTTATTTTTACTCATTACTTTTAATACGATTTAAGCACTGAAAATTGAGTACTGAAGATTAAACCAGGATATTTTAGGTTTCCACATAAATAAATGATTTTTTTTAACTAAAATGGTGAATAAGAATCTCGTTTTTGAGTAAAACATTAAAAGTAATAATAACTTCAATAAAATAGGAACCACTTGTGACAAGTCAGCTGGAATTTAAGGTTCGTTGGGATGATATAAATTGGATTGACGATGTCCATATCTTGGTATTATAGTTTGATTTCACACTTGCTAAATAGTTTATGCACCTATTCATTGCTTTAGATTGGTGTTTCTTAACTGGGAGTGCCTTAAAATGTTTCAATGTATACTCTCTATATTCTATGCCATAGAACCTATGGCAATAATACTAAAATGGCAAATTATAACTTTAAAATTCTATTTAAAAAATGAGGATATTTGGCATCCCCATAACTCAATAAATAGTAACTCAATTTCCTAGATGGGCCTTCTGACGTCAATTGGTATTCATAACATTTTATACTTGTTTTTAAATTATTAATACATCTTTTATTCGAAAACACATTTTATTTAATATCAATTTTTAATTAACCACTTACTGATAATTTAAAATCCTTTTATTTAATAATAATTTAAACAATATCTTTTGTACCGTTTTGCATACTTTTAGTTTCTTGTTAACTACCAAAAATTTTACCTTTCTTCAACGGATTAATTCATGTCTTGAAACATACGATTATATATGTAACCATGTCTCTTTCTAAATCTATTTTTTAGGGATCCTTTTATCTCCAAGGACTATCTTTTATTAGTTTTCAATTTTAGTTCTAGTTTTGTCATAAAATTCATTTTTGAAAAAACCCATAGGTTCCTGGTCTAATTTATTTGAAGAAACTTTTATTTCATCATCATTTGAAATATTGATAGATTCGGGTTTTTCAGTCGATAAATGTTACTAGAGATATCATTCACATTCACTGTTATTTTGATCTTAATGATATGATTTCAAAATAACATCATCAGTTTGAATTACACTAAGGACTTTTTTCTGATATTTACATGCAAAAAAAAAAGATTGTTTCAAAAAAGAACAGTTTATTAAAATTTTTAAATTGATTCATAATTTTAAACAAATGTATTCATTTTCTAAAAAACCTTCAAATCTCATATACTGATCAAAATTTTAACAGTAAATTCTACCACACACACACACACACACACACACACACAATTAAGTGCAGCAAAAAAATCAAAAATAAAATACACACATCCATTACACAACTCAAAAGCAAGAAAGCCCTTTATAGGACGCACACCATCCACAAAGGAAGTGCATAATTTATTTCAAAACACTAAACTATCTACATTGTTACATGATTGTTAAAATTTTATTTTGCAATAAAAATTTTAGACAGAAATTTGTTAATTGCAGATTCCACGCTTAAATAAAATATATAAAAATGTATCAATTATGTCCCTAAAAAATTGACTAGTTTAGCAGCAACCTACTGAAAGAAGATCACTCAACCATTACATGTTGGCTTCCATTGTCTATAAACCTTTGACTTTGAAAAATAATTTGTTAATTCTTGCTAAAGTTTCTGCAATTATTTTAATTTTCCTAAATATTTCACTCTCTTTAAAACGATCATTTATCTAATGCGCCTGAGATAGGTTAAAATTATGTGTAAAAGACATTCAACATTTAGAAATTTAGAAATTGTTTCAATAATTACCTCCAACAAAATTTCCCCATTGAAAATTTGGTATTGAAATCCTTTTTATAAAATATTCATGTTTGCAATATTATAGATCAAAACAACACATAAGGTATACGATATTGTTTTGATCGGTACTTCCGTATTATCTTACCCCCAAAAATTAAATTAAAAAAGAACACATATTTATTATATTAATTTTCTAAATCACAGTTACAAACTCAGCAAATGTTTGTAAAGAGTTTGTAAATGGTCATCCAGGTGGCCAGAAAACCACAATGTCGTTGAGAATAGTGTCGAACACATCGGCACTGTTGCTTAGAAGACGTTTGCGCCACATAAACTCACATAATCACATAATCACATAAATCACAGATAGCCTTAAAAAATTCATGTTCAATAATGTTCAATAACGTCATCAATAATGTATTCTCTCATTTTTTATATTGTTATTTTAATTGTATTTTATAATTTAATTTTTGGGGGTAAGATAACACGGAAGTACCTTTTGATCTATAGTCTTATGAACATTAATGAAAATTATTGAATTAAAACAAGATCAAAGGTGACACCAAATGATAAATATGATACTTTTTATAAAAGACTTGTATTTGCCATTAAATCAGGTTTCCTATTTTTTTATAATTTAAAATTAATTAAATATAATTAATTAAATTAATTAAATATAACTTTCCCCGTGTTCACATCCGTATGTACTGCCGTAGCTATCTTTGCATGCGCCCTACGCAAGATTTTATTTGTTGGGTTCTCTATTTGTATTATTAAAAAAAATTCATTACATTTTATAAAAATTATTGCAACATTAGGTAATCGTTCTTAAATAATTCTTGATTAATTCGAATTTGAAAAAGACTCGATTATTTCCAAGTCATAAGAGCCTGTTAAACATCTTTTGGAGTTATATTTGAATGTTTGTCATCAATTCCATTTCAAGGTCCTTGTTCATTCAAAATCTTGTACTGTATACCTTTTTTACCTGCATAATTAGAACATTGTAATAATGCCGCTCCGTTACATTTGAGTTAATACTCAAATAGCTAAAATATTTGTCAAAAGGTATCATTTTCCACCTCTTTGTTCACTAAAATTAATTGTAGACTGTAAAAATGAAAATTTTGAATATTAATTGTATATAATATACAGTTTCCAGAAATAGTTAAAGATTCAAGTGGAGAAGAAATTCACATTACATATTCCAAACAGAGCACCGGTCCAGACCGTCAAACATGGGGCGGAAAGATTGAATTTCTTTGCTCATGTGTTGCCATGGCAGTTGGGTTGGGAAATGTCTGGAGATTTCCATATTTGTGTTATAAAAATGGGGGTGGTGAGTTGAAAAGTTTCACTATTCTAAACAAACATTATTTGCTGATAATTTAGGAGCTTTTCTCGTTCCCTATTTTTCCATGTTATTTCTAGTCGGATTACCATTATTTTTTATGGAGTTAGCATTTGGTCAATTTGCCAGTCTCGGTCCAATTACTGTATGGTCGATCAGTCCATTATTTAAAGGTAAATTAATTTTATTTTTGGAAAAATTACATTTCATTAAAACTAAAATAATAGAGTTTTCATGTATTCGCGTGACCTTGAGATTAAATAGTGTTTATTATAATTGGATAATTATTTTATAATTATTATTAAATATTTAATAAAACTTTTGATTAAAGTTTAGTTATATGATTTTTTTTAGAGAAAATTATTGATAATTAAAAAAGTTGATATAATAAAATCATAAAATCACGATTAAATTAGAAATTAACAATATTAAATGTCAAGGTCACACTAGCAAATGAAAAACTCTAGTTCTAATTTTTTATTAAAATCAATTTTTTCAATTAAAATTTTGTTCTTTTTAATTTTTTTTAATTAAGAATTCTTTTGACATTTAAATTTCTTTAAAATTGCTTTCTGTAATTTTAATCTTACCTTTCAGATTTTTTAATTTGTTTAGGAATTTTTTCAACTGAATTTTTTATTCTTCTATCTTTAAAATGACCGAATATGGAATTTTATTATAATTATTATATAATTTATTATATGACAAGTTGTTGCTTAAATTTTCACTTAATAGGAGGTTCCTAATTACAGTGTTCGATTATTCCCATTAAACTTTCTATATAAAATCTATTTGTTTTAAAATTAAAAAAAGATTTTTTAAAAAGAAAGATATTGGAACTTGGTAAAATCTTTTATTTTTTTTGGTCACTTTTGATGATTTTTAATGTCATTTATTTTCATTATTACTATAGATCAAAAATTAAAATTTGGAAATTAATTTTATTATTAAGAGAAGTCGCAATTAAGAATATTTCACATCTAATAAACAAAATAGTAAAATAATATTAATCTTTGGTGGGAAAATAAATTATACTTAACAAACCAAAAGTCATAGGCAAATACAGGGCCACTGTAGGCAGCTATCCCACTACAGGAAATCTCAACAATTTTTAAACATAAATTTAACTTCACTCAATTGGTTGTAGAAAAATATTTTCATCCTAAAAGTGTAAAATTAAATTTGTCATCACTAAAGTTAATCACATTCTTCAATTATTTTTTTGAATATATTCGAATATAAGGACCTTCGAAAAATTATCTCATTTTAAATTTGATTAAAATTAAGGATGTAAATGCGGGTACCCGATCCGGCAAGATCCAGTGGATCGGATTCTTCGGATCTTAATCAATTTATAATAATTCTGAGAGGAAGTTAACATATTTTTAACGTTAATAACCATAAAATATTTGAGTTTTTCGCTCTAGCCTAGTTCTCTTTCTGAACACTCATATGAGTGTTTAACGTGTTTAGTCTAAAGACACGTATTTCAGTTCGAGTGTTGAAAGCTTGCAGAAATGAAGAAATCCGGAGAAAAGGTCACATTTGCCTTGGACGAGTGGTCATCAATCACTCAAGATCGATACATGAACTTGACATTATCAAATGGTGATGACGAGTTCAACCTTAATAAAAGGTTCCCTGAAAGCTGACAAACTTAAAATTTATATCGAGAAAATCCGAATGGAATTCAGATTGACTTGGAATGACATTGTTGCCATTTTAATGGACGGTTGTGCATGGTTCAAGCAATTCATCTTGCCATGACAAAAGTAATGTATGACGTGGAACTGGAGAGGGGAATTGAAAATTCGAATTTACTGCCGCTAAAAATAACGTACTCATAATATATTCACTACGGTAAATGTACGGTAATAACGACAAAGTTATATTAAAAAGTATTAGTTAGTTAAGTTATATATCAAAAGTATCTTCAACTATGTGAATTTGTTCGGTTTGTTCCACCTTAGTAACGACTTCAGTGGCTTCGTTAGACTTAAATTAGTATAGCTTGAATTAAAAATGATTGCATTGTAAATGTTTGGATTAGAAATGTTTTAATTGTAAATGTTCATAGAATGTAAAATATATTATTTAAACAAGACTAATTTAATTTAATTTAATTATAAATATTCATAAATTCTAAATAAATATAGAATTGTGACAATATAATTAATTATGATAAATTTAAAATATATTGTAAAAGAAATAAATTTTTTTAAAAAAATATATAAACTGATATATTTTATATTTTCTTTATTTTCATTTCTTTTTTACACTTTAATCAATATACGACAAAATGTTGATTGAAAGACAAAAGAAATGAAAATAAAATGATTACAATGTGTAAGGTCTGTGCTATGGAGTAAAAATATTTATAAAGATAAAACTTATCATTAATTTCGTTTCATTTGTAAACAGTGAAATTGAAACGAATCACGAAATAGATCATTTCCTTTACACTAAATTGATCCAGTTGTTAATTAAATGGAAAATAGAAAATTTCAGTTCAGATTAAAATGAAAATTTAGAACGCCTGTATTGATAATCGCCCGATGAATTATGAACTGATCTCACGCTATAAAAATAAAAAGAATTAAAAATCTATTAATTTTGTTTAGTTGATATCAAAAATCTGGTGCAGATAAACAAGAAAATCTAATTTTCATTCGATGATTAATTAACTTAATCAAATAAATAATAATAATTTTGTTACAAAATTCTTCAATTTTTCGTTCATTTTGTCAATAAACTGTCTATTTAAACTAAAAGGACTATTTTAAACACGACTACAGTTAACGAGTGCTCTTTTACATTCATTCTAAGAGGGCAAATTTTGCATAGAAGATGTGGAAATGTAACAATAGTCACAAAATTGTGAATAAATATACACGACACATTACTAAAAGGAAGACACATTTTTGAAATTAACTCTATATATATTTATTGATTTTTATAAAAGAATTCATTTATAAAAAGATTTTAAATTACAACATTTGATATTTATTTTCAATATTCAAAATAATAATAACCACTTAAAAATTCATCTTCATCATTTAATATTTTATTTCTTAGTTTTCTCGACAACTCTAAAGTAGTATGATTGAATTCAATAAAATTTTAGGCATTACATTCTAAATTTTTGACTGTCATTGTTTGTTTAAAAAATAAAATTTTACTATGCTATTATTCCATGCAACATTTTCACATATCGGAAGTTTACATACATTTTTTATTCTATTTTGCGTTTGTGTGTTAAAGTTATTTTTTCTATACTTTCTCAATTTCCATATTACTAAGTGTTGTTAAAAAGTCCTTAGATTTGTACAGAAATGAAGTTAACAAATCCTTAAAATTAAAAAACAAAACAATGAATATCTAAAAAAATATTATTAAATTTGTTTTACCTTGTGCACGTCTTGTTTACGCCGTGACTTTAAAATATGTACCAGCAAGTCGAATTTAGCACCGATATACGTTTTTTCTTTTTGAGGAAGACAGAACATAAGGACATAATTTATCAGTTGCATGAAGCATATGGAAATGATTCATCATGTAAGACCATTATTTAATTTTTCCTCTGATAGGAACAATGCGTTTGTTGAAGCAAAAAGTTGACGATCCCCAAAAATTGGCAAGGAGAAATTCGAAAAGATAAAGATTGTTGTGAAAGAAGAGAGACATTGCAAGGAAATGTCAACTAAATTTAATATAGGAAGGGAAACTGCAGAACATGTTTGAGAGCATTGGAACCGGAAAATTATGTAGTTAAATTTTCCCATGTTTCTTGAAAATTTGGCTCCCTTTAATGGACAAAATGTTTTGAAGAATATTTTAACTGAGAATGATATGCCATTGAATCTTTATGTTCCACACAATAAGCGTGTGTCTTGCGAATGGGTCTTTCCAGGGTAAAAGCAACCAAATGTTTTGTTCATGGGCATTTCACCGACAATGTCTCATAATCAGTCTTTTTTAAAATATAGAAAATGTGATCAAGACCGACTTTATTCTGGTAATCATTTCCTCTCTACTACTGTGCACTGGTTAGTGATGTGTTAAAAAGTGGTGACGGAACTCCAGGAATTAAGACTTCTATCTCTTGCAATCTAGTGCATCAGTTCACACAGATCACCAAATACAATCACCAAAAAGGACTTCATGCTGGTTTTACACTCACCGTATAACTATGATTTGACAACTAATAATTTTTCTTGTTTAATCCCTTGAAGAAACATTTGCAAAGGTAGAGGAAATCTCTGGGCAAATTACTTTAAAACAGGTGGTTACATAGAAAAATGAATCTATACGTTTACCCATATAGTTCACTGGTTGTATATACAAAATTTCATTGCAGTCTCAATTATATTTATGTATGAGTTTCAGAACTTTTTATCCCCACCACGAAAATTTAACTCACAAGTAAATTTGTATGATTCTATAATGTACATTTATTGATTCTTTTTCAAAATATTATTGATTTTATAATTCCTAGCAAACAGGTGTAACACAAATTTTCGGCACTGCCTTTTTCAAGTGCAATTTATATGTGAAATGTTTTATTATACTCTTCTTATCGGCCTTGAAAACATTGTTGCGTCGTTTGTCAGTTCACAAATAAAAAATGATTGAAAACTGCTTTCTATACCATTTCAACCGAATTTATTTAATTTGAGATTGAAATAATATTTTCGGAAATAATTAAATTTTATCTCTATACTTTATTTACTTGCAACTAAATTGATATGATTAAATTATCGTGCATTTGGCTTGAAATATATAAAAATTTTCGACATAAAGATGATAATTATTTTCTAGAAATCAATAAATAACAGGAAAAATTGTGTTAAATCAATTTCTCAAGATTATTTTTTCCTTATTTATCAGGAATAATCTACATTTCAATGAGAATAATATCGGTTCTCATAATTCATCTAGTCGAACCATTCAATATTCCCCCTACCGACAATCATTAGCATCAATTCAGACATGGATTAACAAAGATTAAAATTTAATATAAAAAATTTACACTTACAATTTATTAATATATATGAATAAAATAATTTTCATATTAATATTTGTAAGACTCACGATCAAAACAACACATAAGGTGCACAATATTTCGGCACAGCCTTTATCAAATGTGTATTTATAAAGTGTGTAAATACAACACTTGGTAATACCTGTGATGAAATATCGTGTACTTTATATATTTTTTATTCTATAGACTTACAAACATTAATTTGAAAATTATTGAATAAATATATTGATCAAATTAAAGATTTTACTGATGCCTAAATTTAATGTTTTCTTTAAATCTTATTTTCAAAATCTCTGAAACTAATATTAAAAAAATATTTTTGGTTTAACAGTTTCACACCGGTGGCCCGTACCACCCTGTCCCATCGGACGGCGCGTTTCACCGGTGGGACATATTTGATTGTGTTATCAGACGTACATTAGAAAATTTAACGTATATTCATCAAAAACATTTATTTTTAATTACAATTATAATTTATAACGTATTACAAACATAACTTTTGTTCAATAACATAAACTGCGCTACCAGATTATGCGCAGCGTGAAAATCGGCACCGGGATGAACGCGTTAAATTTGATTGGATAAAATATTATTTTTTTTATTTACTTAATTTATTATTTTTTTTTGATTTTTCCCGTATTAACCAAGATACGATAGATTCTACACAAATAAAATAAATACTTTTTTCATTTAATTTCCTAAATAAATTTTACTTTTATAAATTCATTTATTTAATTTTTATTATTTAAGGTATTGGATACGGAATGGTAATCGCATCTTTCATCTTGTCAACATATTACAATGTCATAATAGCTCAAAGTTTGTATTATTTATTCGCTAGTTTTAATACGGTTTTGCCTTGGATGTATTGTGATACCACTATAAAAAATAGTTCATGTTTTGATTCAACTATGGATACATATAACTGGTCCTTAGCACACCCGAACAGCACAAAAGTTAGTCCATCAGAACAATATTTTGAGTATGAAGCATCTTATATTTGTTTATTAAATGCATTTGATTTTTTTATTAAAACAAAGTCAAAAATTTTTTATACATCCGCCCATGAAAAAGGGTATACTAGTTATACGATTGTTTAGGAGCCTAAGGCCGTCGCAACTGAAACTTTCATATCTTGAATTTATTCGTCTTTTTCATAGTCCATCAGCTTGACATCATTTTTTTATTATAAGAACTTTTATTTCTTCCAATTTCACCACTGATTATTTTTTCCATTGAATTTATTAAAAAGAGAGTTTGAAGACTATAAATCAGTAAGATCTCGATGTTTGTTGATACTCACGAATTATCGGCACTGATATTTTCAAGTGAAAATTCACTTGAAAAAGGCAGTGCCGAAAATTCGTGAGTATCAACAAACATCGATATATTACTGATTTATAGTCTTCAAACTCTCTTTTTAATAAAATCATTTTTTACATGAGAAAAAATTTAATGGAATTTGAAAAATTTCATTTCAATGAACTATCTTATGCTTTATTCTCACCTCACGATTTCTTAACCCCATTTCATTCCTCGGAAGAAATCAATTAGATTTTAACTTACTTAAAATAACTAGACATCACCACTTCCTATATTGGATATTTCATGTATAACGAAAGGTTTCACAACCACAGTTTGAATTAAGGCCAATGGGTAGGCATCTCGGAACTTTAAACATTAAAAAGTTACACAAATGGGACAGTTGAACTAACAGTTTTGACCTAAAAGCTTTTTTATAAAATTTCAATGTAATTTTTGGTAATGCTGATTGTCTTCATTGCTGTTAGCGAACATAAGTTAACTTAGAAGAAAGGGAAATAAAGCAATACAATCCTAAATTCAAAATATTTATTATGATTGGAATATTTTATACTAATGCAAAAATTGCAATAGCTCTATATAATAAACAAAATTGCAAATTTTAGGTTACAGATGAACGCTGAACTGATTAATTTTTGCGTCAATTTAGACACCAGAGGGCAACTGAAGATGGCTAAATGGACATTGATTTAAAAATAAATAATATAAATAAATTCTACCTATAATAAATGTGTGTGTGAGTCATTTAATAATGGCTTACACTATAGACGGATAAAAAAATTATCTATTGGAAGAAAAATAAATACCTGCACACAAGCACGGTCCACAAAATCTTTATAATAAAAAATATAGAAATCCTTGCCAGAGCCAACGAATTCATTTTATTTTTGAATGATGAAATAAGTTCATCATAAAGGGTTTTCAAGTCAACAGTAATCTGATGCCATAATTTTTTAGAATGGAGATTCATAATCTCTGTCCAGTAATCTTTTTAAAATCTTTGAACTAATGTTATCTTGAATATAAGCATAACCATCCATTTTAGAAAAATAAGAGTAATTAATATGGAATTGAAGATATTTAAATAAAGTTAACTTATAAATTAACTTATAAATTTGCAAAATCATTTATTTTTAAATTTTACATAACTTTTCATAAATCTGAAATCACAAATTTAAACAAACAGAATCACAAAATAATTTTCGAAAAAATCCAAAAAGTTCATTAATTAAAAAAAAAACTAATATTGTTTAACACATATTTTTAATCATGATATTTCCGTAATATTTTATCCAATTATTTTGAAATATACAATTCAATTCGGTTGATTTGATTATGTCTCTCTCGTATGTAAATTAAAGTCATAATTATTTACATAATACTAATTTTGATTCTTCATATGATAATTCAACCACATTTTTCTTTATGATGACTTATATTTTTTGCCATCTTTTTTCTTTTCTTTTATGAGAACGAGTAAAGTTTGAGGTGTTGCTAATTCGATCTTTAAATCCTATAATTAATATTCAAATTGTCCAGTCTACTGGGATTTTGAATGTATTTAAATAATTTAACATTATATATGATATTGTTAGATGATATTGGGATGATATTGTTGTTTGTTAAATTTTTTTGTATGAAACTAATTTTTAAATTTAAATTGAACTTAATTTTTTATATTAATTTAAAAGATTTTTTGTAAGAGAATGTTAACAATTTTGTGCGTTTTTTAAAAATTAAAATAATAATTTTTATATGATTAAAACAATGTTTTTTATTTTCAATAAGAAGAAAAATTTTATTAAAATATTTTTTAGTTTGATACAATTTGATTACGATTATTATTGATTAATTTGTTTGAATATTCTTATTTTCATTTAGTTGTTATTAATACGATTCCTAGCCTGAAGAAGACTGGTAAACGGTCGAAATATATAGTAATGCTTTATTTTAATACACTTAGTTGGTGATTTTCTATTAAAAACCAACATTTAAATGAAAAAAAAGCTTTTTGAGTGAATTTATTAAAACAAAACAACAAACAATTTATTTTTAACTTTTCTTTAAATTTGTTTTTATTAAACTTCTTTTGATAGAAGGCCTCCAAATTTACTCAATGAGAATACTTTTAAAATTGTTCTGATTTATTACTTACAGTTATGAAGATCCTTGAAAATAAAAATCAAACAACGCGCATAAATCTATTCAGACAATTAAACTGGGAGACACAACTTTAAAGTTTCAACAAGCTTGAACTTTTTCAAATAGTAATTAATTATTTTTATATGTTTAATTTATTACCAAATAAAGAATATAAAAATATAAAGAAAAATTATGTATTAGAATGACCATACAATAGACCTTCATTGCGGCTTTTATCTCTTTTGAGCCTTTGGGAGGAATTTTTTGGAGGTGTCTCTTTGAAAATGAGAATGTGAAAATACAATTTTTATTGTAAGTATAAAAAATACATTGAGAAAACAATACAATATACAAAGTTAAATTTTGATCTTTTAATAATCAAAGTTGTTAATTATTGGAGAGTGTCTGTAATATTACCAACGGATGGAATTCTAAACTGGAAAATCTGTTTAGTAACATTGACCATAGAAAAGTTTACTCTGTGCAAAAACATATCTGGAGGTGGGAGTAATTGTACATTAATAAACATCTTTAGACTACAATTCTTTGTACAAAATGCCTGGTACTATAGTGTGACGAAAGGGTTTTTTGATTGAAAAAATTAATTTTAGGCTCTATTATCGAATAATTTATTTGTAGGCTTTTTTAAACAAGATTAAATAAAAATGAATTTATTTAAACAAATAAATAAAAAAAATTATTTTTAATTTTAATTAATTTTAAATTTATTTGTTTGAGTTATTAAATTTTTATTTAAGTTTTTAATTATTTGTTTAAATGAATTTATTTTTTAATTTACAATTAAATTTATTTGACAATATAGTCTTCATTTTAAATATTTAGCGAAATGTGATAATCTCTCATTAATCATATAATATTAGGTTTTTTTACTGTAATATTTTTTAACAAAGTTTGTAAAAATTTAAAATAACATTAGAGACTGCCGGTTTGAATATTTATTTAAAATATAATATATTCACATTTTTATTATATAATCGAAATTTTACATTTTTAGAAGACAACTCGAAATTATCATGTTGCTATTTTACATATTTTGTATTTGTCCTAATCTTATGGAAATCCTATGGAAGTGCTCGTAATTGTGTATTTACGTTTGCCAATCAATTCTTTTTTTCTCTGAATGATGTATCAGAAACTTTGATTTTGGTAGGGAATATCTGCATTAACATGAATGGTTGGGACTGTTAAAGTAGCTGGCAGCCATTTATTAGTTTCACTTTTATCAAATGTTTCAATAAAATGTAAAATGAATTTCATAAAGAAGAAAGAAACAAAGAGATTATCTAAGAAGTCCTACCAGTCATTCAACTGTAAATTTAAAATTATAAATATTCAATAAAGTGCATTTATAAAAGTACAAATTGCTAGATTTTAATAAAGCATATTATATCAATTCAATAATTGTTACTGCCGTTTCTGAGGGCATTGTTGCGGACAAATTTAGAGCAGGAATCCATTATAATTCTTTAATTGTTTTATTCGCATAATAGATTTATTCACTATTTCAAAAAAAATCAATATTATTATTATTATTATTATTATTATTATTATTATTATTATTATTATTATTATTATTATTATTATTATTATTATTATTATTATTATTATTATTATTATTATTATTATTATTATTATTATTATTATTATGATTATTATTATTATTATTATTATTATTATTATTATTATTATGATTATTATTATTATGATTATTATTATTATTATATTAATTATATAAATTAGGAAAAATGTTTTAAATATATCCGGAGGCATTTTGGACCTTGGAGCTCCTCAGTGGAAACTTTGCCTGTGTTTGCTCTTAGCTTGGATAGTCGTATTAGCTGTGTTGTTGAAGGGAATAAATTCTCTAGGAAAGGTAAATTAACAATTTAATATTTCTCATATAACTTTTTGCCATCACGTGGAAATTTTCTAAGAAAATTGATAAAACGTTTCTGATTTGTTAAATTTTTCTATTATTTTCCTTCAACGCCGTTGCCATGGATACCGGTAAACCAAAATTTCGGTCACAGATTGAAAATTCCCTGAAAATTTCCCTTAAAAATAAACGTGTTTTTATCTAATATAACACTTTGCAATAAATTTGTCTAAATTTATGACTAAATTGTTCAAATTTTCATTGGTTTTTTTATTAGATTTTCCTTTAGTCTAATATTTTTCATAATAAATAAATAATATACGCAAATATTTTCATTGAATATATTATTTTGTAAATGCATAATAAAAATTTCTTACATGTAACAATTGCGATTTCAATAAAACGTTGCTAATCCTTTCTTGTTTTAATTAGATTTAGAAATATGTTTTGTTTATATTTCCCCAATTTACGGCTTGATGTAATGATGTATATACTAATTATTTATATATCCAAAATGGCATCATAATATAACTGAGAAAATGCTGCCAAACGTCTCTAATTAAAAATAGAGATAATAGACAATTAAAATTATTTATTATATTTCCAATGAAACGTTTTTCTTCATTTAGCCTTGCTAGTAAATTTAAGTAATTTAATATTCAACTTAAAATTTAAGAAATGTGGCCAATAAATCTCACTATCTGAATTTTCACCGTCTTCATAGAATTCCTAATTTAATATGTTTTACTCGTTGAATTTTAAATTAAGTTGTCTCATTTAGTGAGTAATATCATTTCATCATTTTTTCATTGTCTCTATATTGTGATATGAATAAAACAAAAAATTGGTTGGTAAAATTTCCAATCATTCATTAACTGAACTCCTTTCATTTAAAACTGCAACAATGTGAATAAGTCATTATATTTGGCCCCAGTAACGCAAACTGGGTTTTATTAAGAGAAAGTAACATTTTTTTCATTAATTCCATTTTGAAATTTTTCAACAAATTTTTACTAATATTATTTAAATAGCAAATTAAATATTCAGCATTAAATTGATGTTTATATTTCACATGAAGGTATATTTTAGTTGTGTGGCTACATACGCTACATAAAGACAAGCAAAAGATTAAAAAAGAAAGATTAGAATTTTCGTAGATTAAATGTATACCGCTATTATAATTTATATATAGGAATATTTTTTAAATTTAAAACATTTTTTTAAAAAATTTCATTTTGTTTATTGTGATCAATTTGATCATTTGATTACTTTGGCATCAATTTGGAAACCCAGTATTTTCATACGCTTAACTGTATGTATGTTTATTACAATCAAGAGTTGCAAGTCAAGTGAGGGTGTATGTTACGTATCACATAAAGAAAAACCACACACAAAGATAACAACTTGGTACTTCCTCAAAACCGAAAAAAAATTCAATAGAATCTGTAAACTAATATAGAAACTATAATATATTATTTACATAGAAAAGTGCGTCAACTTGTTAATATATTATTAATGTATTTTAATAATATTTATATGTTCTGCCTTTATGTTAAACTTTCAGCATTGGCTTTTGCAAGTGTTTAAAAGACAGTTCCGAAAATTTATGTTACGTATAAAACATAATATTGATCGACAATCTAAAAAAGAACTTATTATTGTGCTCTTGCACTTTTCTTACTTTCTCATTAAACTGCAATAAAATGAAGCGGCTCATTTTCATTTTTTCCTCGTTTTTTGTTAATGTACTTTATAGCGGGGTTTTACTGTATATAAAAATATACACCTAACTGCGAAATATAACATTATAATCTTAAAAAAAAATCAATAAATATATATTATAGGAACACACAAACTTACCTGTGTGTAGAAATTTAATGCTGCGAAATTTAACATATTTATTATAGGAATCTAAAAAGTGAGAGAAAATAATTAAGCATACAAGCACAGCACACATAATGAAAAATACATACAAAATTAAGTAAAGTGTTTTTCATGCGAAAATGAACATTGATTAACATATAATTAACATATCAATATTTTCAAATTATTTAAAAAGTTATGTACAAAAAAACTTTTGAATCAGATTCTGACTGCTCTACCTTGAGCTTTACGGAAAAAGAAGAAAATACATCGTAAGATTTAATTATAAAATAATTTAGAATATAAAATTTCTTTAGATTTACAGATATTGAAGAAGGTCCTTCGACATCTTTGAATTTGCAGGAAAAAATCGCAAATCGTAAATCTTAATAAATTATTTTAACAAATTAATATTTTCATAGAATTACAGAAATAGATAAAATTCGAAAGAAGATTACAAAAACTTAAAAAATATTTTATCCATTCTTTACTGTCTTTAAAAAATAAATGTTTGGTGATTACTTTATTTATTTATAATTATAAAAATATCTAACTTACATTTTTACGAAATAAATCCAAATAAAATACCATAAAATTCCTAAAAAACACCTGAAATTTAATTATCAATGTTATATATTATCAATATTATAAATGCTGACTAACAGTAATATTTAAGAACTGAATAATGATCTTATAATTATATAAAATCAAAATTCAAGTCCTAAAAATTACTTCAATTCAAAAACTTACCTTAAAACGATTTTTGAAAAATAGAATAAATGAAATTAAGTTAACATTGTCAAATAATTGGTGACTCACCTCAGCTGGTGTGCACACCAACGTATATTATAGACAGTGTTAACTTTCGCAGTTAGGTGTAATGTCTATTTGTGTGTATGACTTTTCCACAGGTTATGATTATGTATCATAAGCATAATCGGTGTAACGGACATAAATACAACAACTATGACTGTCATTCGATGGGCTTTGTATATACTAACTTTTATATATCTAATGCAAAAAGTTGCAATTATCAATCATTCCAATCAGTATTAATTGCACTTTTATTACTTCAATAAATACCGACAAAGATGTGATGTTTGATTATATATAAAAAACAATAAATTTTTATTGTATATTTTAAGCAGAACCAGCTTTCGAACAAATAATAAAATGCTTTCGTTTAACCTTGGTATGAATTATTGATGTCAACAAAAATAATAATAACAACAACAACAATAGTTTCTTTTTGATGTTTCAAATTAGATATAAACAAACTCATTTAAAATGAAGACCTAACTGTCATGTTTTCCTTTCTCAGTTTCTAAATGACATCTTTTCATATCATTAATAAAAATAAAAGAATCTAACATTTCATTATTTAAAACATATTTTAATTCACTATTGCAAATAATTATGAAAACGTTGTATTAATAGACAAGTTACATACAAAAACGCCATTTAATTCAAATTGAAATATATTTCAAGGGCAATATCCTCAGTTCAGTTGGTCATAAAAGAGCGATGACTTGAAAATTATGAGACAGTTTAAAATGTAAATGAACATTTAATAAATGTGATATGAATTTCAAAAATACATTCAACAAGCTGTTGTACCCTGCTTCGTCCGAATTTGCGTTTATTATAATAATTCATTTAAATTAGTTTTTTAATTTTAGATATTTTAACATACTCTCTGACCTCATAAATATATTTTCTAAATAAAAATTATTTATTAAACATTCAGAAAATACAAACAATCAAAATATATAAACAGAACTCAAACAATCAGAAAATACATGCACAAACAATAAATAACAATACACAAACAATTTAGATACAGTTCAGACATCAACAAACAATAAAAATAAATTATTCACTCCATTTTCTGAATTTCACTTCCTTTATTTATTTCTCTATTTCATATGGGTTTAAATATTACTATTTTTATATTTTATAGTAGTTTTAATTATCTTCTAATTATATATATATATATATATATATATATATATATATATATATATATATATATATATATATATATATATATATATATATATATATATATATATATTTTCCGATTTATTTTACATTATTATTAATTAATATTTTGTTTAATGATGTTATCACGTTCCAGCATTAATTTTAAAAAAGCTTCATTTCCATGTTTAATTCACAATAAGAAAAAGGCTGGGGGAAATGTCCAGAGGGGTATGACAAGGGGGGAAAAGGTATTGGGGAAATGTCCAAGAGAAAAATATCCTAGATTCTACAAATAGATGTAAGTATATCCTCGACGCAGATTTAGCCCTTGACTTGCAAATCATAACTTCATCTAATTGTTTTTTCCCGTACATGAAGGATATTATTGTATTAAAGCTTTTTACATGAATTCTACCGCTCTTCAGTAAATAGCGGTCTAAGTTGTTGCCTTGATAATAATGTTTTTTATTTATTTTAATGTTACGCCCATCTTTTGTTTCTTTTATCGCTCATATTTTAAACTATTAGGTTGATCATAAATTAATTGCGATTTTCTAGATGTCTTGGAAATGTAACTGACTTCATTCAAATATCAAATTATTTATGTTAAATTCGTTCAGATGAGAATTTGTCCAGTAAAATAAATCATAACCAAAATAATTTTTTAAAATTCAAGAACAACTACATAAAATATTTAAACAAAAAATTTGACTTCAATATTATTAAGAATTTTTTATCGTTTTATTGCTTTATTGTTTTACTTTTATTTTATTTAAACAATTATAAATTCATTTTTGATAATCATTTTTTTTAAAAAAAAATAAATAGAAAAGAACTAAATTTGATTTAGAAAATGTCATCAAGTGGTTTATACGGTATTTGCGGATAAATAATTTCCAACGGGCGATTTTGAGTATTATTTTGGGTAAAACTGGTTAATTAAATCGTTTCTTTTTAAATAAACATTATTACTTTATCTTCTAATATATAAAACTCTAAATATGTTTGTGGGTGTGTTTGTTTGCCACCGTTTTCTGTTCGCATAGCCTAAACCGCTGCAACTAGATAGTTGAAAATTTACAAGGACTTACATTTGATGTCAAAGCTGCAAACTAAAAAGAGATTTTTTGGATATATCGATATTAAATACAATATTTATTTTATCGTAGATGGTGCAATTTTACGTTACAAATGCCGCGGTTTATTTTACCTGTCCATTGTCAATTTTTTTTATGTACGATTGTTTTTGAAAACATATAATTCACTGTCACTGACGTATAAAATCATAATTAAAAATAATGTGAAAAATAACTGTAGCGAAGCACGGGAATACGGCTAGTGTATATATAATATTAAATACATAACATTACATACAAATACCCCAACTGTTCCGATAAAATTTTATGGGAGACTTTATCAAGCTCGAGCATTTCTTGATAAATATCCTAAACAATTATTATTCAGAGTTTCTGTACTAAAATTTACTCCAACACGTGGAAATTGTCTTAATTCTTTCCTTTGGGATTTTTAATGTATTATTGTTGAGAATCTACGACAGTAAAACCAAATTGTTGGTCCTGAAATTCACCACCTGTTTAGAATTTTTTTCATATTTAACATGCAACATTTTTATGATTTTATATATTTTTAATTTTATGTTTATTAATTATATTATTATTAATTGTTGCAAATCACTATTAACCTTTAGGTCGCATATTTTACGGCTATTTTTCCTTACATTATTCTATGCATTCTTCTAATAAGAGGAAGTTTACTACCCGGAGCATTGCAGGGAATAATATTTTATATCAAACCGAGATTCGATCGAATAAGAGATTCCAAAGTATGGACGGACGCTGCTACACAGATATTCTTTTCTCTTTCCTGTTGTAATGGCAATTTGATTACCATGTCCAGCTATAACAATTTTAAGAATAATTGTTGCAGGTAAACATTGTCAATGATAATAATGAATGATGAAATATATTAATCTTAAAAGCCTGTCAAACTTTAAACCACCGAAAGGCCACTTTGAATCTTAGAAATCCAAAACGCAAGTCAAAATACAAAATTTTAATTATTTATACCCTTATATTGAAGATATAAATACCCTATAGCAGTGATGCGCAAACTTTATCGGACTGTGACTCCTTTCTTTAAATAAAAAAAATTAATCGACACCACACAGCAAAATTTATTGAAAAAATCAAAAAAACTCCTTTCAAGTAAAGTTTTTAACAAATGTAGTTAAACAAAATTTTAAAAATATTTTTTATTAGATATTTCAAAAATCCCATTTTCTTCAACCCTTCCGGAGATTTTCACGACCCATACTTTGCGATATTTGTAGGATACATGTAGCACAGAACACATATTAAGAATTGCTTCTGACAAAATAGAGAATTGAATGTTGAAAGGGTAGTATATTTTTATTTTTTTTTGAAAAAGAAGTCCAAATGAAAAAGAAAAATACTCGTGTGTTAGTTAATAGCTAAATCAAAATAGTATAGGGTTGTCGGTCGAAAACGCTCCCACATCAGTTGGTATTTTCAAACATTGGTACTTCTTATAACTGTAAAATATTATAATTTTAAGAATATAATGTTTTTAATAAAAGTTGACAACATAGGTAACTCAGTTCTACAACATCATTTAGCGAAGGAAACGTTGATCCCATTAGAATTAAATGACGAAAGAAAGTAAGGTAGACTGTTAAAAAATTCTTCGTTTGGAACTCCTGTGGGCCGTTAGATGGGTTAAATATATACATAAATTTAAGTGAATATAATGATTATCATTTTTATCATTTTTCAGAGATGCGGTGTTTGTAGCAATTCTAAACTGTGCCACTTCCATTTTTGCTGGATTTGTCATTTTCACAAATCTCGGCTTTATGGCTTACTTGAAGAATACAACAATTGATAATGTTGTCGACAAAGGTTCGTGGATAATTTATTTATTATTGTAATTTGTTATATATTTATTAAATTTGTATTATTAATAAAGAATAAAAACCAACATCAACTAACCATTTCATCTAAATCAGGACTTCTTAAATTATGGGTCGCAACCCCAAATGGGGTCACTTAGCGAAATCTTGTGGTCGTAAAGTTTTAATGTAAAATATTTAAATACATAAATTTATAAAATCTAGATGTGTATTTGTGATATAATCAACATCACAAAAGCACACAAACGAAGGTTTGAATGTGCGCGAACACTTTTATGAGTTTGAAAACGGCGTCCTTTGTATCAATTCAGGTGCAGCAAGACCACGATTCAGCAACACTGATTGTATCTATATGGATCAATATTCAAGCCTTAAAGTTTACTTTAAAAAAAAATAAAAAAAATTACTTGAAAGCCATTTCTAAAATGGCTAATTATTATTATTATTATTATTATTATTATTATTATTATTATTATAAGATCTTTTTTCAATTTTCACCTCTGATTTATTTTCAATTGACATTGTATTTATTAAAAAATCGATATCTTTACTGATTCATATTCAAGTTTTTAATAAATACATTATTATTATTGTTATTATGATTGTTATTAAAAACCCAAAAATAAGACATGGTTTATAATAATAAAGATATAGTGAAATATAATCATTCAGTGAAATATGAGTTTATATTACGATAAAGAAATGTTTTTATTTTTAGTCATCTACTTCATATGCCAAATGAATTTCAGAATTTTGTCGACGTAATAAATAATTAATCATTGAAATATAAACAAACTGAAAATAAAATATTTATTTTACTAAATGGAAAAAGTAATTGATTATTTATTGTGCTAGAATGTCGGTGAAATTTTGTTTGAAATTTGCAAGGGAATCGAATGCCATTTATCTATTTATCATATTGAAAGAAAGAAATGAAAGTGAAATTGATTCAGAATTGAAATCAGAAAGTTATATTTTCAAAATTTGTTGGAAAGGCGACGAACATTCAAACAAAATTTGTCATTAGATTAATGTGTTCAGTAGTTCTCTCAAATTGCTAGAAAATTTTTCTAAATCTTTGGAAGAAGTTTTAATATCAGTGAAGAATTTTGCCCTCTTCATTATTG
Organism: Schmidtea polychroa; assembly: GCA_959609185.1. Lineage (NCBI taxonomy): Eukaryota > Metazoa > Platyhelminthes > Tricladida > Dugesiidae > Schmidtea > Schmidtea polychroa. The sequence goes on from CAUHTR010000084.1 coordinate 127,689, forward strand.
ATCTTTTACAATTTCCTTTATCTTCATTTCTTTTTAAACTATTCTCGATTTAGAAGTAAAACTAACCGTCAAAGTCCATCCCGTAGTTATTAAATAAAATTAATTGCAGAATGTAAATAATCATCAATATATTAATTGGCAAATTTTTCACAGTTTTTCCCTCCTGAGAAGTTACAAAAAATATGAAGTGATATTAAATGAGGGCATCACTTATCAACCTGATTCAAACCAGAGCGCCATACCCTTAGAAGTGTTATCATTCGGGAAAGTGAAAGTAGAATTGAAATTGTGTATTGCAAATAAACTTTCAATATCTTCCAGTCTTTATATTTGATTGTTTAGCACGAGAGGTCATCTCTTAGGTTTACGCTAGTGAAACGTTAGTAACCCTAATACGTATAAAAATTACTATTAGCCGCAAGACTTTTATGTTTTAATAATACAAATACGAATAAGTTTCAATACCGTTTTCGATAGTAATAGGTTGATTTTTACTAATCACCAAACAATTTAATCTGGGGTACCTTGTTTAAGTTTTATTAATAACTGTGATTTCCTAACTCCGAATTCATAAATTCCATCTTTAAAAAATTAATTTTTGTTCTAGGTCCTGGATTAGCCTTTGTAGTTTATCCAGAAGCTTTGACGCACATGTTTATGGCCCCGTTATGGTCTATTTGTTTCTTTTTAATGATGATCACTTTGGGATTCGGATCTCAATTTGCAATCGTTGAAACGGTCTTAGCTGGAATCCAAGATGAACTCAGGAGACTGAGATTGTTAAAGTCTCAATTACATGTCATAATATTTAGGTATGTTCCGTTGTTTTTTGTTATTTTTTTTATTTTTTGAATGTAATATTTCATTATTTATTACATATTATCTAAAAATAGTCCTCGATTGATGACTTAAACAATGAATATAAAATAATAATATTTGTTTTACAAGGAAAATTCTAAATCTTTAAAACTTGAAACAAGCAAAGTTTTTGACAAATAAGGAAATTGAATTGAATTGTAAGATATTTGTCCTAATGTCTGCCACATGGGTTGACTTTTATTTCGTTCATACCGAAAGCATATTGCAGACAAGTTTGAAAGGTTTTACATGAATTATTGATATGTTAAGGTGATACGTCGCGCTTGGAAGAAATTTACCTAGTTTCTTATATAGAGCGTGGTTATGACACTTCATCTGGAACCCTTAAATACTGACACAAATTTAATAATAATTTTTTTACTTATTATTTATTTTTATAGTTGAAAATTCTTTCATTTTATTAAATATATACTTCACAGCAAAAAACTTATTATCATTTAATTGTTTAAAATTATTATTATTATTATTATTATTATTATTATTATTATATTATTATTATTATTATTATTATTATTATTATTAGTATTATTAGTATCTTATATTATATCTTATAGTCGAAAATCATTTCATTAAATACATTATAAGCAGCAAAAGACTTAAATTATCACTTTATTGTTTTATTATATTATATTATATGAATAATTTTTTTAATTTGAAATGTTATTTGCATTAATAAATTATTAATCTTCGTTTGTATTTTCCAATAAACAAACATTTAGACAAAGCTTCATAAAAATTTTAAAAAATTAATTAAAATATATTATTTACATCTGTAAGTAGCTTAATTGGAAATTAATTAAAAATATGTTTGGAGAGATCTACATAGTAAGGTAATTATTTATATAGACGTTTATGCAATTTATGCAATTCACTTTACTAGTTTATGCTAATTCACTGCTTTCATCATTAAAGGTTAAGATAGTAAATTCGAGTTATGTTTTTCATAAGTTCTAAATGAAATGTAAAGCGGTACTAAATTGCATCAAATGGAATAATCAAAGAACCCTGATTCTATTAACCTTTTAAGTGTCAAGAATGTCGCATATGTAAGGAAACTCCGCTTATGTAATATAATAAAGTATTCAAAATTTGAACTTAAAACGTTGAACTCAAGAACATGATTAGTCTTGCTGTTGCTCTTCTGTGATTGTTGACTCTCGAAGTTATACGACTGCAAAAATCCCCAAAATCAGTACTGATTTTAACAACACAATATTTAAATTCTGAATTGTATTTCATACTCACAATGGTATTATTGCAAGTACCAAGTTAATGGTATTTTCAGATTCTCAATTCAATTTATTTCAACACAGTGGTAAATATAATTTCATCGCACTTTTACATACTTTTTTGAATGAAATTATTTTCTTGATTTTATATTATCATTTTTATTTGCTTCTTACCAAAATGACATCAGTCAAGATCATACAATTATCATTATAATGTGATTATACTGATATCTGACTGCCCCAACAGAGCTATTTTCCTGTTAAAAGTTGCTTAAAAACTACATCATTAATAATTACTAAAGAGAACTATGCGATAGAAATCTTTTATTTGAAAATTCCTTTCTAAATCTGCATTTCTGTTGACACATAAGAGCTAATTAAAAATTATTTTATTTAATTAATTAATTAATTAACATTTTCCCGTTCATTAATTATTTAATACCGCTTAATAATCCATATCAACTAACTTTGGGATTTGTTGTTTTTTGATATTCGATCATTGAATTTCTATTAAAATTATTCCATTAATTACTTTATTGATTTTGAAATTTATCAAATATATAATTTATATATTTACGAAATAATTATTATTTAAATTAATGTTCTTAGGGTCAGTATTTGCACGTTATGCTTCCTGTTGGGTATTCCAATGACATGTCGAGGAGGAATGTATATACTTAATATGCTAGACTATGTTATCAGTGGATATGTTTTATTAGTGCTCGCGCTGTTGGAAATTATAGTTATTTGTTATTTCTATGGTTAGAATTATTATTATTATTATTATTATTATTATTATTATTATTATTATTATTATTATTATTATTATTATTATTATTATTATTATTATTATTATTATTATTATTATTATTATTATTATTATTATTATTATTATTATTATTATTATTATAAACAATTCGTCTTTAGGCATAAATAGATTCAGAAAAGATATAGCTTTAATGACAAAAAAGAGACCAAATTGGTATTGGAGAATAATGTGGATGTATATTTCTCCTGGAGTGATTTCATTGTTGATTATATTTTATTTCGTGGCGGGGGATACCCTGAAATATGGTGATTATTCATATCCACAATCATATGTAACATTAACTCATTTTATTGCACTATTTCCATTGGTATTCGTTCCCTCGGTGTTTATTTATAGATACTGCAAAGAAGGAGGATGGATCGTAAGTATTGTTTTCATTAAAATTTATACTAAAGTACGTAAAATAGTCTAATTTGATTGGTGCAAATTACAAATTTATTCATTAGCCCTAAGTTACTTTATTTAATTAAACTTTGCGTCCGGAATTGTTAAACAATGCGCAACACGCTTTAGAAGCTGTTAAAGAATTAATCTACTAAGCAGACAGTCGGCTTTTACTTTTATTGGGCATGGAAATTATCTAATGTCGAATATATGAAATGCTGCATCACGTGTCCCATCAAGCTATGAATGGAACTGCCTTGCTTGTATGCTTCTATTAGTCAATGAATTTGCCCTTCTCTAGAAATATTTCATAGAATTCTACAGAGCGGCTGGAGATATGTGTCAGCCGGCCGTTCTGTGAATCACTGCCATGCACACCGGCATCATGGAAGCTAGGAGAATAAAAATCGATTCATCAAGAACTGTTAAATAATTGGTTGAATTTATGCATGTCAGATGAAGAATTGGTTGGGATATTATTTCTCTCGAGATATCCCAGCTTTATTTCCAAAATTTTATTTCAATAGAAATTCATTAAATTAATTAATTCAAAAAATTTGTCCATGTTTTCGGTTGTTGGATTGAAATTGTGTAGAAATCTATTGAAAGATTATTTTGGTTAATAAATTATTTCAATTATTGCAAAAGGAGATTGGATTGGACAGAAAGGCGATGGCGGCAATAATACAACTGTTGAGAAAGACCGCGTAATGGAAGAAAGATTTGAAATGATAAATTGAATTCGTTATCGACTAGGCAGACTATTTTCGTGGGGGTATAAGATAATATGAAGCATAATTTTAGCAATTTTTAATTAAAATTTAATGTTAAATAATAAATACTGAAGAGATTTAGTGCTCAACCGGTACCGTCTGTAAGCATGGTGATCACGTAAATAATATGCGAGTGCCACTAAAGGTTGATGTTATTATCAATCTTTTCACATGAATGACAATAATACCTACCAATTTGATTTTCATTGATGACTCGAGCCTTAAAGCCTAAACATGAAATTATATCTTACTTACAAATTTTATAAGCATTTCCATTTTATCCTTCAAAGGTCTCGAGTGTTTTGAATGTAACATTTTAAACTTTTGTCATCTGCCCATTTTTCTATTGATTTTCCTAAGTTGTTCAAAACGGTAATGGCTGTGAAGTTTAAAAGGTCAAAAGTTTACTTGACAACTTTTATTTCATACTTGAATGTTATAAAATTTCCTTTACCTTTTTTCATGAACTCTGTCAATATTAATGTGGACGGATAATTGTCCGATTCAGCACTTTCAATACTAACAGGTGGCACTTCTTGAACGCAATGAGCCAGAAATGTGTCCACTTCTTTTGGACCTGTAAATCATTTCATCTACTAGCATTTTATTTATATTTCTTTATTTGTATATTCTTTTATTACATTGTCCTTAAACGGACCCAAATTGACCTACTTTGTGACTTGCATACTTTTCAAAAATATTTTACTTAGTTTCAGAGGGTCAACATATCTATTAGTATTTTATTTATTGGATAAATATTAATAACGAGATATACTCTGACATCTAAGCATTCACTGTAAGAAAATTTTTAAAGGAGCTTTTGTAGTGAGCATTGCCTGAAAACGGTTTAATATCGAAGGGCAAAACTATAAATTTTTACTTCAAATAGCACAAATTATGGTTAAGCAGGGTCCCTTTGCATATTCTGCTTTTGCACACTGAGTTAATAAATAAAACAAAATTTGTGCAATTGTTAAACAGGAAATCTTGTTCAGTTTTATTAAAAAATTCTTTATATCAAATAATAAACTACTTTTCGTGTTTCAATACTTTAATCGCTCACTTTGTTTATTTTATGTTCATTAATGATGAGAGTTATTTCTCCCTTAACTATGTTGGTGATTGCAACTTCTTGCGTTTATCATTTTTATTATACTTTTTTGTATCCTCATTGTGTTGTGTGCTTTACTTTGAAATATTTGATGTATAATCATAGATTTTTATTCGACTTGGTGCAGTTTTCATGCTATGTATTTCAGACGTATTTAAACAAGCTCTCAATTTTTTCGAATCTATAAAAAGCATTATTGAAAATTTATAATAAATAACAATATTGATCAGAAACTAAATGTAGATAAATAAAATTATATTTTTACAATATTATATTTATTTTAATTAACTTACGTATTAATTCATAGGCGTATTATTACGACAATAACAATCAGTATAAAAATACATAAATATTCCCATCATTATCAAAATTATTTTTTGCTTATATTTAAATTTTTCGTAAACTTTTATTAAAACAAAAAAAATTTAGATATTACGTGAGGTAATAAAACCAAAATCCGAATGGGGACCTGCAGATGAGGAGAACAGGCAGGTATTTATTAGCAGCATAATGAGAATGGACGAACAATCAAATGCAATCAGTGGAAGTAAGGAAGCGAAAATGCCTTCGCCGGATAATATGTCAACTCCTATCGGGGACTCTTTTTTCCAAAGCAAAAGGAGTTTGCTTTCTAAGTTCAGTGAAGTAGCAGCAAAAGAGAATTCCAAAAACCCAAGTTATAAAGAATCGTAATGTTACACAGTTAAAATGTAAAGTGAATGACATGAGTCCAGTGATCTTGTAGCCGATTTTTATAAGTTTAATTAGCCGATTTGTTATTCTTGTGGTTTTAGTTATGCTGATTCAATATTTCAACAATTCTTTACCAATTCTCCAATAACAGATCTTTGACGGACGATTGTTATAATACGGAATGGAAATGTTTATGTAATTCTAATGTCATTAATAGTTATAGATAAATATGTTGCGATTTATAGTTGCATTCTGCCATTATGTTTTTCCGATTTTAGAGCTTTTGACAAATAGAATAGGGGGATGTCAACTGTACGGAGGCTTTTCTATTTACATTTATTTTAATATAGGATTTCTTTATAACTTCTTGGCAATTTACATTAATAATTCCAATGTTCATCTTCTGTTCATAAATAACCGGAATGATTTTAAATGATGGAAACTACCTGTGACATATTTTCATCGAGATTCTGGTTCATTTCTATGACATTTCTATAATTTGAGGCTGAGTTGTGGCACATTAAGTGACAAAATTTGTAAAAAAATCAGTCAAAAAAGAAAAGCATAGTTTTGTGTAAAAAATGAGAAATATGCCACAGAAATGGCTTATTAAAGCGTTAGGTTAAAAAATAGGTTAAAAAAAAATTTTATCAGACATAAGTCCTATAGTTAATTAAGAGGTTTCGAGGTCATTCAAAATCAAGACAATGCTCGTTTGTCTCCATGATTTCAAAGGAATCATTCACAAAGAAGTCATTCCAAGCGACAGTTATTGCTTCGTACGTATACTTTCTCACAAATATTGCATTGGACTAGAATATAGAGAACCAGGCCAAAATTTCCTGTTGCACGACAAAGCATCAGCCAATCGTTCATTAATTTCTACTGAATTGTTGACAAGAAAAATGCTTTCATCTTCTCTCTAGAAACCACAATTGTCATTTTATGTCCCTTAATAAAACGAATAAATGTGAAAAAATATCTACCAAATAGTTGAGGCGCATCAGAAATTCTCTATTCCGAAAAAATCATCATGAGTGCTTTAATTTTTATGTTGATACATAAAACTTTCTCTAGGAGTTCAAATAGCCGGGTTAGATCTAGATATATATATATATATATATATATATATATATATATATATATATATATAGGAATACATCATGTTGCAACCTAATTTCTTCCCAGTCGATGATTTGTAGCGCTATATAGTATAATATTCTATATATTCTCAATGAAAATTAAAGAGCTTCAAATGATTTTAAACTTTATAACTCGTACAAATACTTACTTGAAACATAAAAATAATAAAAGTGTCAGCAATATGCAATGGGCGATTATTTTATAAACTATGTGTAAATGGGCAAGAAAGAGAATCACAGAATTTGCCCCAGTAATTATAATTAAAATATTCCCAAAGAATATTTATATAAATTTGTACATCATTTACCATAACGACGTTCAAAATTTTAAAAATTATTTTCTCAAAATAAGAACTTTTTCCAAATTTCACCTCTGCTATATTTTCAATTGACCTCGTCTTTATTATAAAGCTTGACTATGAATCAGTAAAGACATTCAAAAAAATATATCACGAAATAAATCGATCTTTTTTAATAAATACGTCAAAATATTTGTGAAAATTTATTTTATTTGAGTACCAATTACTTATAAAATTTTCACTGTTTCCACTTCTTAATCTTGTAGTAAAATCCATGGTGTTTGGCGTCCTTCTCTTTCTTCCCTTCTTTACAATATTTCAAATTTGGCATACACTCTTCTAAATTAAGCTCACTACTTTTTGAGTATCTTTTCTTATATTTCCAATTATGAAAATAATATTTATTTTAAGTTTCAGCACTTATTTTTGTTCTATTGTTCCAAATTTTACGTTTTATCATTGTAATCTTCATTTGAATTTCTAACAAAGTTTTCTGCTTCTCCTTCCTTTTTTCAAATATAACCTGCTCGTTGCGGACATAATAAAATTTTGTAGAGTGAATTTAAATAAATTATACCATATTCCCTCCGTTTATTACTTATTAATCAAAGCGGAAGCAGGTGTATTATTTATGTTTTGGAATTTTAAGTATTTATGAAGTCTATAGAACGAAATTGAATTTTTCTGACAAGATGTCACAATAGTTTAAAAAATGTTTAATAGTATATGTGGCCTTTGCATTTTATTACTATTTAGAAAAACTATCTCTGTCGTCTGTGAATTTCATCTTTTATAAAGTTTAAAAGGTTCAATTACAAAAAAATGTCCAACGAGAGTTTTCTCATAGCTCTACAAGCTTAAACTAAGTTTCAATTAAGAAACTGGTAACATAACTGTATTAATACATTTTATTACCTTTTAGTAACGAAATCACTATGCTCGTCACATGATTAGACCTCTGAAGATATTTAAAGTTGTTACTAAAGAAAAAAGCGCTTTAGTTGAGTTTGTATGTAATATTGGTGATAAACACGCGAAATCTGTTAGAAACGAAATTCTGATTGATTATGCTGAATAATGATCTCATAATTATATAAAATCAAAATTCAAGTCCTAAAAATTACTTCAATTCAAAAACTTACCTTAAAACGATTTTTGAAAAATTGAAAAAAATGAAATTAAGTTAACATTGTCATATAATTGGTGACTCACCTCATGTATAGACAACGTATAGACAATGTTAACTTTCGCAGTTAGGTGTATATGATTTATGAAGACAGCATTATGTTATTGAGATACAATTAGAAATTTTATTACAAAATTTTAGCAAACCAGTTTTACTCAAGTTTCTCCAAGCAATGTGATACCTTCCGTAATAATCTAAATAGATAACTCTCCTTGTATGTAGGTGAATGGGTGATTATGGAATGACGCTTAATTAAAATCACCAAATGACAAATTTTATTATAACTTTTTTATTATAAAATTTTGATCGATAAAATAGAATTTTTATTTATAATGTTATCTGAAAATCGACTTTCCTCTATCGTATGATGCATTATTTGTCCAATTTGGACCATAAATTCTTTTAACTGTTATCTACTATATTATAATTCTCTATTCTCGGCGACTTATTGAATTAAAATAAATATGAATTAACCCACATATGGAATCATTTTTTGAACATGCAAATCTATGGAGTATTATGTATTTGGATTGATAACATGATTCCGTCATTTTGACGAGTTCTAGCTAGTTATTAATATTTCAGAAGACACAATTAAAATTTTCTGCAACAATATGAACGAAGTTAAGGCTCAATTCAAAACCAATTCACTTTCCATCCTTTGAATTTCATATTTGTAAGAGAACTGAAAGTTTCAGATGGTAAATTATGTTGAGTCGTTTAACTATTACAATAACTATTTTTCACATAACATTCGATACTGATGAAATGTGGTTTCATATGAAGAGTTCACGAATTCTCGAAACAGATACTTTTGGTCTTCCGAGGTGAATACATTACTAAATTTAATCTGAATTTTAGATTTATCTAACCTTCAGTGATTTCCATACTTTTAGGGTAGCCACTAAATGCAGTGCTTATAAAAACAACTCCGAAGGTTGTAGTAAATTAAAATTAAAGATTCAAGCTTATAAAAAGTATTTGTTTCTGAATTATAACTGACAACGCTTGGGGGAAAGACCTGAATTTCTAGTCAACTAAGAAAAATTCATATTAGATCACTAGATCGTAATAAAATAAAATAAAATCCATGCCTATAACCACACGCTAACATTTGTTTGCTTTTAATTAAATAGATAATACTAGTCCCTAGTTCTGATTCCTCATGTTCTATAAAATAAAACACGACAATTTCAACGTGTATATGGAATTACAGTTATATATCACAAATTACACAACCGAACTGTCACAGCAAGAAATAATATGCGTTATAATTACCCGACGATTACCACTGCGGCTGTTTGATTCCTTGCACTTTGATACAATAATCACTTTCAGGAATCTGATCCTGATTCGATCCTAATTAATCTATTAGTATTTCGTTTACCCTACTTTCGCTAAATTAAACATGTTCTCAAATCCTACTCTCAAGTTTTTCATCTCTACCTGAAGAAAATGCCAGTGGTTTCTATCTAGACTTGTCTTATGAAGTACAATAATCCATTTAATAATAGTTTCTGCGGCTTTCTTTCATGATCTCATCTTATAAAATTCATGCTTTCTCGATAGTAACAACCAAAAACCCACATTGTTTTTCATTTTTCTTTGGTTATCAAGCTCAAATTTTCTTTAATTAATTAATTTCCTTTTTCGTTTCCTTGTTTTCGACCCTTTTTAAGCGTATTGTGATAAATTCATTATCACCATAAACTTCCGCTTGCCTGATCATTACCTGGCCCGTTTCCGAATTCAAATTTGATAGTTTATCGATATTCTGTAATTTTGCATTTTGTCATGCAATTCTAATTTATTCATTGACTGATTTTAAGATATTTAATTTTCCTAAAAATTATGGCCTTTTAAGATAATTTCAGTTTTACAACCCAAAAACACAGAAATAAATTTGGTGAATGAGGTCAAGAAAACTGTCCATCTCATCCAATACATTTCTCATTTAGAAACAACTGAATTTGCATGGCAAATTGACAGGAATAATAATATTCTCTACCTGCCCTAATTGTTTGAGCTATGACATATACTTGCAAAGTCACGATTATTTTATTTGAACGTGAACTTTTTACTGTATAGCTATTATTAATATTCTCAGATTTCGGTATGTCAATTATCCACTTCGTTATTCTCGTCAATAAGACGATTATTTTATTCAATTAAAATTATGAGCCCTTTAGGGCGTTTCTGGCCCATGGAAAATCTGAAAAACAATTATTATTCTAATTTTTTTTATTTATTTGTTTAAATGAAGTTTTTTTGATAATTTGTTTAAATAATCGATTTTTGTTTAAAAAAATTTAATGACTTTCTATACGATAAAAAGGCCTAAAAATAAATTTTCAGTGAAAATTAAATTTTAAAAAATTAAATAAAAATTACTTCATTTAAACAAATAAATAAAAATATCAAGGGATCTTTTTACGTCATTAAATGCCGAATAACGTAATAGATATTGATAAAATATGAAAATATGGATCTATAGTTTCAAATGAAGATAAATAAAATTGATAATAAATATTGATGAAATAGATAAAATATTCCACCTGTAAAATTATTATAATAATTTAAATATAAAACAAATAAAATTTGCGAATTCATTTGCTCTTTCCATTGATATTCATTTCGTCGTAATAATTGTTGGGAACTTGATATCTAGATGGAGCTTTGGGTGGCTGGGAAACGAGGAATTTTAATTTCTGATAACTTATCATCATTTTCAATACAAATATCCCAATGATTGCCTGAGACGTTACATTAATTAATAATAAATATATTTAATTTAAAATTTAATAAATAATGTATTAATTAATAAAAATGATTTCAAAAATAATATAAATTTTCATCTAATACAAAAATCTAAAATAATTTAATAATTAAAAATTAATTCAGAAATCTATAATAATAATTATATTTAATTTTCTAATTTAATAAATAAAAATAATTAAAAATAATTATTATTTAAATATTAAAAATTCAAACTCAATTAATAAAATTAATTATTAATTTAATGAAATGATTTCATAAATTAAAAATAATTATAGGTCAATTTTTAAAAATTCAAACTCAATTATAATAATTTATATTTAATTTTTAAAATTAATAATTATTAATTAATCAAAAATAATTATTATTTCAATTATTTAAAAATTAATTATAAGTTAATAAAAAATTAATTAAAAAATCAATAATAATAAATATATTTAATTTCTAAATTTAATTAATAACTTATTAATTATTAAAATGATAATTAAAGGAAAATGAATTCATAAATAATTATATAAATTTTTGATTTAATTCAAAATAATCAAAAGTAAATTAATAAATAATTAAAAATAATTATAAATTAATAAAAAAATGTTTAATAATTAAACAATATCTATTTCAAAAACTATAATAATTTTATATTTGTAAAGTTAATAAATAAATAAATGGTTAATTAATTCAAAAAAATTACAAAATTAAAAGTAATCAAAAATAATTTATTCACAATTAATTTATTATTTATCACTAAAATTTAAATTAATCAATAATTTATTAACAGTTTATAATTAATTAATTGACAAATAATTCAAACTTAATTAATTAATGAAATAATGAAAAAAATAAGTGGCATAAACATTAGACTAAATTAACAATTAATAAAATATATCATGAATTTTTAAATTTAAATAACTAATTTGAATTGAATTTATATTAAATAGTTGACAAAGAACTAAATAATTAAATAGAAATAGAAATAGAAATAGAAATATATATATAATATATATATATATATATATGATACCTGGAATACGATAAAAAACGCCTCAATAATATGCAATGCCCGCTCGAAAGGTGATATGATCATATCGGTGGATAATAGGAAAAAGAAAATCGCTGGCAACTGAACCAAAATGGTTAATAGCCAGAATCCGGCAAATTCTGGAATCTTTTAAAAGTGTAAAAAAATTTACAGGTGATATGTTATGATACTTTCTCCGCTAGATTTCCCGAATAGCCGGCAATTAATCTAGTGATTTCCAGGATTGAGAATAAAATGAATAAAGCTACATTTATAACTCGGAATATATTACTCATCTTATTAAACTGAATAACTGATTATAAATAAATCTTTAGTTATTAATCTAAACTTCTTGTTCTAGTGTCAAGCACATTCCAACAAACCAAAATGGGAAATAATAAGCATTGAAATACAATGATATTTGCAATGGTAAATTAGAGTGATATTCAAATCCTAGAAGATAAATCTAACTGTTGATATTGATTGATTAGTAAATTTTAAAAACCAGTTTTATTTTTCTGTAGCCTTTGTTTTTCGAGATCAGAATCTGAAATTGGGAAAATGTGATCTATCATATGGTTAACATAGTATCCTTGATTGTTACTCATTAAAAAATTGTTTATTTAAAAATTTTTAAAAATTTATGTTTATATAGTAAGTTTAAAATAACTATAAAAATTACACCAAATATTACAGTAACTAAGATATTTGAAATAATGATAAAATAACTAGAAATTTAAAACAAATGTAATTTCGAATAATCTTTTGTGGAAATAAATAGTTTTAAAATAAATTTTAATTTTAAAAACTACACATTTTATTATTAATTTCTTTAAAGACTTAACTTTATAAAGTCCTGTTTTAAAATAATATTTTATTACAAAAATATATTAAGAGTAAAATTTTAAAATAATAACTTGTCAGTTGATAATCACAATTTTAGATTTAAATTTATTTTAAAAAAATCAGAAATTTTAATACAGAACATTTATTAAATAGAATAAAAAATTGATATTCATTCTTTTGGCTTAACTTTGGATAATATTTTGCATGCATCTTTGTTATTTTCCTTAGACTTTCCTTAGAATTTTCCTTAGACTTTCAAAATCATTCGAATTTTGTTTTTTTTCCAATGGAACGTCGAAAATTTTAAAAGTATCAGACAATTCGAAATTATTTTCTAATGAAAAAACAAATAGATGGATAAAATCTACATAAAATCAGTACCAGGAATTATTTTCATTGAATATTTTGCATTCAACTTTCTCAATGATATCAAGAGTGACTGGGCAAATAGATTGCTGTGGTCAATACCAAGAACTCTTCTTAGATAATTTTGAGCCTCACTTGCACTTCCTTTCCTAACGTAAACTAATGCAAGAGAATTCATTATTGATGGATTGTTAGGTTTTTTCCCCAGAGCTTTTTCAAAGTATTCCAAAGACTTGTCAAAGTCACTACAGGAATGTAATATGTATTTATCGACTGACAGAAAGATTTACCCAAGTTTCATGTAACAATGCCCAATGTTGCTGAAAAGAGGTGCCCAAAATTCTGTTAAAGAATTAATTTCATTTCTCTTTAATTCGTAGGCATTCAGAAAGAATTTCAAAGAGTCAGAATAGCTGAAAGAAAGAATTAAATTTAATAATGAAATTATATAAATAACTTTTTACAGTTGAAAGCTAAATAGCCCTTTTCATTCCAAAAATAGGGGTCGTGAGAGCCGGTTTTAATTGCTTCTTGTAGGTATTTGAGAGAGAGATTGAGATTATTATCTTGGCTGTATTCAAGGGCAATGTACACCAAGGGAACATGGGATCTAGTAAAATCGATAATTAACCTCAAAGAACAGCTAAGATGTACCCCTTAATGGACTGGCTAGCGGTACAGTATGCCGCACGAGCTTGATCACTTTTTTTCTGTGTGCTATAAGCATGTCCGATGGCGAGCCATGCATATCCAAAGAATTTATCGATTTCTGTTGCTTTCCTGAACATAAATATCCGTGATAAAATAATATATCGATTGATTATTAGTGCCATCAAAAAAAACTATTCTATGGGAAACATCCTTACATGAGCTGTTGGATAGCCAAGTCATAATTATCAATGGTCAACGAATAGCATCCAATGGCGTACCAGGACTCCTGGAAGTGAATTCAAGTAAATAATCAATGAAATCGGGAGCGAAAATCAATCAATTAAACCTTCTTGTCGGGATAATTATCTATCAAACTGCTGGAGAAGCTGTACAACTCTAAAAGGCGGGAAATGAAACCAGTAACAGTGGGTTAGTAATGGGGTACCGTTATTGAATTTCAGCTCCACCAATATGGCGACATGTAGCGTTATGACATTTGGATTGTGGGGATCTTCTTTCAGGATTCTTTTTGTTAATTCATAGGCCTTTTTGAACCGGGAATTGTTATAATATCGAGTTGCGCAGTTCAGCAGACTTGAATGGTGATTGACAAGGGTGTTATCTGACTGCAGGCATTTCAATTCATTGCCTACATTGCACTCCTATGATATAGATATACATTTTGATTATCAATTCCCGATGGTTATTTATCAAATAATATTTACAGTGTTGAATAGATCTTCATAGCTGGCTTTGATTATTTGTGACAGTTTCTCGTTGGGAATCTCACTGAAATCCAGAGACGAGATGAACAGCTGAGCCTCAGATGGTGACAGCATATTTTCTAATTGCAATTTCTTCATGGCAGAATAACAGCTGACATCCGACCTGACGGCCAATTTATAATATTCAGTGGCCATGTCTCGATTCTCTATTTTACTGTATATTTCCGCCAGTAACATGTAGCACTTGTTTTCCAGCTGAATGATAACGCGTTATATTCGTTTATTTCAACTTATTAGTAGGAGAAGATTTCCCATAAGTAATAGAATAATATTTATGAAAATTTGCAGGGTACTGGTTGTTAGGAAGCAGTAAAATGTGTCCTCATGAAAATGTAAATTAAATTTGAAAACGATTTGGATAATCAGCAAGCTTATATTGACCAATATGTAGTCCAGTTATTGTCATGGCAACCATAAAATAGGTCAAAATTATTAAAATGATAATTATAAAATTTCATCAACCCAATTAAACATAAATTCTGATTGGTAGAAATTTATTAAATAATGCTAGATAAATAATTATTTTTAATAATAAATCCAAAAGAAAAATCTGTTTAAATTTTTTTTAATAATTTTGGGTATAATTTAATTATATTTCGTTATAAAATAATAGATAAAATGTTTACCTGCTTATAAGTATTACCGAAAAAAGAACTTTCCAATTCATCGTATCCTTGAAATCCGATCGAATCCTCGGCATATCCATAGAGGGAAGAGTTCATTATGTTCTTTGTCACATTTAAATTATGGTCTAACACTTGAATGGCTGTTATACCATCATTGAGAGCAAAATGGCTGCTGGCTTCTATATAACGAAATGTTAAATATTTCTGAAACGTTATCATAATAAATTTGTGTAGATAATTAATAATTACCTTAATCGATGCATTCTTATTTATAAAATGAATAACTCTTCTGTATTCGTTATTGTTAAACATGGCTTCTGTAAGTAATAAGATGTCACTAAGATCTGAATAATAAGATTAAAACTATTTTATGAACTTTTAATTACTTTGGCTTCCTGTATTTAAAATTTCGGAATAATAAACTGCACTTTCATATTGCTTCTAAGATTTTATTATATAAGATTTAAAAATTAACAATTAATACGGATTTCATATGCATGTGAACATAATTTCTGATATCGTTGAGATAGTTAACCATTTAAAAATATATATAAATATATAAAATGATATTACAAATTAAAAAAATTATTAATTAAAATTGAAAGGATTTCTCCTATTATTAAAACAAATTTCGTTATAAGAATATTACAAGTAAAAATTTAATTTTCAACCTAATACATTATCGTATAAAACAAAAGAAATCAGTTCGTAAAATTTTTAAGTATACATAACGCAAAGATATATGAAATTTTATTAATATATAAAACAATATCAAGGTTGATTTCTTAATTTAAAAAGTTTTCTTTTTACTTAAATTTTCTATTTCTTTTGATTTAATTGCACAAATTTACATTGTAATGAGTTTTTTAGTACAAACTGTATTTAAAATTTTCAAAGTTTTACATTAAAAGTTTATTTGTAAATTGTAAAAATGATAAAATGAAAGTTAATTTATCCTCATAATTATTATGTAGAGTAAAAATTTAAATTAAAAAAACTTAAATTTGTGTTTAATCAGACAAATTTTTGAAATGATTTTGTTTAGAAAATTTATGATACAATATTATTTAAAACTATTTTACAAAATTGCAACAAGAAATTTTTTCATAATTAAAATCCTTTTGTTGGACCTCTGTCTAATATCACCACAGTATCTGACCGATTCGAAATTATCTATAAATCTTTTAGCTAGAAAAGTAGGTTGAATTTTGAACCTCTGCGGTGCGAGAAAAGGATTTACATTTCATGTGGATTCTTTTGCAATTTAAGTATAACTTATTAAAAAAAACCTGTGTATCTAAATAACTATTTGATAATAGAAAACTACAGTACATTCAAAAAGTGGTAAGAGTAAAAATTATTATCTGCAATGTTATTATAATGACAGACTATAAAAGCAAAACAGATGAACGAAAACACAGAAACGCAAAGGCGAAGACAAAGCGAATTAAGAAATTATTGGAGAAAACATTGTCCTTTTGCAAGAGAATTTTATACAAATTGTTGGGGTTCGACGAGAGAGACACGAAAACAAGTTGAAAATCTAGAAAAACTTCAAATCCACAATTGTAATTTAAAGTACCAAAATATTAATTAAAAATTAAAAAATTAAAAATGAATATTTTACCGGGGAAACTGATATGGACGGATGCAAAACAATGAGACGAGTTAAAATATAATAAAAATAGGGTCAGTGGGTGTTCCTAGAAAGGAATAATTACAAACAACTAAAATAAATTAAAAAAATTTAATTAGCGGATAGAAAACGTAAGCTAATGAGAAACATAAGCCATTGAAAACTCGAACAATGCGAGAAAACCCGAGTAATCAATCTAATTAGGTAGAGTCAAATGAATTAGTCGACGAATAATTAAATTTGGTTGGGCTATCAAAAAATAAATAAATTTCCCAAACCAATTAGATTTACTAGAAGAAACCCCGAACAAATTATCAAAATTAATTTGATGAGGAGATAATAATTATGAGACGGTTATAAAAAGAGGTTCTTCAACAACTCCATGTATCTGTACACATAGAATAGACATTCGATTTGCCAATGTCGACTGCCTTGAGTACTGTAGTTCACAAGTCTTATAGGTTTGTATGAGCCCTCTTCAGAAAGCGGCATTTTATTAACTTTATTAACAAACAGGTAGTGGAATTAAGTTAACGTAAAACACTATTTTTAAGCTAATTTTTTTTTTTTTTTTTTACATGGAATTTAATTAATTGATACAATAACCGAACATTTTAACGTTCGGTCTGGCTGCCAAACGAACAACGAACAATTCATTTGATTACCGAACTGTTCGTACGAAAACCGAACGGGTGGTAAGCCTATATGTGCATGTTTAAATGAATATGAGAAATATGTTTGTATGAAAAATAATTTCAGAACTTATTTCATTCGACTGAAAACGGGAGCTCAAAATATATTTTCCTTGTGCGCCTAAAATGTGAAGTTACGTCGTTGCATCTATTTATTAATGTTATGGAAATAGATTTTGATCCGTTAGTAGTCTCACACTTATCACGAAAGAACTCATTATTTATCCAAATTTGACATTATGGTAATATGGGCTTCTATGTTCATGAGAATTGATGGTGATATGATTGCTGCTCATCTGAATAAATACTATATGTTTAGACAGACCTAAGTGCATCGGACAATCAGTGCTAGATCTGCCTAAATTGCAGATGTACCAGCTACAGTATAATGAATTGGAGAAATACAAACGACAATATAATTGCAATATCAATATAATAGCCAGCGGCATTGACAGTTTTTTTTTAAATAAAAAATTTAAAATGAGATGTATTACTACCGATTACTTATTAGACACCTCAAATTACGATTTTTCTCGCCCATTTTATTCGAGGAACGACTCTGTTATCGGAAAGTTCAATGATGAGAGCAATACGATAAATGAATTTTTTTATGTTCAAAGTGTTATGGATTTTAGTACCTAAATTTATAATGAGAGCGAAGGTGGTAAAATTACCATGAGCATCGATTAACCATCAATCATATCTAGATTGCTATAATAACAATCATATTATTTCTGTACCGCAGTCTAGAATAGGAATCCGGAATCACCAGTTTTTCACATTTAAAAATTCTAAAATAGCATTGTTAAATAATTATGATAAGCGTGCCTGGGTAGGAAAAAAATACAAGTTGTGCATTTGGGTATTATTTAGGAGTTGATGCTATTGATGAGAGCAATGATTATGACGCTGAGATGTATGTCATCTATCATGATCCGGATCCAAGCAATCTCAAAGATAGATTGAACAATATCTTGAATGATGTGATATTTTAATTGTTGATTGATATTTTATGTATTTCAAAAAATAAATATTATTGGAAATTGTTACTTGCTGTGTATATTTTAATTATTTTTATTATGGGGTTTGCATACATGTTTTTATTCCCATTAAAATATTTTAGCTAAAAGTATAATAAAGAATAATAGCAAATGTATAATAAAATTTTAATTTATTTGTTCTTTTTTTGGGTATTGTGTTATTAATTAAAAAACCACATGGCGCCAGATAAGAATCTCAATCCGTTCGAAATCTTCAGAATTCCAACAATTTAAATGGAATTCAACTCACACAGTTAGTGTAAATAAGGTTTCTATGAGTGCCACTACCTGTATCGTAAAAAAACTTATCGTAATATGGAAATTATATCGTAAAAATTGTGTATCATAAGCAGTGATGAAAAAGAAAATCAGGGCAAATTTTGATATCTGTCAGAGGAAAATGGAAAACAGAATCTGTCGCCAGTGCCAAAAATGAAACAGACTATATAAAACGGAACAGTTGACCGAGAAATCAGAACAAAAGTAAAACCAAATTAGACACAAAAACCGAGACAATAAAAGAAGAAAACGAGAGTGAAAAGGAGAATTAAATTTTGAGCGATAAAAAAGAGAATCAAAGGAAGAATTAAACAGAGATCAGGACCGAGTGAAACGAGAATCTTTTGTAAAATTGAATATAAAGTGGAAGTGCAGTAAATAAATTGGTGGTCAAAGTAAATAGAACAACCGATCAACGCACTCTGTAATTGATTAGTTGATGACTTGTGATTATTGTTGTGGTTACAGAAAGGGCTATTCTTCACGTAGTGTCGAAATAAGCTCAGTGTGATAAATTAGTTGTAATTGAAATTTGTACGATCCCGTGTGGATATTAATAAAGCTTATCGTGTTCGAAAGTGTTGAATTATAATTAATAAACACGCTTTGAATTCAAAGTAAATAAATTTTTAAATTTAATAAAACTTTGGATTCTTGGTTTAATTTCTCAGATTTTGCACAGATTCTTCGGGTTTCAATGGTATTTGGGTTTGGATTCTTTCTCTGATTTACAAGCTTCCTGAAAAGATAATAATTCTTTTTATTAAATTTGTTTAAATTTAATAAAACTTTGAATTCTTGGTTTAATTTCTCAGATTTTGCACAGATTCTTCGGGTTTCAATGGTATTTGGGTTTGGATTCTTTCTCTGATTTTCAAACTTTCTGAAAAGATAATAATTCTTTTTATTAAATTTGTTTAAATTTAATAAAACTTTGGATTCTTGGTTTAATTTCTCAGATTTTGCACAGATTTTTCGGGTTTCAATGGTATTTGGGTTTGGATTATTATTCTGATTTTCAAACTTTCTGACAGGATAAAAGTTCTTTTTATTAAATATATTGAAATTTAATAAATCTTTTAAAATTTCCTTCCTTTTCTCTGATTTTGATATTTTTTCAACATTTACTATGCTTTCTGCCACTCCTTTGTTATTACAGAAATAACTGGCGTTCGTAACGATGTTCAAAATTTTATCTTTGGTATTTTCCTCATAGAAGGTATAGATTTTGTCTGAAATTTGAATTTTTTCATCCTTTTGTATGCTTTTTGCCACTCCCTTGTTACCACAGGGATTACTGGATTGCAGTTGACTAACTTTCATATCGATGTTCAACATTTTTTTCGATTCTTCGTTCAATTTTATAGACTTTGAACATACTTTTTCGGATTTCTGATTTTCTAATTTTGTCCTGATCGCATAAAAATTCTTTTTATTAAATCTATTTAAGACTTTAAAATTCTTTACAACTTTGGGGTCTTGGTTCATTTTATGTGGTTTATCACATAATCTTTTAGTTTCAATAGTTTTTAAATTTGAAATCTTTAGATTTTCTAATTTCGTTCTAATCGGATAAAAATTCTTTTTATTAAATCTATTTAAGAATTTAAAATTTTTTACAGCTTTGTTTTTTTCGTTCATTTTATATGATTTATAACATATTCTTTTAGTTTAAATAGTGATTTTGTTTGAATTGTTTTGATTTTTTAATTTTCTGATTGGATAATAATTGTTTTTATTAAATTTATTAAATAATTAAATTGAAATAATATTTTTAAATTTAATAACTAAAAGTTAGAATAATAGTCGGTGAGAATTGAAATTTTTAAATAAATATTTTTATGAAATAATTTTTGAAGACAATTTAAAATGGAAATTTTTATTAAATTAATTTCAAAGTCAATTTAAGGTTCAAATTTGAAATTAAAGTAAATTATGGTCCAAATTTTTGGATCAAATTAAATTAAATTTCAGATTTTTGAATTAAGTAATCAATGGTCAAAATATTTGAATAAAAGTTAAATAAGTAAATTAAAGTAAGATTTTTAAATTTACAGGTAGTCCTCGACTTACGACGGTTCGGACTTACGACGGTTCGGACTTACGACCAAAATTATTTCCTAAAATTATTTTTCCCAATGGGCCTGATTTTTGTTTCGAACCGAACTAAAAAATTAAACCAATTAATTTTCCTTAATTAAACACTATTAATTTTATATGTTACCTACTATTTTAGTTTTTAACAACAAAAACAAATTTAGAATTAGTAAAAAATTAAATTAGCAAGCCTTAAAAAATATTCAGCACTTTTAAATTGTTTAGCTACAACTAATTTAAAAACAAAACGACAGCATAAATTTATCTGTCATATCAAAAATTTAAAGGCTAAAAAAGGCCTAATTGAGTAGCCATTTTAATTTTTTAAAAGTGAATAATTTTTTTATCCCAAAAATGTCTGTGAATAATAGAAGTAGAAAAAATAAGAGAAGTGCTATAGATTTAGAAATGAAACATAAGTTAATTAAAGAGCATGATAGTGATAAAAAGGTGAAAGACATAGCGCATGCCTTTAAACTATCCCATTCAACAATCTCAACAATTTTAAAAGATAAAGATCGAATTTTAAAAGCAGTTCGAGAAAGGCAAGGGGCCATGCATGAAATGGAAAAGTTGTTGGTGATTTGGATGGAGGATTTGATCATAAAACAAATTCCTCTTAGCCTCGCAATTATCAAAACTAAAGCTCTAAGTCTTTTTGAAATGTTGAAATTAAAGGGAGGGGAAGGCCATGATCAGACATTCATTGCAAGTAACGGCTGGTTTCAAAAATTTAGGAAACGAGCGAATTTACAAAATGTAAAAATCTCTGGAGAGGCAGGCAGTGCTGATAATAAAGCTGCTGAGGATTTTGTAGCTAAATTCGATGATTTCCTTAAAGAAGAAAATTATACCAACGAACAAATTTTTAATGTTGATGAAACCGCGCTTTATTGGAAGAAAATGCCTGATCGTACGTACATTCATAAGGAAGCAAAACGTATGCCAGGTTTTAAGGCACATAAAGATCGCATCACAATTTTATTGGGCGGAAATATTGCTGGGTATTAATTGAAACCTCTTGTAATACATCGATCAAGAAAACCAAGAGCATTTAAAGGAGTGGATATCAATATGTTACCAGTACATTACCGCATAAATAAAAATGCTTGGATGACGCAATTACTTTTTGAAAACTGGTTTATGAAGGTATTTGCGCCTGAAGTAAAAGAATATTGTAATCGACAGGGCATTGCTTTTAAAATCCTCTTATTACTGGATAATGCACCTGGACACCCACCATATCTTGGCGATCTCTCACCGAACATAAAAATTATGTATTTACCCCCAAATACCACCAGTATTTTACAGCCAATGGATCAGGGAGCTATTGCCACATTTAAGGCTCACTATTTGAAAATCACATTTAGTCAAGCAATTAAAGCACTTGAAAATGAGATCACTCTAAAAGAATTTTGGTCGAAATATAATATGCTTCAAGCAATTAAAAACATAGCAGGTGGATGGCAAGAGGTCAGACCTTCTTGTATGAGTGGAATATGGAAAAATCTAACAAAGCCACTTCAAGAGAATGTCAGTTCGACAATTGAAAGCGAAATTGGCATTGAATAAATTACCGCTCAGATCGTAGAGCTTGATAAGCAACTTAATCTTGATGTTGACAATGCAGATATTAACCAACTTATTGAATACCATGTAGATAATCTAACGAATGAAGATTTATTGAATCTTGAAGCACAATGTGTTGCGTATGAAAGCGAATCAGACGAGGAAGAAATGCCACAAAAACATTTTTCGGCAAAAGAAATGTCTGCAGCTTTTCACCAAATTCATCAGGGAATGCAAAAATTGGAAGAAATGGATGCTAATGAGGAAAGATTTACAAAAGTAAATAAGCTTATTGAGGAAAATATGGCATGTTATTATGCAATTTATAGCGAAATGAAAGTTCAAAGTGTGCAAACAACATTAGACAGGTTTTTTTTAAAAACTGCCACTGAAGGTGCAGTTGTTCAAGATAACTCAATGGATTATATTAATGTGATAAGTTCGGATGACGAGAACAAGTAAACATGTAATTTTAATTTAATTTATTTAATATAAATGTATTCATGGCTTTTTATTATAATTTTAAATAAAGACTGAACTATGAATTTGTATTTTGCTTCTAATAATCCGTTTATATTTTTGTTCTTTTTTTATTTATTTTTTTTATATGAACTCGACTTACGACCAACTCAACATACGACCGTTGCTCCTGTCCATATCTCGGTGGTAAGTCGAGGACTACCTGTATTATGAAATATTTTTCAGAATCAATTTAAAATGGAAATTTTTATTAAATTAATCTCAAATTCAATTTAAGATGAAAGTTTTTATGAAATATTTTTCAATGTTAATTTTATATGCAAATCTTTGTTAAGTAATAATTCACTACATGAAATTATTGGTTAAATATGTAAATAAGGGTTATATTCGGTTGTTAAATAAATTATGTTGTAAAATGCTAAATTAAGTAATACAAGGATAAATAGGTAAATTAAGGATAAAAAGTAAATTAAATAATATTTGTAAACAAATGTTAAATTCAGTAAATAAATGGTTAAATTAAAATAAATTAAGATACAAATTTTTAATCAGGTAATCAATAGTGAAAAATTAAATTAAAGTTATATAAGTAAATTACAGGCTCAAATAAGTAAATTAAAGTTCAGATCTTTCAAATAAAGTCATCACTGAATTTAATTAGGTAAATTACCCGAACAAACAAACCCGAAGAATCTGTGGTAAATCTGAGAAATTAAACCAAGAATCCAAAGTTTTATTAAATTTAAACAAATTTAATAAAAAGAATTATTATCTTTTCAGAAAGTTTGAAAATCAGACAAAGAATCCAAACCCAAATACCATTGAAACCCGAAGCATCTGTGCAAAATCTGAGCAATTAAACCAAGAATCCAAAGTTTTATTAAATTTAAACAAATTTAATAAAAAGAATTATTATCTTTTCAGAAAGTTTGAAAATCAGAGAAAGAATCCAAACCCAAATACCATTGAAATCCGAAGAATCTGTGCAAAATCTGAGAAATTAAACCAAGAATTCAAAGTTTTATTAAATTTAAACAAATTTAATAAAAAGAATTATTATCTTTTCAGAAAGTTTGGAAATCAGAGAAAGAATCCAAACCCAAATACCATTGAAACCCGAAGAATCTGTGCAAAATCTGAGAAATTAAACCAAGAATCCAAATTTAATAAAAAGAATTATTATCTTTTCAAAAAGTTTGGAAATCATAGAAAGAATCCAAACCCAAATACCATTGAAACTCGAAGAATCTGTGCAAAATCTGAGAAATTAAACCAAGAATCCAAAGTTTTATTAAATTTAAACAAATTTAATAAAAAGAATTATTATCTTTTCAGAAAGCTTGTAAATCAGAGAAAGAATCCAAACCCAAATACCATTGAAACCCGAAGCATCTGTGCAAAATCTGAGCAATTAAACCAAGAATCCAAAGTTTTATTAAATTTAAACAAATTTAATAAAAAGAATTATTATCTTTTCAGAAAGTTTGAAAATCAGAGAAAGAATCCAAACCCAAATACCATTGAAATCCGAAGAATCTGTGCAAAATCTGAGAAATTAAACCAAGAATTCAAAGTTTTATTAAATTTAAACAAATTTAATAAAAAGAATTATTATCTTTTCAGAAAGTTTGGAAATCAGAGAAAGAATCCAAACCCAAATACCATTGAAACCCGAAGAATCTGTGCAAAATCTGAGAAATTAAACCAAGAATCCAAATTTAATAAAAAGAATTATTATCTTTTCAAAAAGTTTGGAAATCATAGAAAGAATCCAAACCCAAATACCATTGAAACTCGAAGAATCTGTGCAAAATCTGAGAAATTAAACCAAGAATCCAAAGTTTTATTAAATTTAAACAAATTTAATAAAAAGAATTATTATCTTTTCAGAAAGCTTGTAAATCAGAGAAAGAATCCAAACCCAAATACCATTGAAACCCGAAGAATCTGTGCAAAATCTGAGAAATTAAACCAAGAATCCAAAGTTTTATTAAATTTAAACAAATTTAATAAAAAGAATTATTATCTTTTCAGAAAGTTTGGAAATCAGAGAAAGAATCCAAACCCAAATACCATTGAAACACGAAGAATCTGTGCAAAATCTGAGAAATTAAACCAAGAATCCAAATTTAATAAAAAGAATTATTATCTTTTCAGAAAGTTTGGAAATCAGAGAAAGAATCCAAACCCAAATACCATTGAAACCCGAAGAATCTGTGCAAAATCTGAGAAAATGAACCAAGAATCTAAAATTTTAATAAATTCTAGCCTGTGAAAAGTTCTTTAAATTATCTAAGATTTTCTCATTTTAAATAGTGACTGGATTTGAATATAAATTTTTTGCAATTTTTTTATTGGTTTAAAATCTTTTTAATTAGTTTTTAAATTTTTTAAATCGTTTTTATTATATTTTACATTTAGAAAAACAAATTTATTGGGTTTTTTATTTATAAAATAATTTTTGTTATTTCTTGGATAATTGTTTTTCGATTATTTAAATTTTCTTCAGTATTTTTAAAATCTTTATTATTTTCTTGAAATTTAAAATTATTTTATTTATTTTCATGAAATTTAAATTTTCATTATTTTATTGAACATTTCATTTTTTTATAAATTTTAATATTAATATTTTAGATGAATATTTTAGATGAATTATATATTCGTGTTCAATATGATAATGATAGCAATATGCTGTATTTCGGGATTATTTTCAAACTTTATTATTTTATATCGCCAATTACCAGACGCTCCTAAAATTAATCTGAGGTAATTAAATGTTTTAATGATATATAATTTTTTTTAAAAATTTTCAAGGAATCCAAACAGTAATTGTTGAGCTATCCTTTCAAAAAGACAAAATCAAAGTTCTGAATTGATATGTAATTATACAAATATACATGGACTCACTTCGCCTTTTTGCTGCGCATTTTTAATAGTATTAATAATAATAATAATATTAATAATAATAATAATAATAATAATAATAATAATAATAATAATAATAATAATAATAATAATAATAATAATAATAATAATAATAATAATAATAATAATAATAATTTAAGCCAGTGGTTCTCAATTAATATAAAAGCGCGCAACACCATTCACATGATTTTTTTTACGCGGAACACTGATAAAAACATACTTGCGCACAATGAGTGACCAATCACAAATTACTATAAATCTGTCGTAAACGTAAACAATGCCTTCTTATAAGCAAAGAAAATACCACGCGCAACAATAACAAGCAATAAAAACACTTTTACATTTGTATGTTTATATATCTGTGTAACGGCTTTCTTATTGAATCATCTTATAAAAAAATTAATTGAGGTTTTTGATGATATGTATCTTAAATGCACATTTAAAGATAAAATGTCATTTTTTTCGCGGAACACTGGAAGCGTGGTCGCGGAACACGGGTTGAGATTTTGACTATAAGAATATGGACTATAAGATAATCCTTGATTATCCTCGAAAATATTTTCATTAAATACATTATTCGCAACAAAAGGCTTAAATTATCACTTTATTGTTTTAAATAATAATAATTATGAGAATATTTACATATTTATATAATTATTAATGTGGTAAAAACCGTGAAAAATAATAAAATTAAAATGTTTTCAATCATTGTTAAATCTATGCTAATATTTACCGACTGTTTACTATTTATGATCGTCGTCAAATAAACTATTCAATATATTATTTGGTGTTAAAACGTGCAATGGTAATTGAATATTTTAAATTTTTTTCTCAATTAATCCAATTTAACAATTACTAAGTTAAATCTTTTAAAAACTTTATTATTAAAACAAAACTATATTTAAGAAAGTTTCACAGAAAAACCAAAAATAATATTCCTCAACAGTTGTAGTACTGAATTATTGGTGTCACTGTAAATTGATATCCATTTTTGATAGTAAATAAAAGTTTATGTTGTCTGAAATTCCTTATTGATGTTAACCAAGACATGCTTTGACATCAGATCAATAATAGTTGATTTCATATTTTACCAACAACTCCAACAAAATTTTACATTTCAATCTTTGTACTTTTAAATTTATTTGTGAAATTTTATGCAATCCTAACTGTCACGAAAGACAAATTTATTCTAATAATATATATCGAATTAGTTATTATTGATATTTTGTGATTTGTTCTAGAAAAATAAACTTTTTCATTTGCTGAGTTGTTTTAATTGAAATAAATCGCGGAGTCAAAGTTAAATTCTACCGAAATTAATTATATATCCAATATACATATAAAGAAAGTTTTATGTCAAAGGTTTGTGTCAAATAAGGTAGTTTTCAAAGACAACTTTAGAATATTGAGAAAATGTTAACTTGTGGTATTTTCTCATGTAACTGTAGCAATCACTAACAAAGGTTTGAATTATCAGTTTTGCAACATTTCTCTCTGTCTAATGGCGGCCAATAATACTAATTAATTTTTAATTAAAATCGATATTCTGAAAAAACAATTAATCTCAAGAATGAAAATAAAATTACCATCATTATATGGAACCAATCTCCAGATTCCGCCGGTCGACAAAGACCAATCTCCTTTGGATAGGTTTAAACTTCCCGATGATTTTTTCAAAATTCCAGAATCTAAATTGAAACTTACTCCGAAATATTTATGGTGTCCTCATCTCATTTATCACACGGAAAAAATAAAGATGAATTTAGAGAAAGTTCATTATAAAGATGCGATGCCTAATGATATTTGGGCAAGAATACCTTATCAGAAATACCATATGACAGTCTCACCTCCAAGCATTTATCAAAATCCTATGTCACATGAGGACTACTCGGAGCCTTACGATGGGAAATTAAAACCAATTATATATTAGTAAGATTGGAAAAAGCATTAAAAGCATTTCCAGAAGTAGGATAATAAAGTGGAGAAGTTATTAATTGGGGTTGCAATTGAAGGGATAAATGTATTTAGGTTAAATTTTGAAAAATATTATAAATACTAAGAATAATATAAATATTTACTTAAGTGTTGAGTACAGTTGGTAAAAATAAAGGGAAACCTTTCACTTATTTCAGTTGGAAATTTTAACGAAAGCGGCTCTTGGATTAACTAATTATTATGTTAAAAAGAGGTTCTTCAACAACTCCATGTATCTGTACATATAGAATAAACATTCGATTTGCCAATGTCGACTGCCTTGAGTACTGTAGTTCACAAGTCTTATAGGTTTGTATGAGCCCTCTTCAGAAAGCGGCATTTAAATACTGGATATTTTATGGCACTATTATAATTTTCCTTACTTAAGAAACTATGTAGCCTCAAATTATCTTTTATTGCAATTAACCCTTCAATGTTCTGATACAGAGAGTTCAAAATTGAGACCCTCAAGATTGCATCTTGCCTGTCAATATCTTCTAATGTGCTTTCTATTGCCATAGCCAATTATTCAGTGGGGTTATAGAGTAGCAAAAGTAATCAAAGCTTTGAAGCTTTAAATTTATTTTATTATAAATATAAAATATAATATTTCTTTAATTTAAAAAGAATTTACTTTTAAATTGTTTGTTATATGTGCATAGGGTTACCACCTGTTTCTCGACCGATATACGAACACTCAAACCAATTAAAAAAAATAATAATTTAAATAAAACATCAATTTTATAATAAGTGTATCTATAATATTTATTTAAATATAAATATTAAATGTATAAAACGAAAAAACAAAAAATTAAAATTAACACTTTTTATTTCATAATATATTAAATAAATATATCAGTCATTATGAAAGAATTAGCACTTTATTAACTTTATTAGCAAACAGGTAGTGGAATTAAGTTAACGTAAAACAATATTTTTAAGCTAAATTAATTTTTTTTATTTTTTTATATGGAATTTAATTAATTGATACAATAACCGAACATTTTAACGTTCGGTCTGGGTGCCAAACGAACAACGAACAATTCATTTGATTACCGAACTGTTCGTGCGAAAACCGAACGGGTGGTAAGCCTATATGTGCATGTTTAAATGAATATGAGAAATATGTTTGTATGAAAAATAATTTCAGAACTTATTTCATTCGACTGAAAACGGGAGCTCAAAATATATTTTCCTTGTGCGCCTAAAATGTGAAGTTACGTCGTTGCATCTATTTATTAATGTTATGGAAATAGATTTTGATCCGTTAGTAGTCTCACACTTATCACGAAAGAACTCATTATTTATCCAAATTTGACATTATGGTAATATGGGCTTCTATGTTCATGAGAATTGATGGTGATATGATTGCTGCTCATCTGAATAAATACTATATGTTTAGACAGACCTAAGTGCATCGGACAATCAGTGCTAGATCTGCCTAAATTGCAGATGTACCAGCTACAGTATAATGAATTGGAGAAATACAAACGACAATATAATTGCAATATCAATATAATAGCCAGCGGCATTGACAGTTTTTTTTTTAAATAAAAAATTTAAAATGAGATGTATTACTACCGATTACTTATTAGACACCTCAAATTACGATTTTTCTCACCCATTTTATTCGAGGAACGACTCTGTTATCGGAAAGTTCAATGATGAGAGCAATACGATAAATGAATTTTTTTATGTTCAAAGTGTTATGGATTTTAGTACCTAAATTTATAATGAGAGCGAAGGTGGTAAAATTACCATGAGCATCGATTAACCATCAATCATATCTAGATTGCTATAATAACAATCATATTATTTCTGTACCGCAGTCTAGAATAGGAATCCGGAATCACCAGTTTTTCACATTTAAAAATTCTAAAATAGCATTGTTAAATAATTATGATAAGCGTGCCTGGGTAGGAAAAAATACAAGTTGTGCATTTGGGTATTATTTAGGAGTTGATGCTATTGATGAGAACAATGATTATGACGCTGAGATGTATGTCATGTATCATGATCCGGATCCAAGCAATCTCAAAGATAGATTGAACAATATCTTGAATGATGTGATATTTTAATTGTTTATTGATATTTTATGTATTTCAAAAAATAAAGATTATTGGAAATTGTTACTTGCTGTGTATATTTTACTTATTTTTATTATGGGGTTTCTATACATGTTTTTATTCCCATTAAAATATTTTAGCTAAAAGTATAATAAAGAATAATAGCAAATGTATAATAAAATTTTAATTTATTTGTTCTTTTTTTGGGTATTGTGTTATTAATTAAAAAACCACATGGCGCCAGATAAGAATCTCAATCCGTTTGAAATCTTCAGAATTCCAACAATATTAATGGAATTCAACTCACACAGTTAGTGTAAATAAGGTTTCTATGAGTGCCACTACCTGTATCGTAAAAAACCTTATCGTAATATGGAAATTATATCGTAAAAATTGTGTATCATAAGCAGCGATGGTTTCTAATATCGTAATTTAATTTCTTCTTATATATCGTAACAAGCAATGTTAATTAAAAATAAAGTAATGGGCTGCAATCTAAATTAAACGAGTAAACTACCGTATATTTCGGCGTATAAGACGACCCTTAAAGTCAAAAAATACCCTTGAAAATTGTGGGTCGTCTTATACAACCGATATAAAAGAAAGTATTACAGTACAGGTAGTTGTATTTATACTAGTTGTATTTATACTACTACAACCGATATATGATAAATCATAAAAATTTGCTTTAATTTTGTATCTCGTCTTATCTGACGGTCGCCTTATACGCCGAAATATACGGTAATTACCAAAAAATATTGCATTATTAAATGTTTAAAAAAATTAAACAATATTTTTTTATTTATTAATTTTATGGTGTCTATCCGACAAGATACTTTGTCCCCTTTTGGGTAATGATCACAATGGTACTGATCCCACTCAATATGTCGCAATGGTATATTATTATTATTATTATTATTATTATTATTATTATTATTATTATTATTATTGAGGATACCTAAATGATAAAGAACATAATAAATAAATAAATTACCTGCGAGAAAATCGTCATGACAAACGGGACGATCTATGGGAACTCAGAAAAGAAAACGGAAGTAAAAAGAAATAAAAAATGAGAAACAGAAATAAAATAAAAGAAAACAAACGAGAAATTAAAACAAAGGTCATTTTTAATTAAGTACAAATGAAAGTGGTTTGTCAAAGTTGGCGAAAGTCGACACAACATGAAAAATAAAAACATGGCAAATCTTGATATCTGTCAGAGATAAGGCTGACGCAGAGGAAAAGGAAAATGGAAAACAGAATCTGTTGCCAGTGCCATAAATGAAACAGACTATATAAAACGGAACAGTTGACCGAGAAATCAGAACAAAAGTAAAACCAAATTAGACACAAAAACCGAAACAATAAAAGAAGAAAACGATAGTTAAAAGGAGAATTAAATTTTGAGCGTTAAAAAAGAGAATCAAAGGGAGAATTAAACAGAGTTCAGGACAGAGTGAAACGAGAAGTGACGAGAATCTTTTGTAAAATTGAATATAAAGTGGAAGTGGAGTAAATAAATTGGTGGTCAAAGCAAATAGAACAATCGATCAACGTACCCTGTAATTGAGTAGTTGATGACTAGTGATTATTGTTGTGGTTACAGAAAGGGCTATTCTTCACGTAGTGTCGAAATAAGCTCAGTGTGATAAATTGGTTGTAATTGAAATTTGTACGATCCCGTGTGGATATTAATAAAGCTTATCGTGTTCGAGAGTGTTGAATTATGAATTAATAAACACGCTTTGAAGTCAAAGTAAAAGTTTGAATTTACAAACATTGTCACCAACCCAATAACCAAACATTATGATATAGGTATGGCCCCAGTTTCTATTAGCATTGTTTCTATTAATACTGTTTTCCCAGGAATGTAACATAAGTGCTAAACAAGTTATGTCCATATATTAGTGTTTTGTACAGTGACGCGTTTACGCATGTGCACCATGCCTTGGGCTCCAAATCTTGAATGGTCCCAAAAGGCATGAAATTATAAAAAAATAACATTTTTGAATTTAGACTTGTTTTAAATATAAATTATGTATTATGTTTACACTTTCGCTTTCACATAAAAGTTTATTATATTGTAATTTATAATTTTCATTGTTCATCTATGTTAAAAATCTTTGATTTTTTATGCAAAAACAACTCCGAAATTGTTATCCGTCTGTTGCAGTTTATGTGTTGAAAGTTTAAGTTCAATGATTCCATCGTTTTTTACTGTTAAAATTTTGTGGATTTTTTGTCAAATTTGTGCACTAGCCTACATGTTTAGAAAGGTTCAAAAAATGTCTACGCGTGGGCCCCGTTTTCTGTAAATGCGCAACTCGTTTTTGTATAATGTTTTTTAACCACTTGCGCTATATTGACGTGTCAGGCACGTCTTGATGATTTTTTTCAGAACTGCAAGTGACGTGTATACCATGTCGATAGTATTTGTCGCAAAAACAAAAACAAAAGTAGACTATTGATTAATAAAATTTATTGTTGTGAATAATTATTTATATTCGTGTAAATCTTTTATGTAAGACCCTGCTCTCGCGCTAAGCACTGGTCAAACCTCTGAGCTCGCTGACGCGGTGAGGCGTCGATGCCTTACGATACTTTATATAGTAGAGCGCGGCTCAGCTACCGAAAATTAAATCATAGCGCAAGTGGTTAAGGATATTTATGATTATTTGAATTAAATTATGCGGGGGCAGAAATAATATATTTTTAGACTTATTGATTACGAATTACTAATTTCTTTAATTAATTTTTTTAATTTAATTAACTCGGGCAATAAATAGTGAAATTATATTAATTCATAATTAGCTTAATAATATTAAAGTTATTTAATACAAAATATAATTTATAAATTGCTCTTCCAATTATGAAAATTTATCCTAAATTTATATATTCGCATGTATGGACTGGAGCGTTTTGAAATTTGGACAGTTGATAAGTAATTTATTTGTTTTTCCTTTGCAAACTTTAATAAACTTCATATTAAACATGACAACGTTTATCATAGTGAGTCAAGAACTGGAGCCCGCATCAGTTTCAGTAGCATAATAAATAAAATATGACATTTATTTACAGAATTATTGCACAAACCTTGATCAAATCAAATTAAATTCTTTAGTATTATTTCATAAGCTAATTTTTATACATATAAGTTACTTAAATTTTGTTATTTTTCAATATATCCGTTATTTGACGTTTTTTTACATGATCCAAAATTTTTTCCTTCTGATGAGGTCTCAAAAAAGGCTTGAGATTCACAACGTCGCACTGGTATAACTATATATCTCTATTGAATATAAAAAAAAGTCGTCTTTAACCTCTTAAGTGGCTATGACGGATATATACGTCATCAACTAAATTGACCTAAATTGACAAAATATGTTAAAAATATATCATAAATATTACTTTTGTTAACATATCTTAATAAATATAAAGATATTATTTTATTTTTTGTAACACTATGCCCAAAACGTATATATACGCTAGCGTATAACAAAACTCGTTGCTGAGGAGCGCATTTCGTTTGACGAAATAAACCACTTAAGAGGTTAAGAAATATTNAGAGTCCTTGCCATGGGATAAGAAATCAACAAAAAACCACCAGCTGGATATGGGGGGTAATACTCATATCTGTAGGTTTCGTATGACACATACCATTGTGAAAATGAACTTCGAACCGGTTTCGCTTGAAACCAAACATATCCACCAAGAAATCTGGGATATTGTTCGACTGTAATTTCATTTTCAATGGTATCGACCAACACTGAGGGGTCGATGAAATAATCATCATCGGCAATGACCAAATATGGTGTTTCACTTTCATATTTAACAAAATAATTCATAATGGCTCTCACTTTGTAGGTGTTGTTGACATAATTATCAATGAAATTGAATTGTATAATATCATTATAGTGTGTCGATTCTTGATCAATTTTGGTTTGGATTAATGGATCGACATTGTGTAACATGGAAACTTGTCCCAATGCAAAATAGACTTGAAACTGATAAGCTGTTTTACAGTCTTTATTAGCCCAACTTTGACGAATTGCATTACGTTTGTTAAGATTGCCAATAGATGATTTGACAATAATAACAATATTGTTGTCAGTTAAATTACCTTTTTTAATAGACTTTTTATTCATAACTTCTGGTTCGTATGAAAATAATTTTGGTATACTATTTGTATTGTTAAGCTGGAGAATTTTATAAAAATTTACATTGGCTGGATAGGAAAAATCTTGAAATGAATCGAATTTATCGTATGTTCCGCTAATAGAGGTCAAAAAATAAATAAAACCCGATAGAATAAAAATCAAAATCAATATCACAATTCGTTTTGATGAAAAGCATGCTTTGGATATAGTTCTAAATGAAAATATTCCAGAGATCATTTGTACTTAAATTTTACTAAATATTTCTTTAATAATTTTACAAATTGTAAACAAATTGTAAAATACACTGATGAAAAGGAACGCCAATCCGATGCATTCAAACATCCATTGTGTGCATGTGTGCGCACACATTATTATTATTACATTGTTTAATGCATTAATCTATATAGGAAATAGTGCATAAATTGCAATAGGTTATATACAATTAATTGTCATTAGAGATGACTCATATTAAAGATAAATTAAAATAGGCTTGTATGAGATTAAAATTTAGATCGATAAAAATTGGTAGTTTCGAAATTTTAATTTTTCGAATGTTCAAATAAGTTATGTAATAGATCATGAGTAATTTATAAAAAATCAAATATGAAAATGTTGTTTCCAAGATAATCAAAGGTAATAATCTGATAAATTAATTAAATTGTTTTTTATTTATATGATTATAATAAGTTATTAATGTATTATCACTTGTGTGATATTATTTATGATTTCAATTCTAACAATTTTATTGATAACTTTCAAAACTAGTTCAGTTATTATATTAAATATTATTAAACGCGCATTCAAATTTACATTTTAATGATTGCATATATTTTTGACAGTGACTTTTTACAAAACATTATAATCAATTATAAAACTGATTTAGTGTGCAGTACCCGAAATATGAATTTATTGAATTTTATTTATTTTTCATATACCAAGAAGGGGAGTCTACACATGAGACCAAAGAGAGCCGCAATCCGGTTTTTATATTCTATAAAGAGCCACATGTAAATACACAATTCCATATTTTATATAAAATATATTTATGAAAGAGAAAATTATTATTTCAGAATTTTAGTAAAAAATTTCAAAAATAATAAAAATCAAATATGATAAAAATATATTTATTAATAAAAAGTATAATAATATCTGTAGTGCCTCCGCTTTGTCAATTTTTATATTATATTATATATATAGAAACTTCGCTAATCCGAAAACTTCATAGTTCGAAAAAAATTATTTATTTCGTCAATTTTCGAACGTTTCCAGATAAATTTGATTGATTAATCCGAAACTTCATGATTCGCAATCGGAAAGCACTTTTTTGAATTAAATTTCCAATAATTTTTAAAAGTTTCGGATTAATATGGTTTAAATGTTAAGCTTGTTTACAATTTTATTTCATTTTTATTTTATTTTAATTTTAAAAAGAAAAGAAATTACAATTCATCAAAGGGCAAAAATTTGTGCAATAAAGGAGTTGAAGAAAATGTCGCTGAGTGGATTGTCTCAAATTATCAGAAGATAATTAAACCTGGACTTAGGAATTTCTACGTTATCAGAAATTTTGAAAAATAAAGAGAGATGGGAAAGTTGTGAAAATTGTGAAAGCTCAAACACTGACTCCAGACAATCATCGAAAATTCATTCTCTGCTTGAGAATTCATTGATTGAATGGATATCTCGAATGGATGCGGTAAATGGTTACGTGACTGAAGAAATCATCATTACAAAAGCAAAGGAATTTGGAGAAAAACTAAATTTAAATGACATGCAATTCATCAAAGGATGGCTCTATAGATTCAAAAATCGATTTAATCTAAAATTGAAAGTTCACCATGGAAAAGCAAATTCAATAAATGATGTTGATGTTTCAACTCATAGAAAAAAAATGGTTGAAAAATTGGCAGGAATTTACCCAGAAGTTATACTCAATATGGTTGAAACTGGACTTTTTTTCAAACATTTCCTACAAGAACGATTTCATCAAGTGAAAGAAAAAGCATAAAACAATTTAAAGTTAGAATAACCATAGCTTTATGTTTAAATGCTAGTGGATCAATTAAAATTACATCTTTTGTTATTGGACAACGCAGGAACTCAAGATGTAAGATACTGTAATTACTACGCAAATTTGAAAGTATGGATGACCACCGATTTGTTGAATTGTGTTATGCAGAATCTTGATGATGAACTGAGAAAATACAAAAAGAAATTTTATCTACTTTTTGATAAGTTATAGCTTGAAGAAATGTTTTCAGAACATTGAAGTTATAATGCTTCCGAAGAATTCAACTGCTCATCTTCAACCCATGGATACAGGTATAATAAAAAATTTAAAGCATTATTACAGAAAAAAGTTAGTTAATGCTGTCCACCTAAATTCTGTAAGATGTTGATCGTTTAACTTTGAACAATGTTTCAACTTCACGACCTTCATTGTGAAATACAAAGATTCACAGCAATATGTTTTACTAAAATTTAAAAATAGGAGAGAAGAGGTTCAGCGGAAAAAATAAAATTAACTTTTAATGGAAGTCGCATTTGCCCACCGTTGTTATATAGTATATAATATATACTATAAATGTACAGTATTTGTGTAATTATTTATTCTTCTTTTGTTACAAAGAATAATTGTTTTTATTTTTACCTTTTATCTAACAAAAGATTTTTGCTCTTCATTGCTTCTTCGAACAATGGTCAGCCTATATTTAATTCAATGTGGGGAAGGTTAAGACTATTTCAAATTATTGGTATAGTTAAAAACATGAAGACAAACGAGTGTAAGGATTCATTCGAAGAATCATTTGAAAAATATATAAAATGTTTTGAAGGCTAACATTATTTTATTTTTGTTATTTTATAAGAATAAGCAGTAACCCTATAATCTTTTGGTCTTCATTTATATTCAAAATATTTCTTAATATAGACTTATAAAATTGATGATCTCCACATCCATTATTTGTTGAAGTGAACATGATACACAGATTCAACTGATGATTTAACTTGTTGTTTCATTATCCTGATAAATCCACGCACTAGTAAAAATATTGTAATATACGATGTCAAAAATGTGATTGACCTTGACATCGCATGTTGCCATATTTATAATATTTATTATGTAGGGATAGTTCACGAACATGATGTAATCATGTTGAAATATTCTCGCATATTTATTAGTTAATTGTATTGGAATAAATTAGTTGTTGATTTATACTTTATCTTGTACATGGTGTCATGACCAGGATGTTTGACAGAAATTATACTATCAGAAAAATTGTAAACCTTACAAAATTTTAGAAACATGGGTCTACAGAAATTGAAGCTCAGTTAAAGAATATTAAAAAAATGATTTTAAGGAAGATAGTGACTGTGATAGAAAGGAAGTGAGAGCGTTATATGTACTTGAAATGAGTGTAGAGTAGG
The DNA here is from genome assembly GCA_959609185.1 of Schmidtea polychroa. Classification (NCBI taxonomy): domain Eukaryota; kingdom Metazoa; phylum Platyhelminthes; order Tricladida; family Dugesiidae; genus Schmidtea; species Schmidtea polychroa. The sequence goes on from CAUHTR010000084.1 coordinate 165,625, forward strand.
ATAAAATAGCAGAAATAGTACAGAAGATTATGAATAAAATTGATATAATTTATTTTCACAACAAGAGAAAAGTGAAGTTGCTAAAACAATATGGTAATTTTCTTAAATATTTAGCAAAGTAAATGTAATCAAACATTATATCAACACAACAGATGAAAACCGTACATCGTTTAAGTCTAGACGGATACCAAAAGGAATCAAACCAGAGGTTAAGAGTTATTTGATAGAAATGCTAGTTTGTGGTATCATACAACCAAGTAGATCTCCGTGGAATTTTCCAATTGTCGTAAAGAAAAAAGTGGTGATATTGGTATGTGTTGATTATCGAGCTTTGAATGCGAAAACAACTCGACCAATATTTCCAATATCTAGTAGCGCTGAAATATTTGATTCCACAGGCGATGTAAAATATTTTACAACTTTAGATATGGTTATTGAAAACTATCAGGTACCGCTAAACGAATCTTACATTCAGAAGACAGCGTTTAGTACACAATGTGGACAGTTTGAATATACAAGAATGGCATTCAGTTTATGCGCAGCTCCGGCTATATTTAAAAAAATGATGAGTATAATTTTACAAAATGAAAATTAGGAATCTCCTGTGATTTATCTTGACGATGTGTTGATTTTTGGGAAAACGTTAGAGGAATTTATTCAGAGCCTTCGGCAAATATTATCAAGAACAAAGGATGCAGGACTTAAATTATCACCAAATAAATGTAATCTTTTTCAGAAAGTAGTTAAATATTTCGGCCATATCGTAAGTGTAGAAGGTATTAAAGTAAATCCGGATAAATTTACACCATAAACAACATCAATATCCCGTCAACAATTTAAGAATTACAAACGTTTCTTGGGATGTGTACATATTATACACAATTTAGTAAGGATTACTCAGAAAAAGCAGAACCATTATCGGTGATGTTGAGAAAAAAATTCGTATGGAATGAACGGGTAAAGAAACTTTTTATTTACTGAAGAAATCATTAACGGAAACTCCAATTCTTAGTTTGCCGTTCAATGATGGTATTTTCATTCTTGATACTGACGCCTCACATGAATGCATCGATGCTGTACTATGTCAGTTTCAAAATGGCTTCGAAAAGATAATGGCGTTAGGCTCGAAATGTCTTACAAAATCATAGTCTAAGTATTGTATCACTCTGAAGGAACTTCTGGCCATTTAGTCATTTGTTCTCAAATATAAACATTATCTGTTAGGCAGGAAGTTTATTGTATGAACAAATCATCAAGCACTTAAATGGTTTCTAAAATGCGATTCTCCAAATACATCATAATTCTGCATGTGGAAGGCAGAATTAGAAATATATCATATGGAGATTCAATAGCGAATGGGTAAAAATCACAAATGCTGATACACTATCAAGACTTCATGGATGTGAACAATGTCAACAACAACATAAGGAACAGCAGAAGAGACGTAATGTTAAGGTGTATGATAGACCACACACCAAATCTGAAACAAGTTCTGAAAGATTATTACGGGCCGTAAATAAAGAAAATATCGGGATTAATGGAGAAATTGAAATTGTGCCGTGAAATATTTAGGATCATTAGATCTACAATTGAAAAAATTAGCAAGCAAGCACAAAGATAGGAAAACTACCATGTATGATAAAGTACGTGTAGAATTTTTATTTGAAGGCGAATATAAAAATTGCTCGTTTGCGAGATTCTAGTTTCTATTATATCTCAATAAAATAATATAAGGATTTTTGTTATTACTACACTAAAGAATTTGTATATTTTTGCTTATATTGATAATTTATATTTAACTTGTCCGATATTTTTTATTTAGTGTGCCGCAAAACAAAAAGCCGTTTCCCAGAAAGTTTGGCAGACATTGGACTAATCCATTACATAAAAGATGAATGCAAGGACGAAGAGATATCTAAAAATCCATCAGACGATTCTAAAAAGATATTGAAAAATAAAGACAAACTTAGAGTTCGTGGTGATTGGTTATATTTATTAGAAAATCTAATTTATTGAGAAGTGGTATCGGTGGATGAACGGAAAGAGATAATAGGCAAATTTCATTACCAATTGGGACATGTTGAAATTGGAAAGACTTTCAGAGCTATTATAAACGAATACTTTTGGCCAGATATACTAACAGATACGAAAGAAAGTATATTGAAGTCCAAAGCTTGTCAGGAGTCGAAAGATAAAAAAGAATAAGAATAATAAGAGCACGACTTCAAAATATGGTAATAACGAAACCATTTCAAATGATAGCAATTGATATCACGGGACCATTGATGATGATAGCTCATGGGAACAAGTTCATTTTGGGAATTATTGATTACTTCTCGAAATATGCATGCCTTATTCCAATTAGCTGAAACAGTCGCAAAATCAATTTGGGAACAGTGGATTACTAAATTTGGCTGTCCAGAATATGGGCATTCAGACAATGGATCAGATTTTAGAAGTATGTTAACGTAATCATCGGAACTAAACAAACTTTTTCATCGCCATATTATGGATTAATAGAGAGATTATTCCGAATAACTAAATCTATGATTTCGAGTGTTCTGAAAGAAAGACGAAGTAAAGCTGGGGATGTTATTTTGCCTATCATTGAAATTAGAATCAGATTTAAAATTCAGAAAACGGCAGGATTTTCACCATATGAATTTCCTTTGGTCGACAACCACGGATTGATACACAATCAATTATCGAACAATCGCTTAACAGAGAGAAATGGACATGAAAAAATACAGAAATGTGTATTAAAAAACAGTAAAAACAAACAAGCTATTCAGAAAAAAACATTATGGCAAAGGAAAAATTAACAGAAAAATTGAAACTGGAAATATGGTTATGGTTAAGAGAGGATGAACAATTTAATATTTCTAATTATTCTAGATCACTTCAGGTAGAATCAGTGATAAATCAGGCACTAATTCTTTACAAGATAATAGAGGAACAAGAATCGAGTAAAAAGAATTTCGGAGACTATCCGAAACATTTTTTGTATATTTTCATAAAAAGTAATACTAATACCTTTTTAGATTTGTTTGATGATTTATGATTATTGTTTAATGATTTACAATGTATTATGTAAGCATTAAATTAAATTAGAGAATGGATAATGGTTTGACCTTTTAATAAGTATTCATCTTTTTTCTCTATTCCGGCGAGTTCGGTAATGAAGAAAATCTATAAATTAATTTCTTTTGACTACCAATGTATACATTTTCTTCTTAAGGATATGTTCATGTGGTAGTACAGATACCATTCCATAGCAATATGCTGTAATTTTCTTCAATGATTGGTTATTCTCAGTCGTTGTGCCCTTTCTTCATCGGTTACTAGCAAGAGATTATCTCAGCTCCCATTTTTTGAACTGATTAAAAAATGCAAATAGATGAGTATATCTTTCTTCCGCCTAATACGACACATATGGTATATCAGAATGGTTTCAATAATATATTAGTGAAAGTCCTCGACTAAGAGAGGATATAGTAAGAGCGTAGCACATAGAGGTTATCCTAAAAACAGTATAGACAAATGTTAGTTACAAATAACGTGTAAGAATTTCTATTCCCAAACATTCTAAATACAAAATACTTGCACTGAATCCTCGAAATATTTAATCTAATGTTGATTTGATTGATTCAGAAATATTTGTAATCTCATTATTAGCGTTATTTGCCAGCTCAATTTAATGCCATCATTCATTTTGTTGTTAATAATAATTGTTCAATTCAAAGTTGATACAAAGTTGACATGTGAATTCGAACAGAAACATCAGGATACATTGTCGAACCAGTTGATAAGACTTTATTTCTATATAAATCTTTACGAATATCATCAGCTAAGTCTCTTCCAGTTAAATTATTTCTAGAAATAGCATGTAACAAGTAACTTTCATAAATTGCCATAATGTGAGATATAGGATCGCTAGAGTCCAGAACGATACTCGAGGAACTACCTGAAGCACACAAAGGATGAACTGCTTGAATTGCAACATACATCATTGGTGCATTAAATATCTCCAACATCATTTGAATCTTCTGTCAGCTTTGAAAATATTGAAAAGAGCTCGATCAGTTATTGAAATTGCATTGGATATATTGAAAAGCAGGATATAAAAATAAATACTAAATTTCCCAAATCAATTAGGTCAGCAAGGGGAAGGCCGGAGGAAAGTTAGCAACTGATTTGATGAAGAGATAATATAACTACAAGATGGGTATAGAAGCTACCGACAAGCAAAAAGAATTGCCAGTTGATCGAAGATTGATATTGCATGGAAAAAGATTTATATGAAAAAAACGACTAACTCATTCAAGTTGTGAATTCGTATCTTAATCCGTTAGTTAGTTGATTTCATGCTCCACGGACAAAAAAATCCCCAATGATAGGTTTCGCTCTTCTTTTGCCTATTATACAAATTTCTGAATCCTAGCACTGTTTGAAAGTAATAATGCAAAAATCCACTTTATTTTTTACTACAACTTGAAGTTTATTTACGCATTGATTCTGATAAAAATTTTAAGGCCTGGAGAAAATCTAGTAGAAAATATTTTCATAGCAGATTGTAAATTCATTTGACAATCGCTTTCTTTTATTTAATTTTTACATTAATAATAATGTTTATTGACATAATAAAAATCAATAAATTTATTAAAAATGATATTTCTAAGATAAGTAATTTTATTTTAATAATTGTGTTGAGTTTGTAGGATAAAGTTTATGATCCAACTCCTTGCGTTATTGATCGGAATGAAAAATTCAACACAATAAGTTTTATTTGTACCATCAATTCACAACTATTCCGATATTTAATGACAAAACAAAGACGACTCGCTTGATCCTAATGGCTGGTGATCACAAGGAAACAGCATCTAAGTTGAACGAATCTAATTTTTCTAAAGAAAATACTTCTTTGAAAATCACTGTCTGCTTTTCCCCTTCGACGACCTAACAATATTTTTCACTTTTTTCAAAAAATGTTTTTCTCGCCAATCGGTTTTAAATTAAATTATTTGACAACAATTCAAATTATTTAATTTTAGCCTGCCAATCTGTAACATGCCTATCAAGTTCAGGAATATTAATCAATTAATTAATTAATTTGTATTTTTAAATATCATAATCAATTTAAAATTATTATATTCGTATTGATCTCTTCATTTGCTACTTATTTGTTCGCTGAAAATACCAACTTTAATTTTTTTAAATAAATTTTTGCAATTAAATATTATTTTATAGTTTTGAGTTACATTTTGTACATTAAGGTCATCCCATATGAGATTATCAAGCAAAAAATCTTAAAATTCATATTTCGCAATTGACCAATAGTATATTGAAAATAAACCAAAAATTCAATCAATTTCATTCAATTTCATTTCTTTTTCATCATTTAACATTTTACCAGCATCTTTATCTGAATGTCTCGATAATTCATAATTTAGTGAACTGAACTTTTCAGTCGATGTTTCCCGAGACACGAATTGTGAAGCTTTGAAAATATCCTTCGTTGTATGAGATTCATCTATATTTGATAAAATAACTTAGCAGACCAAAAATTGTAAAATAAATCAAAAATTAATAATATAAGTTTTAACGATAATGATGACAGTTGAAGCTCAATGTAGGACAAATCGACAAACAAAAAAGGGTTTAACATTTTTTCATTGTTAATTGATATTATTTAATATTATTTATTCTTACAATGATGTAAAATAATGACAATTGACGAGATATAGGATTCAATTCGATTGCAAACGAAGAAGTTAATAATGGTTTTAGGAATCAATTGGAAATAACTTTGATTGAAACGACTGTAACTAAGAAACGAAAGTCGAGAAAATCAAATAATTGCAGACAGAGATTAATTAATACTCATCTCTCGGGAAGTACTCCATATATTTCGTTGTTTCTTGGTGTCAGGCAGACAATTGTCCATTAAATAATTAAAAAGTTTGTAAAGAGGAGAGATCGTCCAAGAACGAAGAAGTCGAACTAAATTTTGACTTTAGCGAATGAATTGATTAAGATTGTACCTTTTCGCTATAAGAACTATCGAAGAAAAAAGTAACTGCTTTTCAATCATTCCACTAAAAGAATAAGCTATAGTCTCAAAGAAGAAACGAAGAGAAAAAAATTATGCCCAACAATTTAAAAACCTTCCTTCTAAATCTTCTGAAAGAGAAATCATTTTTTAGATTATAAGTTGGTTTTAGGGTTTGTTTGAGAATTAGTAAAGGGAGATTATTAATAAAAAAAGTTAGCAGTTCATATTGTTCCAAACATAAGAACACGTAATGCTTGTACGATGTCTAAAGATGGTGTTATGGAATACCAAATGCCAATTCTTAAAAAGATTTCATCGTAATTCTTATTTAACAACTGCAAGAAAATGGAATAAACTCGGCGAAATTTTTAATGGATAATATAGGTTTTCATAAGAATTCAGCAGAATTAAGATATTTAATCTCATCGAGAATATGTTCAGCAAGTGGAGAGTATACTAAAAGAAGAAATGCTCAAAATAAATTGCAGTAATTTAATATGATTGGAGAATGCAAAAATTTGATAACATCTAGTGATTGTGAAGGATATAAAATATAAACGTAGAAATAATATATGATTGATGGCGTTAATCTTATTCTTGGAAGCAAATGATAATTTGATTATATAAAAAATAAATTATATTATTAAATGTCTAATTGGCCGGAAAAAAGTGTAATACGATAATAAAATATTTCGGATTTTATGTAATTCTATGTAATATATGCTCTGTGTGAATTGAATTGGTCTGAATCTGACGAAGCTTAAGCATCTAATTTATTTATTTCTCTGCAACAAATTATCACTCGATGAAAAGCAAAATAATATTATGAGAATTTCGATATCTTATTGATGATATTGGATGGAGACGAATAAATTGTCATGAAGAGCTCATAATTGATATGAACGTATCCAGTGACCTGGCTTACATCAAATAGAACTTAGGATTTTTACGAAAGACGTGATCAAACTTCGAACAAAACTTTGAATTTACTTGCTAACGTCTTGGTAAATATCTTTGGAACAAATGCAACATTCGAAAAAATGAAAATAATGGAATGAGTCAATTAGATATTTGTGTCACTTTAAATATGTTTCAATTCCGTTTGTAGATGTTAAGAGACAGTTCTTAATGTCTAAACTATTTTGCATGATAATGTGCTCATCTTGTTTATCAATTTATACGCCATGGATCCAACGCCACATTTTATAAAAAATTTAGATAATTATTGAGAACATGAAATATTGGAAGCTCGTGTTGACAAAATCATTTGATCCGGGAATTAATAAACAAAATGTTGTGAACACGTGATTTGAATGTTTTTAAATTGTTTGGATGGTAAAATGTGGATATTTGGATTTTTACTGTTTTCAAATGTATTAAGTTGCTATTTAAATTATTTTGAATTTCTATTTAATTTATTTTTAAATATATTTATTAAAAATAGTCTAAATTGAAAAATAATTGATTGTTTAAATTAAATAGATATTTTTAACAATTAATAAAATTTGTTTATTAAATCTGATATCTATAGTATTTTCTATATTACCAGATGACTGGAAGACTGTCGAAATATATTGTAAAACAAAGGTTTATGTGGCGTTTTCTAATACTTAAATCATTTCTATGAATTTTGTAAAATTTAAATATTTTAAATAAACTATTTTATAATTTTGGTAATGTGTACTCGTGGATACACCTATATTTTCATATTGATTTTCACTGTCTCAATTTTCATATTATGGTAATGAATTTGTAATGGTTTAAAGCTATTAAAAATAATTTAACTTTTTATTGTGGTTTATTTGAATAAAGAAAGATGTAAATAAAGTTAAAATAATGATTGTTGTGGTCATTTTAAATGGATCTGTGAAAAAGACACATAAATAAACAAAAAAAATTCCACGAGGAGGCTGTTAAAAGAAATCAGTACATTCATTCGTCACCTGCAACCCACTCAGTTTAACCCAGATTACGTGCAGGAATAATAAAGAAAAGTAGAAAGTTTGAACCAAGATTGACTATGTATAAACCAAGCTTGACATAAGCACTGTGATCGAGTATGTCATTGTCTATATTTAACCCGATCAATCCAAAGAATGAATACGAAATTTTTCCACTCATGGACATACCGGGACCGGCGCAAAAAGGAAAATCGTCAACAAATAAGATGACTTTACGGATCTAACTGACTTGGTGAATCCTTAGTTAGTAATGCTGCCTCGCGCATACCTGTTTAAACTTTGTTGATTGACTTATGAATGGTATCAAAGTCACGCTGATTTTTAGGCCAGATGTTTGCTGGAATGAATTTTTTTCTTGAATGAAAATCATTTTTCACACCCTTTGACAGTTGATGTCAAGAGTTACTGCAGCTCGACAGATCACAGTTTAATAACAAGCTAAGCACCAATACGATCATTTACAATCGGCGGTCACTATTGTAATGTGGTCAAAGTCCGTCTTTTACGCTAGAGGTAGCAGCAGATCAATAAATTGAAAAGAACAAAGTTATCAGATGACAATAGCCATCGCTATGTACACCAAACCCAACAAATTATAATATTAACATTCTTACAAAATAAAATATTTCATATTAAATAAATCTACAAAAATACGCAAATCATTACTTATTTTGAAAGAGTATCTTTCGAAAAGTAGAAATTTATTGGTCAAACAAAAATATTTAGAAAACAAAACGCTTGAAAATAAATGTAATTTCGAAATTCAAATTTGGTATAGTCGTTTACTGGTATTAATGTGTTAAAATAATTTTATTTTTTGTATTATATATATTTCAGAAAATGTCCTTAAAACATTTTATTGAATTAACAATAACTAACGCTCGTTTGAAATAAATTAATTATTGTTAGAGGAGGTGGTTATGTTTTCAATAGAGCAGGAGGTAACAAAACAGAAAATATTTTATATTATCGAGGAATTATCAGTAAAAAAGTTTCTTCGAAATAAAAATATAAAATATAATGTTTATGTATGTATATTATTGATTATATATTGAAGAATAAATATTTCATTAAATAAAGTGATAAAATTATGTTAATGTTAATTATAATATTTAATATAATATTTTCCCGAGGCCACGCAAAACCATCAGCCCACCCTGATATCACCACACACGTGACAAGATTACGTTTTTTCATTGATCGTATGGTATATCAGAGGTGATGATATTAATCATGTGGGAATTTGCAGTCTGTTAAATGGGTTCAACACGTCCAGTGTGAATTTCGAAGCTAACACAGATAGTGGTAGTGACGTCTTATTACATACTAGGAAAAGAAAAGTTGTTATATCCATACAATATTAGTGAAGAAAAAGGTGAGGTAGAAGGAGAAAATGTCGAAAATTGAAACGATGAAAGTTTATCTATAAGAATACCAAAGTCCATATAACATTTTTGAAAAATAGTTATGTCACTAGTTTGTAATTTCCGTGAAGATGGGACAGAGCGATCACCCACAGATATCGAAGACCGATTAAATGGTAAACCACATATCTTGCAACTTGATACCAAAGTAAAACATAATGACTGCGTTGTATGTTCTATTCGTAAGTTGCATGTAGCAAGACACTAGTTAAAACAATATTAGGAGTTGGTGCGGATTTTCTCATTATCAAAGCATTTGAAGTTATGTGCAAATCCCACTACGTATTGAAACAAAACTGAGACCTGGCCTAATGGTGATGAATAATTGAAATCATGCGATGAATATAATGATCACATTTTAAAAGAAGTTAAAAATATGCCATGGAAATCAATTGTTAATGAAATGAGAATCCAAAGTGGAAAGGAAACAAACCTATTTATAATGACTATTTGGCACATTGGAAATGATAAAATGCTGAAAAAGTTTGACAAGAAATATAAATGAATTAACTATACAAAGTGCTTGGAAAAAAATATGGCAACTAGCATTATAAATTTTATGGAGCATTTTGAAGATGTGTAAATAGTGTTTTCTTGCTCCAAGTAGTTCAGAGAAACTTTTTGTATTGTTAAAAATAAATGGTTTTTTAAAACCCTACACATTGAAAATTGAATATATCATATTAAAGCTGGACTTACTTTGCCACATACACAAAAATTCATCAAGTATATTAACGTCTCAGATCATAACTTATATCTCTGTAATGGATCATTTATGTCAAAGATTTTTTCTTTAAGATGACAGCCTGACACTCACAATGACTCACTATCGGGAAAAATTACGAGTCGCAAAGAAAGTTAAAAGAGGTTCACATTTTTAAAGTTTAAATATACAAATTTAAAACAGCAAAAATTGTCACAATTATACACAATATCGATATAAAATTAAGTTTTAATGACCTATAAACATAACAATTACGGAATTTACTGGAAATGAATTATTTTCATGTTCAATATGGTTGCTACAAAAGTTTTTTTTTCAAATTATATTTTTAAACTATTGTTACAGGTTATCTTATTATTTAAAGAATAGATTGTTGGAAATTTGAGCAGTTTGCGAGAGTTGATTCAAATTTTGGGTCAATGTTCCAACACGCAGCAATAATTATGAGTCTTTTAAAAGAATATTAAAATTAAAATTGGTTTTTTTTAAAGTTTGTTTGTAATTACGAAAAATAAAGTTTTCTGGATTTTCTGCGTTATTAAAGAATTGGTCATCTTTTGGTCGGTTATCATTAAATATATTTTTGAAAATGTCACATATAGTATTTTTGTTTGGTACTCGCAAATATATTCTATTACCAAATGAAAAATGTTGGGTTATTGGGTCGTTGGTGAAATTTAAGTTTCACAAACTTATCCTCTGACTTCAAGCGTGCTTTTAGTTGACTCACAAATAACAAACTTCGAATCTAAACCTTTATTGATTATCATAATGAATTACACAATTTACAATGACTCGATCAATACAGCACTTCTTCAGACAAATATACGCTTATTACAACACTTCGTGAGGAATAGCTCTAATATATGATGTCTGGAAAGGTAATTGCTAACCACTGATCTTGATTTAATTACTGGCAATTGATTTTAGTTATTTCAGTGCCATGACTCAAAAAATATATAAATATTTTTTTCAATACGGTAACGTCTCTTTATCACCCAAACTCTCAAATCTTTTCTACAACTAATTTTCCTCTTTTCACAGCTAAATTTTCTCTTCTTCTCTCCTTTTCACTTGTGTGGCTTTTCCTTTATAGCTCTCAAATTTCTGCGGTACTCGAAATAATTTTGTTTGTAGCATTTTGACACCAGGACATTCTGTGTTTCAATTCAGTTTTTCGCTTTAACTTTGACATCTGTCTAGGTATGTTTTGGTTTCTCATTTATCTTGCCAAGCCGATTTTCTCCGCACTCCAGTTATATGACAAGCCATCAAGATACAATTTTTCATCCTGTTTTGTTTTTGGAATTTGAAATTCCCTTTTCCATCTTTGTATTTATTAATTATTAATGACCTTTGTTTAAATTTCTTGTTTACTTCCAATTGTTTATCCTATCTTTCTCATTTCTCGTTTTCTTTCCCTTCCGTTTTCTTCTCCGGGTTCCTCTAAATCGTCCCGTTTGTCATGACGGTTTTCCCCCAGGTAATTTTATATATTTATCAATTATTTATTATTTAGGTATCCTCAACAAAACCAATTGCATATTTTATATTTTTATTGTGAAATTATTCAACTCTTTTTCGAATTCTCAATTTTATTTAATGTTATATTCGAAATTACATTTTTGTAATTTAGTTATATTTGTTTTATTATTTCTATTTTTTCGTAACTGTTTTATTTTTTCGATATAATCCATCTTGTGTTTTAAAAGTATCGAAATAAATAGAATCCCGACTATGTAGTGCTATTTACGATTTATATTTATATGTAGTGAGTTGGTTAGTTCAAACGTTTGAATATTCTTAGAGGAAAATCCAGCGGATTTGATTTTTATGAACATATCAACAGAGCAATTTAATAGAAATCAATGCAACAGAAACCGAAATCGTCATATAAAAAGCAAGAAATGTTATGACAATAAACTAACAAAGGTGTTAATTGAATTAGAACAAGAAGAAGTAATTAAATTAAAATCAGACAAAGCAAAGTTTTTCATCGTAGGAGAAACAATTGAATCAAAAGTAAGTACAAAATTAATAAATTAAAAAAGTTGCACATGAGACTTATTTAACACAGAAAATAGTCGAAAAAAGACAAGATAGGTTATCATTAAATATATTTTTGAAAATGTCACATATAATATTTTTGTTTGGTACTCGCAAATATATTCTATTACCAAATGAAAACTGTTGGGTTATTGGGTCGTTGGTGAAATTTAAGTTTCACAAAATTATCCTCTGACTCCAAGGGGAAAAGAGAAAAAAATCAGTAAAAAAAGTAAAAAACCAATAATTAAAAAATAGACCAATCAGGTTGATTGGAATTATGGAAATTATTTTATTTCATAAATGGGAATTTTATTTAAACAAGACGATTCAGTATTGGCAGGATTCTAACATTATATTTTCTTTTTATGGACAAATAGATTTCATACAATGTTGCGACGTGCACTACTTATTGGTGTCTGAAATACGTAGCAGCTTAAGTAATTGAATTGAGAAGAAATGACCGTAGCGGAACAATCATCGATCAGGGAATGGTGCAATGGAATGTATCATATCGTGTTGACATTGGACGACCTCAGCCTGATAAACTGAACATGTGGCACGTATGATTAAGATCGTGTTTTTTGCTAACTTTCTGAAGAAATAACTTTAATATTCGTCGTATAAACGGTGGAAGTTCCTTGATGGTAAAAAAAGCTCTGAAGTTGCAAAACCAAATACACCCGATATCTCTAAGGAATCACAATATGAAAAAGTCTGAGTCACTGGTGGATGTCAGAGAGTATTTTTAGCAACAAAGTTCACGTGTCTGTATACTTCCTCGATTTGGTTCTCATAAATCAAAACGAAAAAAATACAATGAATAATAATGATCTATCCAGTAACATTGATGAAATGCTCTATGACATTCAAATTCAATGAGGGAGGCTCGTTACATATTTTAAGAAATTGGAAAAAATAGAACATGAGTTAATAGGCTTTAAAATAAGACGTGTGAATTGTAGAAAGAAGTCACTAGAAATATAATAATGGGATTCATATATTTTAGATGGAATATCCTTTTTTGATAACTAGGGTAACCGAAATTGCATTTTATATTTCGATAAATTTTTAATATTTTATTTAATCAAATTTAAACCAATGAAAAGACAGAAAATTAATTTTAAAAGAAAAACAACAGTAGATATCATTGTGTAGATGTTATTTCTCCATTATTTAGATAATTCATCCGAAATGCCTTAATTTCCATTCAAACTGGATATAATCGAGGGTATATGTATATTTCATTTATCTGTAGTAATTCAGAAAAGAATTTTATCAGTACGAGGTATAGAATAAAAAAAAATTGTATATTTCAACTTAAACAATAGGTAAAGCAATTATATAAGAAAAGATTAGAGTTGATCACGCGATCTGAACATAACAAAAGGAACGAATGGGTAAAGTCATTTTAAGTCTAAAGTGTCTTATAACTATATGCTTTTAACTCAATGTGGAATTACTAGAATTTAAATCTAAAATTTCAAGAAGATAATATAATATTAATCGTTAGTTAATCAATTTTTTATTAATCTGTATTTAGCAATTTGAATTTATTATTATTATTTATCATTTTTAATAATTTGTCGCAGTATAATAAAGATAATTCATTTTACTAAACGACATAATTTCCAATTTATTATTAACTGTGAAATGCATTTTAAATAATGTTTTAATGAGATAGTCAACGACTAGTTTCGAGCTAATTCGGTTCTCATCAGTACCATGTAAGAAACTCGATTCAAATCGGGATCAAACTCAGTGGTTTTGCAACCACACTACAGTTAGTTACCGATTCATATCGAATATTACTAATGTACATAAATACATATGACATTTTACAAATTAAGGTGTATGAAGAACTCATATAATCTTAGTGTCGCCAAATCGGTATAATTACAATTAAAGGGATTAAGATTTAAATGTAATCAATCAATTCTATTCTGTAATAATAAAATGAAACATTAAAATGTTGCACATAATCGAATAATTGAGAACAGTATCATAATTTCTTGTTCTATATAGTTATTTTTAATAAAAGTACTTTAGAGAGTTATTTAATAAATCTTTTCCTTGAATCAGAATATATAATATTCTGTTTTCAAATATTTATGACTCGATTTCCGTTTTTAAAATCATTTTTAAATTAAACGAAATTAAAATATGTGAATTTAAAAATGTTATATAAATCATAATTTTGTCTTTATATTATTAGAGTAGACATTTAGATTAAATTTTTGATATTTTAAAATTTTGTTAAAATTTTTAATGTGCCAATCAAATCTCATATATAATAAAACATTCAGTTTGAAAATCTTACCGACAAGTAGCCTATTTGAGTATTTACAATTCAGATTTGTCATTGTCATCATAAGTGATCTCGCAAAATTATTTTCACGGTCCAATCCAAGAACACGATTTAAATAATTTACGGCTTTAGAAATGTCACCTTTGCGAGTATATACTAACGCCATTGATGCCAAAGTTGATGGATTTTTTGGCTTTTTACCTAGAGCTCTCTCAAAATAGTCTAATGATTTGTCGTAATCACTAAAAGTTACTATTATAAGAGAAAATTGTTCAAAAAATGTTTCACCCTAATTTATAGTAGCAATGCGCTATATTATTGAGAAGTGGCTCCCAGAATCCAGTGATATCGCTGGATTCATTTCTATGACTTTCATAAGCATTTAGACAAAACTTCAGAGCATCTTGATAACTGGATTTAAAAACAATAAATATCAAGAGAAGTATTAAGAAAATTTTTTATTTTTGTCAATGATCTGTAACTTCAAAGATATACAATACACAGTTATGGTTGTCTCAAATTTATATGAGGGTTTCCTATGTTAGGGAATTAAATAAGTTTATTTCACAAATTAAAAATAGACATTATAGTGTTTGTGCGTGTTCATGCTAATTAACAATTGATGTTTATAAATCATCATGATTTTTCAACATCTTCAACTGTTCAAATATGCTTGGAAATACTCTGGATCTTTAAATATTATGTATTGTTCCAAATTTTTAAGGTTTAGCAACATTGACTATTACTACATCCATAAGCGTGTTCCTGATTCCCAAGGTATATGAAAAGTACAATTTAAATGTAAATCTATTTTTGTACTTTTGAAAATTGGCCTATTCAGATTAGATTTAAAATAAAAAATTTGTGTCTAAGATTGGCTGGTTACGTGGCGCATTAAGGATGAAAGAAGTATTTAACAATAAAAGACTATGGTCCAAACTCGATTAATATTTAGCAAGATATATAGAAAGAAGAAATCTAAGAAAGAAAGATATCTTTTTTGTGAAACTTCTACAAAACACGAGCCTCTAAGCCTCACCAATTTCTAAATTTTTGTGGTAAGTCGAAAATTAATATTTAATTCAAATTGGAGTATCAATTACAAAGAAAAGAAGTAAGCGTACAATAAAAAGATTCAAAACACAAGGGAGTAAAATCAACCTAGTCATGACCTTAAGCGATAGAAATATTATTCAAAAAAATGTGGTGTATGTTCAGCGATGTTACTGAAGAGGAAAACAGAGCACAGGAAAATACTAAATATGAATTAATACACGAACGCAAGGAAATTCGGAATTTAATTTATCTATTGCCATGTTCTGTGTCAAACATGATTGTGCTGTATGTTATTTTTTATGTTGTAAATTGAGTATTATTTTTGCGATTAACAAATGATTTCTTTAGAGTACTAAACCAACCTTTAGAATCATAATTTGTAGGCCTATTCGCTTTTGTTTGCTTTTCCTTTTATGATTTTTCTTAATTTATATATAAAATTAAAACAAAAAAAATCAATTTTGATTTCAAATAAAAATTAAAGAAAATAAGAAAATAACGATCTGAGAATATTGGAAGATATGGCTAAAGAATGTTTTTATGCAATCAGACTGGTGTGTATTATTATTTTTTAGTTTAATAAAAGTTGTTAAAATTTTATTATTTTGTTGTAATCTTACCTAATAATAAAATACTAATTTACATACACTCACCCCGGCAGTCCCAATACAGATTTTAAAGGAGACGCTGCTGGGCACTACAAATTCCTATTTTTTACAAATTATAGTACATAACAATGATCATGGGATTTTTGTAAAATGTTTGTTCAAGAACACTATTGAGTCGGAGAATTCGAAAAATTTATTCAGTTGTGAAAGAAATGTATTGCCTAATCAGTACAAATCTCGACTAAAACTTTTATGTATACAATTGTTTAGTTTTTTAAATGTTTAAATATTCATTTTTTCACTTAATTTAATTTTTCAGCAAAGTTGAAGATTTAAGTTTCCATTTTAAGTTTAAATTTTAATCCATCGCTTTTCGAACTGTACGTTATTCTATGAAAAACTTTATTAAAAAAAATTTAAGGTCTTTGAAGTTTCAAAACGAACTATTTGAGAATGAAATAAGAAAAAACAGATTCAAATGTAGCGATATTTGAACCTTATCAATTCATATCCGATTTTAAGGACTGGAAAAAGACATCTAATAAAGACTTCTAACATCTAGACAAATAATATATTGGTTCTTGAAANCAGTTGAATCAAATATTTCATATAAGCCCTAATATACCAGTAGAAAAATTAATTAAAACAAATTATTTTTAAATTTTTTTGCGAAGAATTTTTAAATGATATAATTTATTGTTATCATTTGGAAACATCAATGTATTTGTGTATAATATCTAGTAATTAAAACAAAATGTGATTCAAAGTCACAACCTAGTGTTAATAGACATGTATTATTATTATTTTTTGACTTTGTAATCTAAAAATAATTACACAACAAGTCATAGATTACCCTTATGCAGTGACGTAACTAGGGCTGGGTAAGTTGGGCATTTCCCCCAAGCGCACGATTCCTGAGGCGCCAAAATGACTTCATAAATTTTTTTTAGTTAAAAAAAATTTAGTTAAAAAATTTTCAATTAAACAATTTTTTCATACCAATAATTAAATAACGTGGTTTAATTTTTTTGAAATGGAAATCTTATTTTGATAATTGATTAAAAAATTAATTAATTGTAAAATTTAATAGAAACAATGCCAAAACGTAAATTAAGTGGAGCACAGTATCGCAAAAAAGCAAAAATCCTACAAAATGAAGCTAAAAAAGTCAAGCAGATTGTTGGAAGTTTATTTAAAGAATGTAGAAGTTGAAAAATGTAATAAAGAAAAAGAAAATATTGAGGAAAAGGAAAACACAACAGAATTTGATAATGAAATGC
The DNA here is from genome assembly GCA_959609185.1 of Schmidtea polychroa. Taxonomy (NCBI): domain Eukaryota; kingdom Metazoa; phylum Platyhelminthes; order Tricladida; family Dugesiidae; genus Schmidtea; species Schmidtea polychroa. The sequence goes on from CAUHTR010000084.1 coordinate 183,084, forward strand.
TTGAAATCAAAAACACTTTACAAAAAAGTGAAGAAATTAACGGTGGAAATGATATAGTGGATTATAATATTAATTCCAATCATGCAATAAGTTTAGAAAATATTCCAAATGTGCTTTTATTTAATGATTTTGGCAATTTAGAATTTCAAGAAAGTTTTCACTCATTTCCAATAATTTCGCAAAAACTGAGAACTGAAATTGTGTTGGGTGGCTCAATCTTGTTTTACAACAATAAAGGAAGTTTAGCGACACATAATGGACATGCTATTACATAGTCCATGGTTTAAGAAAAAATTAGCCAATGGTGTTAAAGGGTGCTTTTGTTGTTTATTATTTACAATGAAAGTTATAAAACTGCATTTTCATCACCAGGTGGATTTAGAGATTTCAATAATTCTGAAAGAGTGAATGATCATGAAAGTGGTTCTTATTGAGTAGTCAGCTTTTTATAATTTTGCAACGAATATTCAATCTTCACATATATATTCACTGGCTATAGAATGCATATTTTAGCGCTATTTAATGAATAAACATTTAATGGACAAACATTTAAATTTTCTTTTCAACTGAGTAATTAGTTCCTTTATTTTGTAGACACTTACGCCTACAAAAATCTAGTTCAATTATAATTAACTAAGCAATGTTTTTCTCCATCTTATTTGCATTTTTTCAATTAGTATCAACTTCAATATTATTTCGAACCGTTGTCGCGGGACCCATTGATACATTACCTATTTGGTAACCCAGCAATGCGTGTATGGTACAAAGTGAAAATATAGAATTTTTCACATAACATGTTTTTAGCAAATTTAGTATATATAATATGACAAATTTATTTCAATTATATATTTTTTGGAATTATTTGAAAATAAATATATAACTTTGATTTTATTAAATCTTTATCAGTAAATTATTTAAATCTAATTCCAAATTAATAAAATGCTATTTGCTTTATATCCTGCCACAAAAGCTAAATAATTTTAAGAATCCAATTGATAATTAAAATTTTATAGAAATACAAAATTAGAAAACTAACTTTTTAACCTTAAATGCTTTGAGGTCATTTTTCATGCGAACAATAAGGATTATGAGAACCGATTTTAACAGCTTCTTGCAAATAATTAATCGACACAGATGTGTTGTGAGAGTGATATCAAGTAAAAATAACACAAGGAAACTATATTTGGTTTTATGAAAAAGAACTATCATGCAGAATAAAGTGCACTAAATCTTCAAGAATTTCTCAACAAAAAATATGATAAAACAGAAATTGAAAATTCCTAAATGGCGATATACGAACTCGCAAATTTTGAAAACAAAATATATGCTCAAAATTTAATGAAACTAATAGCTGTCTGTACTGAGAAACGTAAAGAAGAGATATTGACTATGTTATTAACAAATATGCATCAAATTAGAATTCCACATCTATAAAAAAATTGTTCCGGCCAGTGACGAAAATATTAGTCAAAGTTAAATAAAGAATTTATAAATAGAGAAATAAAATAATTGGAGATAAAAATGTCAAAGAGTGACATTATTTAATAAAAATTGTCAATTCACTTTTTGAAGTGAATTTTTTACTGTCGGTTTTATTTGACATTAAAATCATTGATTTTGGGATTTCATTGAACTAGTTATTTGTTAATCCCGGTGACTGAAAGATCTATTATGATATCAAATACTTTAACCCTGTCATATCTTCTTTATTTTATGTGTCCCGCCCGTTCCAATCCTAATAAAATTTTAAAAAATTAAAAAGAATTATCGTCATCATCGTCAGTGCTCAACTGTACATCTTGTATATCATTTTCATGGTCATTATCACCATCGGTAATATCATTTTTTTTACAGACAGAGGATAGAATGGTTTTTTTTTGTCATATTTTTATAGGCACAAGATAGGAAAGGGTTAATGGTGCTTAAAAAAGAGGGAACAACCGAATCATGTGATGCTACTTATTCGCGTTGTGTATTTATGCTTCTTCAGCAATTGGAGTGATGGAGCCACTATCAATAGTTCTAGGCGACATTTATATATAAAGAAACAAAAGACCATCAAGAAGATTCTAGTCCTTTAATTCTTAAATTTGATTGAATGCCAGATACGAAAAATGATGCCGAAGAAGAAATAGACAGATCCTGCCCAATCAAAGAAAGTTATTATCAACCGGATCAATAATGCATATATTTATTGGTATTTTTTGAAAAGAAATATATAAAATCAATGTTATTAAATCTTTATCAATCAAATATATAAATATAATTCCAAATTATTAAAATGCTATTTTTGAGTACCCCGTAAAAAGGGCCCCAGCAAAAGGGTCTGACAAAATGGCCCTTGGCAAAACGGCCCCCGACAAATAGACCTCTGATATAAGAGCCCTTGGCAAATACGATCTTTGTCAAAAGGGCCCACGCCAAAAGGATCACGTAGATAAAAAATTGAATTGGATCTTAGTGAATAATACTCAACTTTATAACTACGTACTATTAGGCATTTCGTTCTATTATTAAATGCCTGTTTCTCCTTCTGTAAACAAGTATTCGCGCGCATTAGAGGCCGTTATATTTTGCTTGCAAACAATTTTTTCTGGGTCAACCACGTAAATGCCATACAATAATTTGTGCGTGCAACAAAGATTTTCTGGATTTCAATTTGAGTTTGCAGGATCATTATCACTAATGCAAGGTTAAAATGATGTAGTGCAAGAAATAATAATAAAATAATGACGTTTCGTAATAATAATAATAATAATAATAATAAGTATTAGTATTATTATTATTATTATTATTATTATTATTATTATTATTATTATTATTATTATTATTATTATTATTATTATTATTATTATTATTATTATTATTATTATCATTATTATTATTATTATTATTATTTTGAACGCAGTCTATTATTATTACAAATTTCTTGTATGATTTATAGACATGTAAATAATGTCTTAATTTCTGGGGAGAGGGTTGAGAAATTTGTGACATACTTATAGGGGGTCTAGGATTTGTGACAGTAACTTTTATTGTATGTATGTTGACTTCAAAACGACACCAATATTGTATTGACGTTGCTATGATGATGTCACCCGCGCCTTCTTAAGCGTCAACTGGTAAGTGCCTAAAAAATGCCTACCTATCTCTGACTACAAACGATTTGGAATGTTTAAAATAGTTTGCTATTACACATGCATATATTACCATGGAATGGTTTTGGCGGGGAAGTAGTTGGAATTTTATATGTACTAGGAGAAGCGTGAATAGTAAATTTGGCACGAATTCGATCAATCTTGTCAGTGAAGAATTAACGGAATGCGTTAGCAAGAAAAGATGTATCATGGCGGTCAGGAATAGAATATGTGTGTTACGGTGTAAAATAAAATTTAGGGCTTTCCAGGGCTAGTGGGGATAAGTGTATAGTTGTTTATGGTTTGTGAAACTTCCGGAAACTGTGTTTTTGTTTACTCAGTGTTTACGTGGTTCTATTGGCGGGGGCCTTTTAACGGGTCACCATATTTTTGTTATAAATTATTGAAATAGACAATGAATCCATTTAGTATAATGAAAAGGTTAAAGCGCGCGATTAAAATATAATAAATAGGTCCAAAAATAAACTATTTTATTTGAAGAAAAAAAATCACAGTAGAAAACTTACTTTTTATTATTAAACGCTATGAAGCCTTTTTCATGCCAACAATAGGGATCATGAGAACCGATTTTCATAGCTTCTTGCAAATAGTTAATCGACACAGATGTATTGTTACTTAAACTGTATTCAAGAGCGATATAAAGTATCGGAATGTGACATCTGCACAAGCACAAATTAATCAACTATTTAAATGATTTTATTAGGTCTCATTACCCTTTGATTGCTTGACTTGCAGAACAATAGGCCGCCAATGCTTGATCTCTTTCATTGTCCATGCTATATGTGTGTCCTACAGCCAACCAGGCAAATCCGAAAAACTTATCGATTTCTGTAGCTTTCCTAAGTTGTAAATTTTATATGTATATATTTTTCTTTAACTAAGAAAAAAATGCATTTGAAAAAATATTTTTCAAGATCAAAAAGAAGAGTCGATTCATTTTATGAGTTTCCGATTGGTTATCATACATAATCACTGCCATACGTTCTACAGATTGAGATTTTTGGATTCTGATTTAAGAAAGGGCAAAATTTCTAAAAATTGGAAAATACATTGAAATTTGGAAGAAGGAAAAGTCGTAACAAAGAAGAATCAAATCTAATATGGCAACCTTGCATAACTTTATTATTTGATATCGCTTCTATTTTGTGGCTATCTTATATTTTTATTTCCAATACAATGCAAGCAACTGAGTAAGTGACGAATAATTCCTTTACTCTTTGTCATTTGATCCTTATAGATCCTGTAAAGTTCCTGAAACAAAGCCTAATTGTCCTAACCCATTGACATATTTACTAGAGCTTTATATATTCACAGATCAATACTTTTCATTAAATCAATAAGAGTATTATTATAATTTCTTAGTAACAGCATAAATTTAATATTGATCAAATAAATGATAAAAAAGTTCATTTTTCCTAATCTATTGAAATCAAATTTAAAATTTTTGAATTTTTTTTATTTGTTAAAAAATTGAAATATTAAATCAGATTTAATTAAAACGAAAACAAGAAAATAGATGGAGAAAACCGAAGGAAACACTGAACATTCCAGCTTTGTTTTGAAGAGATGAAAAAAAATATTTTATAACCGACAATTTTTACAAAATAAAAATTACAGAAACAGTTTTATTTTATTTATTTAATATTATTAATATAATTATTATTATTATTATTATTATTATTATTATTATTATTATTATTATTATATAATAATATAATAATAATAACCAACTAATCGACATACATAATTGTTGCTGCGATGTCCAATTACCGAAATACCAACAGAACTAAAAATTTCAGTTTTTTTAGCAATATTCAAACTAAAGAATTTGTAATTTTGATATTAATGCAAATATCGAAAAAAATATTTTTAATTGATTTTAATATACAAAAATTATTTAAATTAATTAAATATTGAAAGGGAGTTTTGAAACTGCTTGCAGTTGCCCCGATATCCAAACCAGTAACCTAAATGATCTAGAAACGATTTATGAAGCATAGAAAATAATTTTCAGAATATAAATTTGATAGCATTTCAATATACACAAAAAAATATTACAGAAATTGCAACCGAGCCAATGAATATCGATTAGTTGCTAGATAATAGCATCCTATGGCATACCAAGACTCCTGAACAAGATCCCCTCAATTATATTGAATTATTACCCAATCAAATTAACAACTTTCTTGTCGGGATAATTATCTATCAGGCTGCTAGCAAAACTGAACAACTCTAAAATACGCCCAATAAAAGCGATTGAAACAGAACCCTAAAACTATATAATCTACCATTATTGAATTTCAGTTCAGTTAGTATGGCAGCATGTAACGTTATGACATTCGGATTGTGAGCATCATCTTTGAGAATTCTGAATGAGGAAATTCAGTTTCAATCAAGAATCTCTGATAATTTATAATTAACTTCGTTGTCAATTCATAGGCCTTTTTGAACTGGGAATTATTATAGTAGCGAGTTGCACAATTGAAAAGACAGGAGTGATGATTGTCAAGAGCAATGTCTACTTTTGGGCATTTACCTTCGTTGCCGGCATTGCATTCCTGAAACGATGAAAGTTACTTTGAATCCCGTTGAATGCTGAAGACTATTTACGGTGTTGAAGAGATCTTCGTAGGAATTTTTAATGATTTGCGCAATTTTCTCATCTCTACATTGACTGTAATCCAAAGACGAAAGAAATGCGCGCGCTTCATCTAAAGTTATCATATTTCCCGAATACAATTTTTGAATAGCTGCGTAGCATTTTACATCGGTTTTCACGGCTAATTTATAATATTCAATAGCCGTATCTCTGTTCTCCATTTGGTTGTAGATGTCACCAAGTAACAAGTAGCAATTATTTTCTAACTAGAATTGGAGCATTTTATTACAATCAATGAATGCTTAGCAAATGCCCACCCACTGGAAACCGCATTTTCATATAATATTTGTTTAAATAAATGGCGCGCGATTTTAAAAAAATCGATAAAATGAATATCTATATTTTATATTATTTTAGCAATGTTTATGTTTTATTTAAATATTTCAAATTTTGGCGCGCGTTTTAAAACAAATTTTCAAATTTAAATATTTTTCTACAGATTTTGTCGGTTGATGATCAAAATTCAAATTCCGGGAAATGAATTTCTCAATTTTTGTGTCATTATTGATTTTCAATATTTTCAATTTCCCAGTGATTTATTTAATTGTTTTCAAAATACTTTCGACTATTTGAGAAAGAATTAAATTTTCAACAAAATGATGTGTACAATTGTTTGAAATTATTGATTTTTAAAGTTTTCAAACTTTAGCTGAAATAATCATTATTTCCTGAATTACACTAAGCTTTTTGAATTCAGAACAAAATGCTTTACAATATTATGTACATTTTGCAGGAGTATTGTATTAGAGTTACATGTGAATATATTTTAAAAAATAGCGGGAGATTTAAAATAAATTTGATAAAATCAACTAAAGATCTGATTTTTAACGATAATCGAGTTGTATTATTTTAGGAATATTTAATTTTTCAAATTATGAATAAGTATTGAAGTTGTATCCGTGCATATAATAACATTTTAAATATTTATTACATTAGAATTGTATGTTATTATTTATACCAGTGAAATGCTATGAAATGTAACTAGAACTCAGCAAATCCGGTATTACCAGTAACCCAATGATCAGGGAGGATAAAATCTCCTTATTATCAATATAAACTGATCTTATACATATTTCAATATTTAGAGACTTAATAAATCAATTTAAGGCCGAGCAATGAATATCACTGTATAAAACGGTGAAATCCAAATTTAATTATTAACAAAATATAAATTACATTTTTAGCAAATCTGAAAATTCAATAAAATCACCTCTTTTAATGAATGGCCAAACAAATCCATTTCTTGTTCATCGTATTTACCGAAGCCGCTATGCGACTCTATATTAGCAGAAACTGCCGAAATCATGAATAATTTTGGTGTGTTAGAATTCAGTGAAGATTGATTATCTAAAATCTGAACTGCATTTATGCAATCTTTTATGGAAAAATAACTGCGAGCAGCAAGTAATCGAAAAGTTAAATATTTCTTAATCAAATAAAATATTGAAAGATTTCTAAATTAATCTCTTCGGATTTACATTTGCCAATTTATGTTGTTCGATTAGATTAATTGCACGTCTGAATTGTCCATTGTGATAAAGTGCTTTAGTATACAAATATAAATCACTAGGAGAATCTTTAGTTCTATTTAACAATAATTCGGCCCAAAAAATTGCAGATTCATATTGATTCTATATAAATAAAGTTATGATGAAAAAATTCTCTATATACCAACTGATGACATAAACATATGTACATTGTTACGTAGTTCGTTGACTATGTCTTCCATTTATAATTTAGTGAAAGATAAGGGCAAACAAAATGTATTTCAAATTTAAATCTAAAAAGTAGAATAATTATTAAAAAATTCGCCTGTATTGATTACTCTTTTTAAACAAAGTTCTTATTTGTTATTAAAATTGAAAAAATTATATAAAGCTAATTAAATATATTTAGTATTTATCAAGTCATTAAACATAAAATGTTAAATATAAATTTGAATTTGAATAACGAGTTTAGTTTATTTTATCAATAGAAGAATCAGCATTATATATATATATATATATATATATATATATATATATATATATATATATATATATATATATATATATATATATATATATATATATATATATATATATATATATATATATATATATATATATATATATATATATATAATTGTTTCATCACTTAATAAATTTATTTACATAATAATTTTCATTAGAAACTAAAAAAAAAGGTAATAAGAAAATATTTAAATACTTAGAAGTATTGTTATAATTTGTTTACCAATTTATTTTTAAGTATAAACCAGTACAAGTATAATATATATTTCTATTAATAATTACCAGTCATAATAAATTTAATAAAAATATAGTAATTATGATAAATCTTTTTTTTCATAGAAGCAAATTCTTATCTTATTAAAAGTGTTACATGTTGAAATTTAGGCGTCATTCGCGTATCTACTATCTTATGATGAATTATACCTGAAGTGGAAAACAGTATAATGGACTTTAACTTGCTTATTGTCTCTTTTGACTTTAACCATATCTCCAATCTTGATTTCTGTAAATTATTCATTTGTCGTTCTTTCTACATTTTCCTCTTTTTGAAGAAAGAACCATCAAGCGATTCGTTGATAATTTATTGACTTATGTTGAACTAAAAGAACTTTGGATGGTGAAAATCTTGCTGTTTTTTGAATAACGAATCTGATTTCTTTGACAATCATCGGTAAAATATCCTCCCTAGCATTACATATCTTTCCTTATTTTGTTCGAAATAATATATCATTAGACCATTACATTGCATAAAATATGATGATGAAAAGCTTTATTTAGTTCTGATGTTGTTGAATAATCTAATTGTCTATTTTCTAAAATTGGATCCATTGTCTGAATATACAAATTCCAAACAACCAAATCTATCTGGATACTGTTTGAACAGTTATACCTTTAATTGAACAAGGGATGCAAATTTTGAGAAATAATCATTAATGTCCTAACTATATTTGTTCCTATGAGTTGTTGTCATCAATGGTCCCATGATATCATTTGCTATCATTTGAAAAAGGTTTTTTAATACCATAATTTGAAGTGGTGCTCTTTTTCTTCCATTTTTATCTTTTGTCTCCAAACAACCTTTGCACAAACATACAATTTCTTTAGTATCTGTTAAAATATCTGACCTGAAATATTCCTTTATAATTTCTCTGTAATATTATTGAATTCCAGCTACAAATTCTAGATTAATCTGATTTCCAAATAAATATTGCTAATTATCGTGAACGCTAATTTTTTTTACTTTTCAATATCTTTGTAGAGTCATCTGATAGCTTTTGAAATATCTCTTAGCATATCAATTTCTCTATTGGAATCGATATTTTCATCATTTACGGCACACAATTATATGTCAGAACTGGTTTCAAAATTTAAATCTTGTTCATCAAATCCTTTAACATTACGACATTCTTGAGGTCCTTTATGTTGCCATTGATATTGTTCCCATCTTGGAAATGAAAAGTTTATCAATATTAGAATGATCTTTCCCTATTCAATATTGAATATCCATATCATTTTCTGTCATGTATGATCACATGATCTACACGGCTACAGAAAGATAGAGTCAATATAGTAAAACATTAGAGAAAATTTATATTATAAAAGGAAGTAATAAGTAAGCATTATTTGTGTTGAAATTGCACAAAATTATCTGCGCAAATTAAAAGGTTATTACAACTTTTACAAAACTCACGATTGACAACTTTTTTGAAGATATTGCCTTATTGAATGAAAAATAATTAAAGTTAATGAAAATAGAAGTAATTGGACAATAAATAAAATAGAATATATAAGTTTTATTACATCAAAATATTCATAGATCAGTTGAGTGGTGACTGTTTTATTAACGAACCTCAATTTTTATGAAAAATAACTTGCAGTCAATTATCAAAACAACGATAATTTATGGTTATAATATGAAAGACGATAATATTAGAAACAATAGAAATCAACCATGTGTTTGTTGAGGATACCTAAATAACAAATTTATAAATAAATAAATAAAATCACTTGGGGGAAGATCATCATAATAAACGAGACTATCTTTGGGAACTCAGAAAAGAAAACGGAAGTAAAAATAAAAGAGAAATGAAACAAAATTAGACAAGAAAACAAAAACCAAGGGCATTACTAATTAATTAGTATAAAGGAAAAAAGGAATTTCAAATTCCGGAAAAACAAAATATGGGAAAAGCCGTATTTTGACAGCTTGTCAAAGATATTGGAATTTGCGGGAAAAGTCGGCCTAACAAAAAAGAAAACATATCTCGACATCTGTCAAAGATAAAATGGGAACAGTCGGGAAATACGGGATAAAGAAAAGTGGAAAACATTGCTTATCTCTAGTGCCACAAATAAATCAAGCAATATAAAGAGAAACTGGTGGACACAAAATTCTGATAAAAATAGAGACAAAAATTTAGACAAAACCGAGACGACAAATTATATGGAATCGGACGAAACGTTATTGGAAAAACGATTTGTGAAGAATAATTGTTGGCAAAGATTTTCAGAAAAGAATTAATTGAGAAATAAACGAAAAGAAGTTATTTAAGTATTTGAATATTGTTGTGAAGGTCAAAGAAAACAACCAACTCAAAGTCTCAATCGATAAACCTATCAGTAGTTAGTGATCTTTTAATCCGGTGTTGTACACGAGTGCTATTCTTCACTGAATGTTGCAATAATCATTGTAGTCACCGAGCGGAGTTTTGAATTGATTGTCAGTGTAAAGCGAATATTATTTGTGATTATCAATAAAGATTTCTGTTGTCAAGTGTTATTTGTGGGTCAGTCAAAGACATGCTTGGAGTCAGAGAAACAATTCATTAAATTTAAATTTCACCAACGACCAAACATATATTGGTGAGCCCGACGTGATCAAAAACTGGTGAAAAGATTGATGAAAGAAAATTTTGAAAATAAATTGAAATTATTAAAGTGATTGTGGAAAGGTAAATTATTTATTGTAGTAATAATTTGAGATTTAGAGTTTGTGCAATTTAAGAAAATAATTTATTAAAGTGAAGCCAGAATAAAAAGAAATAAAAAGTAACCTAAAATGAGTAGTGAAGATTTGCCAGTTTCAGTTGTTAAAGAAAATAATGATTTTGTCAGTTGTCAAAGATTGCCAATAGACCAATATGGAGGAGATCCAGTTTTTTGTTGATTTTATGAGTGATTACTATTTGTATGCAACGGCTTTTGGATGGTCTCAAACTATCATGATTTAGAGATTACCCTTATATCTAAAAGGAGCAGCTAGAGAGGTTTTGGAAACAAATCGACATGAAAACAATCTGCAATGATTGAGCCAAGTTAAAAGATGCTAAACATATTGAAAGAGAAATTAAGAGATTATTGCGTCAAAAATTTTATAATAGAGTCCAAAATTCAAATGAAACAGTGACCGAATTTGCGTATCATTTGTCAACCCTTGCAAGCGAATCCTTTGAAGAAGATGCGAAACAACCAGGATTATCCCAACAGATGCAGGAGCTGATTCAAGAACAATTCTAGCCAGGACTAAATAAAGAGATAAAGACGGCATTGTGCTGAGTAGAATATGAAAATTTCGATGAACTAGTTAAAAAGGCTATGAAAATTGAATTAAATCTAAAAAGCACTAAAAATAAATTTGAGGTATTTGCGATAATTCCAGTGCAAAGAGGAGATCAATAACTCCAACCAAAGATAATTTGGAATCAGGAAATAGATTCCAACGATCAAAACCCCATCGCCCAAATGGAGTAACGAGAATAATGTGAATAGAAAAAGCCAAAATTCACAAGGCACTGAGAGAGCTAGAGTTATTAAGTGTGAACATTGTAAGAAAATTGGTCATTATACAAACCAGTGTTGGTTTAAAAATAATTCTGAAAGAGCACCCAGGAGATTGAGTAATTAATTTATTGATATTTCATTTATTAAATAATGATTCATTTTCATTTGGATAAAAGATCAAAAATTTAGTTATTATTGTTGGGGTTCAACAAGAGAGGCACAAAAATGAGGTGAAAATTAACAAAAACGCCAAATTCAAAATAAAAACTTAAAGTACAAAATATTAATTAAAAATCAAATATTTTTAAAAATGAATATTTTCTGGGGGAAACTGGTATGGGCGGATGCTAAATAATGAGACGAGTTCAGCTATAATAAAATAAAATCAATGGGGGGTCCCTAAAAGGAATAAATTACAAAAAACAAAAATTAATTAAAAATTAATTAACTAATGGAAAACCCGAGCTAATGGGAAACCCGAGCTAATGGAGAACCCGAGCTAATGGGAAACCCGATACAATGGAAAACCCGAGCGAATTGAGAAATCCAATTTTAGGAAGGCAATTAATTTAGCCGGAGAAATCCAATTTTGGGAAGGCAATTAATTTAGCCGGATAAAAAGTAATAAGCGCCGTCAAAGAAAATGAACAAATTCCCTTCAATTAAATTAGACCTCCAAGAGGAAGCCCGGGGGAAATAAAACCAAAAATAATTGGCAAAAATAAAGTCAATTACCAAGCGAGTATAAAAGCAACTGGCAAGAAAACAAAATGCCAGTTGGTCGAAGAAACGAAAATAGAAGTTTGACGAGAGCGAAAAAGGAAATATTAAAGTTAGTAGAAATTAAACCATTTAAAAGATCGAACGTACCAGAAAGGGATATCTCCCGTTGGAAGATCTACCCCTGCGTGAGATTTGTTGGTAAATTGAAAAGTGCAGACAAAACCTGATTGTATCAAGTGTGAGTGAACTAATACAAGTGTAAAAGTGTAACTGCATCAGTGTCAATAAAGATTTTGTGTTGGGTTATTTATTTATTTGGAAAAGAACACAAAGGAGTCAGACCGTAGTACCGACTTGCATTAAAAACCCAACATATTTGGTGAGCCCGACGTGATCAAAAGTCGGTGAAGACTTGTTGAAATTGTGATAATATTTGAGTGATACCGAGGAATAAAAAGGTCGGTGAAAATTTGCTGAGATTGGTAAAGTATCAATAAAAATTTGGGAAAAAGATAATAATAATTAAATAAATAAATATTGAAGTGAAACGTTTAGTTGAAAGTGGTGAACATTATTCGAGAATTATTAAAGTGGTGAATTTATTATTGAAGCAAAGTGTGAAAATTTGTAACGATTGATTGTTGAAAAGTCAAAATTAAAACGAAAGGTAAATTTTGTAATTGTAACACTTTAAATTTTAGACGAGTAAAGCCTGTGTTGACCCGATCATTTTATAAATTGAGAAGCCAAACACTAATAGAGAATTTAATGAGTACCCAAAGACTAACCAATAATACAAATAACAATGACGAAACACCTGTGTCCACGGTGGGCAACGGCAAGGAAGGCAATGATTATGCGAGTTGTCAAAAACTACCTGTGGATCAGTACGGTGGAGATCCGCTGGAATTTGTCGATTTTATGGCAGATTACTATATGTATGCGACGGCCTATGGATGGAGCCAATCGATAATGGTGCAAAGATTACCGCTATACCTAAAAGGAGCAGCCAGAGAAGCGTGGAAACAAATTGATAAAAGAATAGTAGCAAATGACTGGACCAAATTGAAAGACGCTTTAGCCACGAAATTAATCGGAGGGGATATCAAACGGATAATGCGACAGAAATTCTATAACCGCGTACAAAAGCCAGAGGAATCGGTAAGTGAGTTTGCTTATCATTTATCAACTCTTGCAGAGAAAGCGTTCGAAGTGAAACCAGAACAGGCCGAGATGGCAAAGCAGGTAAAAGAATTATTGCAGGATCAATTCTTGTCAGGAGTAAAGAAAGAAATTAAAAAGGCTCTATGCTATGTTGATTTTAATGACTTTGATGAATTGATCAAAAAGGCAATAAAAATTGAGCTAAATTTAAAAAGCACACAGTCAAAATCAGAGTCGTTTGCAGTCATCTCAGGCGCAAGCGAAAGATCAGTAACCCCAATTAGAAACAATCAGTTTCAACAAACAAGTAGTCCATCACCAAAATTTAGATCCAAATTTGAGTCGAACAAGTCAACAGATATTCAAATAGATGGAAAGGAAGGTCCCATCCAATGTAGTCATTGCGAAAGGATTGGACACCATGTTAACCAATGCTGGTTTAAAAATAGAATACAGAGAAGCCCAATTCCGATTCAGTGTGATAATTGCCAAAGAATGGGACATGACAGCAATCAATGCTGGTCCAAAAATAATGTACAACGGAGTCCAAGGCAAATGTGGCCTGATTGGTTAAAAGGAAATGGTGCGAAAAGTTTCACTAAAGCGAACATTAATGAGCAGAGAACTAATGATAACTTACAATGCTTTAATTGCGGAAGAAAAAGGCATGTGTCACGAAATTGTTTTGCCAGGTCAAGATCAACATCAACATCACCATCACCGCAGAGAGATAAAGTAAATCTACAAGGACAAATTCAATGTCATTCATGCAGAAGTTATGGACACATGGCTAGATCATGTCCAAGAAATATGGATAAATTCCAAAGGCCCATATTAAAGAAATCGATTAGGTTTCAGAGTGACAAACCGCAGATGGATAATATAGCTTTTATTCAGCCAGATAATTTTAATGAAAGAATTGAAAGCGAAGTGAGAGAAATGGGTCGACGTTTGGATCGATTGATGTCAAAGTTTGAATCAGAAGAGGACTACAATAATCACATGATGTATGAGTCGCAAGAGGAATTGAATGAAAAAGAGTCGAAAAGGAGAGTTATAAAAGATGATTTAGAAAGTGAAAAAGCAACAATGATAATGACCAGAATCGAAAAACTAATTGGAAATAATGAAATAGAGTCGGCTAAAGTGATCAAATCGTTGAGAGAATTAAGTCAAATATCTTTGAGTATGAGAAAGATAAAAAAGTGTAATTAGCTTGTGCGTTAACTACTATAATATGAATCCAAAGTATAAAGAAGAAATTAAAGAATTAATGAAAATATTTGGAAAAGCTTTGAGAGAGAAAACTGGGTTAGATTCCATCTAGGTGGAAGTAGTAAACGAGATTGATAAAAGTGTATTATGTTGTCGTTGTGAGGCAAATGATTGTGTAAATGATTTAAAGAATAAATTAAAAGAAAAAAAGGAAGGATGCATGATAGAGTTGAGATTTAATGAGAGATTGTTAGAAAATGACGAATTTTTGGTAGATTGTGGATTTATACCAGGGAGTACAAATGAATTAAAAATGGAAAATGTAATTACTAGTGATGAAATAATGAGTAGTAAAATAATAGACAAAAGGAATTCAAGGGAGATATTAGAGGAATTAAATGATGCGTTATATATTGGAGATGAAGATGAAATCAATGAGAAGTTACAGATTATTGAGAAATTAGAAATGGAGGAAAACGATAAACTAAAAATAGTGAATGCAATACGACCATATTTACATGTGAAAACCAGATATGCCAAGTTATTAAGAAGTTTATTGCAAAGATTGGGCAAGGAGCTCAGAAAGGCAAGAGTAGAGTTAAAGCCATTTTTGATAGCATTAGATTATGAGGGATATGGCAAAACGGAATATGTAGACGAGCATTGGTGTGCAAAGGTCCGAAAATTGCGGAAGAGAGCGGCTGAAACGCTGGGAAAAGATGGAATTATTATAGTAATGTACAAAGGTGAAGAACTTGACGATGATGAATACCTATATGATTGTGGGTGTGTACCACAAGAGCTGGATGAAAACGGATATTTGATCCGAGACAGACGAGTGGGATATTTAGTGAACCATATAGTCGTAGTAAAAGGAGTGAGTTTAGAAGTAAATATTGAGTCTAACAAGCCTGACACAGAGGAACAAGATGAAAAAGTTAAGGGAAATAAAGAAATTGATGAAATCGTTAGTGATAATGAGCAAAAAGATCCTGATAACAAAGATCAGTCCACAGAACCAGACGTACAAGGAAAGCCACTTGTACCTGAAGGCGAAATAAATGGTGAAATCAAAAATAAGAAAGTTAGAACTTTATATGAAATAAAGAAATATTTAGTGAGGCTAGAACAGGACGTCGACGAAACTAAGAAAATGTTGAAACATCTCGTTAAAGCAGTATATCCAATGTTCGACATAGATGTAGAGGTAGATGATGAATTGAAAGAAATAGTTAAAGAGATGAAGAATAGGCTTCCTGAAGTGATGCAGAAATTTGGCGAAGAGAATACATTTTACGAGAGATCAGTAATTGAAAATTTGGCAAAAACTGAAATTAATAAGGAAGTTATAATAATAGCTTTAACTTATGTTGTTTTAGAAATTGGAACGCATACGTTCGCAAGGTCAGACAAGTTAGAAAATTTGATAGACATCGCTGCCCGGCTAGTAAACGAATATTTAATGAGCTGGGTAAACGAAAAAGGTGGTTGGAAAACACTGTGTTCATCTCTTACAGAAAAGAAAAATGAGAAGCAAGAAATGAGTCCACCCCAAAGACGAGTAAATGAAAGAGTTAAGCCAGAACTAAGAAAAACTATGATATTTCCATGGGCGATGTTTATGGTGATTACGTTTTGTGCAATAATTACACAGACATCATCTTTAGTTGCGTACGATTGTTCCCAAACTGAAATGGGAAAAGTTTATTCGGTAGTAGATATGTCGGAATGCCCAGGTGCGTATCCGAGCAGTTTAAAATAGAAAATGACGTAAAATATTATGTGTATCAAGAGTCTGATCTGCGAAGAACTCAAGTGAGAGAGTGTATTGTCAAACATACAACATTTGTATTCTATTGTGGTAAATGGAGCCATACGTCACTCATAAAAATGCATGCGATACCTAGGCCAGTCGAGGTGCTTCCAGAAAACTGTCTAGCAGCATTTCAAACAGGAGAATTAAAAATAAGTCCAGAAATTCGTTTAAAGGCAAAATTGAACCATAGAATACGAGAAACAATAATTGTAAAGGGAGTTATGAAAGCAAATGGCGACTGTGAAGGTGAACCATATAAAATGAACGGTAAAATTATTCAGCAAACAGTGGTGCTAGAAGAGTATCTCACGGAGTTGAGAGAGTTTGAAGGAGCTTTCGATGATGATACGGGAAAATTATAAACTCATCCATTCTGTAATATGAAACAAACACATTGTCAAACAGGGGAATCGATTCTTGTTTATAATGTAGAAACAAATAAGTGTAATTTAGCGCACTTAAAAACTATGAACTTTAAAGAGCTAGTAGGAGAACAGTTTAGAGATAAACCAGATAATTTCAATATGAATTATAGACCAAATAATACCATTAAATCAGCCCCAGTATGGACAAAGCAAATGGGAACAGTTTTAATGTCTACGTTACCAGCAGATGGAATGCGATTTATAAAAAAGGAAATCACAAATAAATGTGGTCGAATGGTATATGTAACAAATTATAAAGGTGTTTACGTGTCTAGAAATGTTGTGGAAGAAGCAAAAATTAAAATTCACAGAGATGACATTAAACTTACTCATTATTTTAATAATAAAATTGATTATTTGTTTCATTTTAGTCAAAACATCATGGAAAATGTATATAGAGAAATGATTCTGAACGATTGTAAGTTGAATAAAGAGATTCTCCGAAATCGGATGGCGATGGCAATTACGAATCCAAATTTAGTAGCACCTATGCTAATATCAGAAAATGGAGTGTTTGCGAGAATATTTGGAGAAGCATTATACAGTTACAAATGCAAAGAAGTCACAGTGAAAATTGCCAAATACGAAAAATGTACGAATGAATTACCAGTAAGCTTTGGGGGAAAGGTACGATTTATGGAACCGATAACTAGAATCTTGCTTGATGAACAGACTAAACCAAAACTTTTGCAAAGCAATCGATTATTAGCCCCTTTATACCGATTAGCTACAGATTCATGGATAGCCTTACCAGATTATCGTGGGGTCAAGACTCCAGACAAACTAGAATTAACAAATTTAGAATACCTGATAAATTTCACATCACTAAACAAAATGGCACAAATGGGCTTGTATGCAAGCGAAGATATCGAAGAAGCTCAAAGGAATTTGTTGTTTCCATCCAAAAAGGAACGGATAATTTCAGAAATGATTGACACAGTATTACCGAATGGAGAAGGAACAGTAAATTACGAAAATTTGCTAACACCTGATCATTTCAAACGAGCTACATATAAAACGATGGAAAAGATTTGGGGCAAGTTCATGTTTTTGGGACAAGCATGTGCAGGTTTAATTGGAATTTACGTGATTATGATAACGGTAAAGGTGGTAGTGTCGCAAATGTTGTCAGTACATCGAATATACGCAATATCGGGATGGTCATGGAAATTAGTTATTGGTTGTATTCCATTGTTGGCTAGATTCTTTATTACAGATCATCAATTTAAAGAAATGGCAAGAGTAAGGGCACAATTAAGAAATGGCCGGAAAAGTGAGGAATCGACGTGTCAGTCGGAAGATAAAAACGACGATCATAATGATGATAACAACAACGGGGAATCGGAGTATAAATGCTTTCGAAAAAGTGTAATAAAGAGTAAAGTAGAGCCAGAGTCCAGGTTCTTGCTTGAACCAATGCCAAAATTAAGCGGGATTGATACTCTTAGTAGATGGTATACCCCGACATTTAGACCAACAGCACCAGTATATCCAAGTGAAAAACTAAAGGAGATGAAAGCGGTCGATAATATCACAATAGAATTAGAGAAGATTGAACCAACGAGTGCTGAAATTGAAAGAAAGAATATGCTTGGTCTACCATGCAGCTATGCACTAATGACAACAGTAGTAGGAGGAAAACAACCTCGAATAAACATACAGTTTAACAAGAGAAAAGTGGAAGCTTTATTAGACTCAGGCTCAAGTCATACTATAGTAGCGGAAAGTTTCTTGACGTATCAGGAGAAAGCCAAAATAAAACCAACGAATCACATTATTAAATCAATGTCACATAATTCACTAAATATTGTTGGAAAATTAGAAGTTAAACTGATAATTGGAGATCAAGAAATAATTCATTGGGTATCAGTGATGAGAAAAAGTCCTGTAAAATGTCTTATTGGCATGGATGTCATGGAGCAACTACATGGAATCTCTCTTGATCTGAGAACTGGAAAACTAATAAAAGGACAAATGGGTGAAGTAGTGCCTGAAGTAGGAGAGGTATTTCTAAACCAAACATTGGAAGTACCACCAAAAAGCGAAGTAATATACTATGCAGATGTTATGAGGGTCTCAGATGAGGAGTACATATTTGAGCCAAATCAAAAGCTGGTTGAAAAATACGATGTGCCTATGTGTGATGAAGTAGTGAAAGTCCAAAATAAGTCAGTTCCAGTTAAAATAGCGAATTATAGTGCAAGATCCGTTGAGATAAAACCCAAAACCAAATTGGGAAAATTAACAAAAATCAAATCAGAGGAAGCTCAGAAGTTACCGAGAAATATAAAAATTTATAAAGAACCTCAGATCACAAGCAAAGATTTGACGGATTTGCAAAAACAAGAATTCGGTGCATTATTAAAGAAATATAGAAATGTATTTGCAAAACATGAGTATGATCTGGGACTCACTCAGGTGATTGAGCATGAAATACCATTACTCAACGAAACCCCAATAAAATTACGGCCGTATAGAATACCATACATACATCAGGAAGAAAGTGATCGGCAATTCAAAGCAATGAAAGAATTCAATATAATAAGAGATAGTTCCTCACCATTCTCATCATCAATAGTAGTAGTTAAAAAGAAGGACGGTGATTTAAGATTTTGTGTTGACTATCGAAAATTGAACCAAGTAACGAGAAAAGATACATGTCCTATTCCTGTTCCACAGGAAATGTTCGATCAGATGGGGGAGGTGCAATATTTTACGGTAATAGATCTTAATAAAGGATACAATCAATTTAAAGTCAAAGAGGAAGATAGAAGGAAAACTGCATTTTCAGATGGGAAGGGTCTATATGAGTTTAATGTGTTACCATTCGGATTAACAGGAGCACCTGCTACATTTCAGAGAGGTATGAATTTGGTTTTGCGCGATATACCACATGCATTAGTGTATATTGACGATATTATAATATTTTCGAATAGTTTTTAGGAACATTTGCAGGATGTGGAAACAGTATTCAATCGATTGTTAGAAGCAAACTTAAAAATAAAACCCTCCAAAATCTGAAGTAGTTTATGTGGGTCATATCATTTCGCGTCGAGGTTTGCAACCAAATCCAGAAAATGTAGAGAAAATTAAGGAATATCCTATTCCCAAGGATGTAGATCAGGTTCGACAATTTCTGGGATTAGCTAGTTATTACAGAAAGTTTATTAAAAGTTTCTCACATGTCGCACAACCTTTGAACATATTATTGAAAAAGCAAGCAAAATTTAAATGGACAACAGCTCAGCAAGAAGCGTTTGATAAACTCAAAGAAAGCTTAATAAAACAGCCGATATTAAGATGTCCGAACTTTAAAAAACCGTTTATATTAATGACAGATGCCAGTAATTTCGCATTAGGCGCGGTATTAGGACACCAAGTAGAAGGGGAAAAAGATCATGTAATTGCTTATGCCAGCAGATCATTGAAACCTCATGAAAAGAATTATTCAACAATCGAAAAGGAAACGTTAGCATTGGTATATGGGATAACTACTTTTCGACAATATCTAGTGGGCAGAAAATTTGTCGTCTTTACAGATCACAATCCGTTACAATGGCTAATGAAGCACAGAGATTCGGCCAGTAAATTAATTAGGTGGTCAATTGCGTTACAAGAATATGATTTCGAGATAAAGTATCGTACAGGAAAATCAAATGCAAATGCGGATGCTATGTCGAGAATACCCGTAGAAAATAATGTTGAGCAAGATGAGAAAAATTGCGAAAATACAATATTCATGGCAATCAAAACGGCAAATAATATAGAAAAATTACAAGATGATCAGGAAAATGACGAGGAATTAAATCAGTTACGTCAACATGCTGTCTCAATCAAAAAGGAGAGTGACTGGAAACATATTGCCGAAGAGAACCATAAATACATTATTCATGATGGTTTGTTAAAATGTGTACAAAATGAAAATTTATTAATTATTGTTCCGACAAAACATCGAAAATCATTACTGTTGTTGTATCACGATGGAGCATTAGGAGGGCATTTATCAGCGCGAAAAACATTATCAAGATTGAAACAGAAATATTATTGGAAAACGATGGAACAAGATGTCAGACAATGGTGTCATACGTGTGAGATATGCCTAACAAGACGAAATACGGGACGGAAAATAAAAGTTCCGCTTAAGCCTATGCCAGTGCCAAAGGCGCCAATGTAAATGACAGCAATGGACATCGTTGGTCCATTGCCGGAAACAACAAATGGCATTATCGTTTTTTGCGATTATCTTACTAAATGGCCAGAAGCTTATGCAATGCCAAATCAGAAAGCAGAAACAGTTGCGAAAATATTTGTGGAGAATATTATTTTTCGATACGGAGCACCAAAGAAATTACTTACAGATCAAGGAACAAATTTTCAGAGTGAATTATTTAAATCAATTACAGATTTATTTGGTATATTGAAACTTAGTACCTCACCATATCATCCACAAACAGATGGTCTAGTTGAAAGATTTAATGGGACACTAATTAATATGATCTCATCCTATGTAAATAGGAAACAAAAGGATTGGGATTTATTCATTAAACCATGCTTATTTGCATACCGGAATGCAGTAAATGAAAGCACTGGAGAAACACCCTTTTATCTCATGTATCTACGACGAAACAATATGCCAGTCGATCTAGAATTTCAGTCACCTATTTCCCAATATATGGATGTGTCAGATTATAAAATAGCTATGCATGAAAGACTACAGTCAGTATGGATCCAAGCTGGACTTAACATAAGGCATCATCAAGAAGCGTATAAAGAATGCTATGATAAACGCGCACGGGCGCATGACATTAAAATTGGAGATCTCGTGTATATAAACAAACCAGAACCAACAAAAGGCTTGTCAACGAAATTGCAACGACCGTTTAAAGGACCATATCTAGTGTGTGATACGACAGAGACTAACTTAAAATTGCGTCCACAAAACAATAAAAAGGCTGGGACAATCATCGTTCATGTAAATAGATGCAAGAAGATAATAGAAGATGAATCACGTTATCCATTAAGATCAAAACCAAATAAAGATGCAGGGAACCCAGTAATTAAACAAAAGTTTACAAAAAACCCTGCTCCATTGAGTTACATCAATAAAGTTTTATTGATTACAACAGTAATGATTATCAATATAATGTCAGTAAATGCAGTGAGAGTATTCCCGTTATATGCAACTAATACAGTTGTATTATTAGACAAAGTTCATATTTATTCAACATGTACTCAAATAGTTTGGGTTTATTATGCTGGAGGAGCAGAAGAAATAGAGATAAATAATCTAATAAACTATTTTGAACCCCCAATAAAATTGAACAGCACCAAAAATATTTATGTGGCTAGACAATTAACAATGAATTATGAATACCCTTGGTTAATTACGCAATTGGATTCGAAAAGTAATAATACAAAAATACAAAATCTTATACGCATTAATATTTGGACAAAGAGATTACATAATCGAGTATCAATTGAACCACTGGTAAATGGAATTGACATATATTGGGAACCCCAGGAATCCCAACAAGTAAAAGCAGTCTTTCAAAATTATGCGATAGATACATTGAATAGCAGAAAACCCTTTATAAAGTATGCAAATTTAAAATTACATCATAGCTATAATATTCTGATTCATTATTATGAAAAATCTTTATATGAAAACGGAACTGAAATTGATAGCCAATGGATCAGAATACATTCCAGTCAACATATGATACGATTAGTTAATGAAACAAATCGGGTTACTTTTCATATTTTCAACCAATTAGTGAATGTTACCCGACAAGCGGAGCCCAATCAAAAAGCTATTTTATATTATTATGGAAAAATTCAATCGATATTAAATGAAAAAAATAAATCTCAAATATTAACTTTTCGTCAACGTTCACCAATATCGACGTCAAAATTTGTGTTCATTAAAATAAAATACTATAGACGTTCTCTATTTTCAAATTTATGGCAATTAACATTAGTGGAAAAAAAATTGTGCAAATTCCATCTATTAACTCGCAGTATGGAAATCGAAACAAATCAAATCAGTCCAACCGAACCCCTAGCTCTGCCAACGTAATCATCTTTTCTAGCATCAATGAGTCAATGACTAATAACGAAACCATATCGTCATTAAAAACTGACAGTGAAATTGTGTGTGTAACATTATTAATAACTACTCTCATTATAACAATCTCTCTCATTATTCTCATTATCATTGTGCTAATTGAATTTCGAGCAATACCCAAACCTTCTACGAATCGATCCGAGATTGCGAGACCTTGGATCGTTTATGAAGAAACATTTGTGTAGTAAGACATAAATACTTTGCATGCAAAAATTGATAAAGTAGTAGTAGTAATATAGTACAAATATTTTATGGATATTATTAATATTTTATTTCATTATGGATATGATCAATATTTCATTTTATTTTACTTGTGAATCTGCACTTTTCAATGTCAACGGAAAGAATCAATTTGATTGGTTAGCGCTGTGTTAAGGGGGAGAGAAAAACGGGGTTAAGGGAATTTTCATAAGGGTATTAAAAGAGGGTTAAATCCATTAAACTCCATTAATTTTGAGAAAGAAAAAAAAATATATTAACAATTAACTAAACGGTAATTATTATTATTTATTTATACAGCTAGTAGCTGGGACAGTATCCTTCGGATACTTCATCTCAGCCCTAGTTTTAAAAGTAAATTAAATTCAAACGTTAAATTATAACTATTTTAGCAAAAATGGAACAAGTACAATGGACAAGATCCACCTACGACAGTTACTTCAAGATGCAGAAAAATCATGCCAGCCAACAATTATACGAAATCAATGAAAATTTACAAATTCCAAATTATTTGCGGATAGATGACAGAAGAATGAAGATACGAATGTTTACAATAAGGAGAAATTCAGAATTGAAATTGACAGATGAAATTGAGTTGTCTCGGAAGGAAGAATATCACATACACGTGATCAGAGGTACAGTGAAAGTGCTGAAGAACGATAATACAATATGGTGGCAACTTCGAAAATTCACATCGTGGAAGCTGCAGAAGGACTTCATGTGGAGAACACTACGAGCAGCGAATGAGGAGACAACGTTGGTGGTGGAAATCAGAACTGAGAATGAAGCGGATGAGGTACCACAGATGCATCTAATTGAAGGAGAAGACCCAATGTTATTGAAAATTTCAAAGGAAATGTTGAAAAAGAAAATGTCGTTTCTCAGAAAAGAAATGGATCTAGAAGAAATCCGCAGTAGAATATTATTCATTGATGCTGAATATGGCACATCAGAGCAAGGGAAAATGGTCCCTTTAGCAATAGCAATTATGAATTATTATGGGAAAGTAGTAAAAGATGTATACCTCACTCCAAGAGGAAAAATCCGACATTTTAATTCAAGGATCCATGGAATTACAGAAGTGGCCAGCAGGAACCAATGTGATCAATATGTGGCAATGAAAAAGATACAACACTTGACAGTAGGCAAGATATTGATCGGCCATGATTTGCATGCAGAATTACAATACTTGGGGATATGGATTGAACAATTGTACGGCATTCGAGATCTAGCAGCAGCACCAATACTTCAGAACATGGGAGTAACCATAAGGGGAGAATGGTTCAAACTACAAACAGTGGTGAAAGAAATATGTGGAGAACAGACTCAGATGAGTATTCATTCGGCTCTCGAGGACGTGAAAAGTATACGCAAGGTATACCAGAAAGTGGAAAGTCAATGGATTGATGACATACCGATGCCCAAAAATCAACCGTCAAAGCGATATTCGTGGGATGAATATAAGAAGCTTCGGGAAATTGAATCAACATCAACTGCAATACCAGAAAAACTAACGCAAATTCCAATTGAAGATGTAATGGAATCTGAAGAAATTGATCTAACATTCGAGGAGAATTTGACGATGAATAGTGAAAATCCATTGATTCAATTGAAGTGGGCCAATGAATCATTCTTAGAAATTGCGGAAGAATGTGTCGCATTAATGGAAAGCATTTCGATGATAAGGATACACCCAACACTTGAATATGGTCCAATGCCAGAATGTAGAAAATCCAAAAAGAGAAAAACAACTTCGAACATTGATGTCGGAGACACTGTCACTGTCAATGGTGTAGTATATGAACGCGAAGAAACAATAATACGATATCGGCATGAAACGAAACGATTAGAAATAAAGATGGATTAATTTTTATATATTGTATTTATAAAATAAATAATTGTGAACTCGATTTTGTCTCATGTATTTATTGGCAGCGCATCAGTTAGACCCCAAAATAAGAATAAATAAGTAAATAATTAAATAAATAAATAAATTTATTATTGTGTATAACAACAAACGCATTTCCAATTGTCGGGGTTTGGCTACCCTGGACAACAATTGGAAATGTGTGGTTGTCAGTAGTCATTGATTTTTCCATTGAAACCGTTTATGAATAAATGGAACTATATTGTATCTAAATCTATATTTGTTTATAAGTTTCTCTGTGTATCTCGGTGTCTCTATATCTATATTTATCCAAAACTATTTATCTATATCTATGCATAAAATTTGAGTATAGACGAAAATTATTAATTTATTGGATAAAAATATTTATTCAAATGATTAAAAATAGAAATTAATAAAGATTAAATAACTTACTTCCTAAAATCCAAATAGAAATAAATAAATTCAAATTTTCTTTCTCCTGGAGTTTGAAAAGGAAACTCTTATAATCCCTGCTGCCAGAAAGAGGATTTCATAATAAATTTTTCTTTGTTAATAACAAATAAAAACTCTGTCAAATTAATTTGTCTGCAGAAAAATTTGCAATAACCAGAACAGAAAACTCAACAAAAATTTATTATCTGAAATCATCATCATTCTAGATTTTTCCACATTTTTTCGTAGTCTTTTCTTACAGATTGGAATGCGCTTACTTCTTTTCCCACGATAACAGAAGGCAATCACTAATTTGTTCCTTAATGCGCATTCGTTTTCAACTTATTTTACCCTGATTTATTGAAGGCTGAGTTTGCAGTTATAGTGAAAAAAAAATTTGAAAATCTCAATGAAATTTTAAATACAAATATATAATAATTTTTAGGATTGATTTATACGTTAATGACTTGAAAGCATCTTGTATCATAGAAGTGGTGAGAATAGATCTTTGAGTTCATTGTGACCATTTAAACACCAAATTTTCGAGTGCAAATCAATTAAAAATCTACAAAATTCATCCTAATTCAAAAACGGAATCTATATAACTCATAGTGGTCTATGGGGCTAATATCTACATACTTCATGGTTTCATATTAGCTTCGAAATCAACAATATTCATGTTTCTGCGCACCATTTTAAGTTGGAAATAGATTTTCGATTTCCAGTTAATACAGTGACAATTGCGATAATTAATTTTAAGTATATGTTTCAATTTATTGTGTTAAATCATCAAAGAATCTGAAAGTTATTTTACACAATATAATAAATAATCGATATAAGTTTATATTAACAAAAAATTTATCCACCTGCATAAGAGGACGATCTTGAGGTAATAATAAATAAAGTGTACTTGAAAATTATGGTGTGTAAATTTATCAGCAATGGTTAATAAGTCAATACAAGCATGAGTATCAGCAAAAGCTCGGATACCTAAGCAATTAGATGGATCAAGCTGCTGTTTTAAAAATTCACAACAAACATCTTGAATTTCAGATAATTGTAATAAACAAGCAGCTGGTAGTAAACACTGTACATTCCACTCTTCAATAATAATTTGAGATGTATAACAAAATTCTACCAATGCTTCAACAGCACTTTCATCGATATCCCTTAATGTTACCTAATATCGTTTGATAAAGATAACCAAATATTTAATTACTTCAGTTTGTTGTGATTCAGATAATTCGCCAGTAAACATAGCTTTAAAATAAGGACTACATGCAGATAACACAATTCTATGGGCTAAGATTTTTTTCTGACCATCAATCAAGGCTACGTCACGTAATTCGCCGTGTTTTCTTAGTTGATTAATGGATTCCAAAGTAATTTTGGGTGCTTCTCAGAGAAGTAGCATAATTTGTTAAACGTATTAAAATAGAACATTGATTTCCAGTAATAATCTTTTTCTCATTTTGTTGCACATCACAATAATTAATAGAAAATGGTTGCATATTTTCTAAATCTATGTTGTTTTCTGTGAAATATTTCCTGAATTAAAAAAAATTATGAAGGAGAAATAAAATTTCTTACCTATTAATGAAAGAAAAACAGCCAATCAGAAGCCATTTAAGGCACCAAAATTATTGGCTAGAACAGCAAAATTCCAAATCTCGCAGGCAAATTGAATTACTAATAATTAATTTGAAAGGAATACTAGATGACACATCAAATTCAATTTTTGGTGGGAAGTTTTATTATTAGCTGACTTCTCTTGTGATTAAAGCAATGCACGAAACTATAACATTCAAGTTATAATTCAATTTTCTATAATTGCCAGTGGAAATTAACATCTAAAAAATTCTTTCGCTGGTTCAGATAAGATTGAGAAAATACTAATCTCCCTAAATTAGTTTGCCAATCTAGGAAAATAGATTTTTCCGAATTATTATTATTATTATTATTATTATTATTATTATTATCAGGAAAATTAAATTAGTTTGACAATCTAGGAAAATAGATTTTTTCCGAATTATTATTATTATTATTATTATTATTATTATCAGGAAAATTAAATTAGTTTGCCAATCTAGGAAAATAGATTTTTCCGAATTATTATTATTATTATTATTATTATTATTATTATTATTATTATTATTACTATTATTATTATAGTAATGATATTACATTAGAGGCCAAGGACCAAATGTGAACAGTTCAGAGTATATTGCGTAATTCGATACAATGTGTTAGTTATTACGCAATATACATTACTATTTAAGAGTGATCACTCTGTGTTTATATTAATAAATCTTTAGATGGAACCAATTGTTGTAACTGGCGACCACGCCGAAAATGTTCACACAATGACGACTCGAGGAGAAGGGAAAAAGTCTGCAAGAGACGCACTACCGAAACGTGCACAAGAACTCTTGGATATGGAAATTAGAAGATACGACGGCAGGTGTACCAAGGAAGCTGAAAAATGGATACAGACAATTGATGATTGGATCGCTAGGAATGATTTGAAGAGGACAGAAGCATTCGATTTTCTCCTTTGCGATGAAGCGGCTACACTGTGGAAAAATTTCAAAACAGAAAAAACAACAGATAAAGAAGCTAAAGAATGGTTTTCCGAAACATTTACAATTAAATTGACTATTATAGACAAGATTAAAGAACTTGCTGCAATTAGACAAGAGGAAAATGAGAGATATGCAACCTTCGAAATCAGGGTATTGAAATTAGTGAGTGAAGTTATTAATTCAGGAATGAGGGTAGATGAGATTGCCAATGAAATTATAACTGGACGCGTCAGAGACAGAAGATTAAAGGATGCTCTAACAATGAAACCATCGATGACAGCAGAAGAACGAAATCAACTGGCCAAAATTTACGAAAAAGTGGAATCAAAAGAAAAGACGGAAGAAATTATGGTAATAAAGAAGAGTAGTTACGCGGAAGCAACAAGGAGAAGAAATTCAGAAACGTTTACAAGAGAAACAAATGGAAGTAACACCAATGTATTAAGAAGCCAAGGAAATTACAGAAGAGAGAATTTACCAGATAATTCGTATAGCAGAAATAACGAAATGAATCATGCAGTCGAACGGAATGTGCAGAGAAGGACACCAACGGTTTTCGCTTAAACACATTGCCAAGAGATTATACAATCGATCTAGAGGCCTTCCTGATCCAAGAAACGGCGAATTACAGTCAGGCCAATGTTTTTGCTGTGGCGAATATGGGCACAGAAGATATGAATGTCCACTAAAAGATAAATGTTTGATATGTGGTAAGGGAGGGCATAATTTTCGTGATTGTTATTTATTAAGAAAGAAAGACCAACATAACTATGAGAACAAGAAAATGATAGCTTGTGTGCATGACGAAGAAAACGGAAGAAATTACTCGGATGATGCAGAAACAAGAGAATCAATTAATGATTATGCAATTCATGATGTGGAAACTGAAAAAAACACGAGGAACTCTATTGCATACATTTCGTCAATGGGGTTGTAAAGGAAGAAAATCGGAATGACAGAACAGAGGGAATGAGGTATGCGACGTCAGATGGAAGAGAATGGAGCAAGATGATGATAAATGATGTTGAGATTGAGATGTTGTGGGATTCTGGAGCTTCAATTACAGTGATGAATGAGGAAACATGGAATAAAATTGGCAGTCCACGTTTAAGCAGCAGTGAAATCAAAATATGTGGAGTTTTTCCAGGAACTCAAAAACCACAGGGATGTACAGAAGTAAATGTTTATTGGCACAATAAGATGAGGACTATCAAAATAATTGTTATTAAAAATATATTTCCAGGTTTTATTGGTGGGATAAATACTTTGAAAGCATTTGGAGTGCAGTTGATGGAAATTAACAATATCGAATCCGAGACAAAGATTAGCAATTATACTGATGACGAGAGAAGGCAAAAAGCAAAAAAGGAATTGGGAAGAAATGAATTGCCAACAATTAACAAATTATTAGATGAATTCGGGTCAATATTTATGGCAGCTAGATTTGATTTAGGATTCACAAGAATCGTAGAGCACGAAATTAATACATCTGGGAATCCAACAATGCAATTTCCAAGAAGACAACCGATGCATCTAGAACAGAAAATTGAAGATATGATAAAAGAGTTAACAAAAGCTGGAGTTATAAGACGATGTAAAAGTCCATGGAGCTCTCCATTGGTTGTAGTAGGAAAGAAAGACGGCTCAATTAGAATGTGCGTAGACTATCGAGAGTTGAATAAGATGACAGAAAGAGAATCTTTTCCTATGCCCAACATATTCCAATTACTCGATAACCTATCAGGATCTAAATTCTTTTCTTCTTTAGATCTTGGACAAGCATACTATCAGGTCGCATTAGCAGAAGAAGCACAAGAAAAAACGGCTTTTAGTTCCAAAGAAGGTCAATTTTGTTTCAATCGACTTCCATTTGGATTATCAACGGCTCCAGCAACATTTCAGCGATTAATGCACACGATGTTAGAGGGTATATTGTTTAATGGAGCAATTGTTTATTTAGACGATATTCTGGTATATGGCAAGGACCAGTCTGAACATGATGAGCGATTACGAGAAGTTTTCAAAAGAATAAAAAAAACAGGACTAAGAATAAATCCGGAGAAGTGCGAAATTTACAAAACCAAATTAAAATTCCTTGGTCACACCGTCAGTGAAGATGGAATACAGACAAATTCAGAGAAGATCAAGTCAATTACAGAAGCGACGAAACCACAGTGTGCTAAACAACTTCGATCTTTTCTAGGTTTGACAAATTACTATAGACGATTTGTCAAAGATTATGCTAAAATAGCAGCACCCCTACATGCAGCAGCGTCAAGTTGTGATAAAACAATCGAATGGTCAGAAAATTGTGAAAACAGTTTTAAACAACTTAAAGAAGCCTTAACACAAGCACCTATTCTTGATTTTCCTCGTATAGACTGTAAATTTATATTGGATACTGATGCCAGTTTTGAAGCTATTGGAGCAGTCTTGAGTCAAATAAAAGAAGACGGTTCAGAAATAGTTATCGCATACGGTTCAAGAAATCTGACGGCCCATGAAAAGGGATACTGCGTAACAAGGAAAGAGTTATTGGCATTGCATGAATATGCTTTATATTTTAGACAGTATTTTATACGGGAAAGAATTCGTGGCTCGAACAGATCACAAAGCTTTAGTATTTATGAACACGAATAAAAAAGCGATAAGTCCACAATTTCAGACATGGATGGCTAATCTATCGGAATACGATTTCCAATTGAAATACCGGAAAGGTGAAGAACATGCAAACGCAGATGGATTATCAAGGATCGAGGGTAGTTTATGTGCACAGTGTCAGACAGCACATGTACAACATAAACAAGAAAGGTCAAGAGTAAGATATATCAATTTGATACAAAAAACACATACAATGTTAGAAATTATGGAAGAAAAAAGAAAGATAAATTGTTCCAGGAAGTGATGGAAATTCTTAAGAATCAGATAGATTTTCGGAAGGAATCGTTTCTAAATAGTTTTTTATTCAGATATAAAAATCGGTTAAAGATATCGGATGATATGCTTGTATTGGAATCAGATAAAAAAGATCTAGTGATAATCCCAAAAAGCTATCAATCTAAACTAGTGATTCAAATACATGAAGATTTATGTCACGTTGGAATTAAGAAACTGTTTCATTATTTGGAAGGGAATTTTTTCTGGCCGAAAATGCAAGAAACCGTTAAAGAGATAGTAAAACGATGTGTCACATGTGCAAGACGGAAAATAGACCAAGGGAGGACAAAGGAAATTTTAATTCCACACGAAAGTTCTGAATTTCTAGAACAGATTGTGATGGATGTTGCTTTCATGGAGAGAACTTCAACCGACAAAAAGTATGTTATCGTTATTATTGATAGGTTTAGCAAATTAGTAAGTTTAACGGCTACAGCAAACCAAGATGAAAAAACTATTTGAAGACGCTAATGAACAATTGGATTTACAAATATGGTAAACCTCAAAGTATATTGACAGACAGAGGGCGAAATTTTGAAAGCAAATATTTTAAGGAAAAATTAGAACAACTTGGAATAAAACAAGAATTCGCCTCGCCATATCAACATCAGTCGAATGGCTTAGTGGAAAGAGCTATCAGAACAATGCGAGATTTACTTGTGACTACGATGAAAGGGGGCTGTGCTGAAAAACAGTGGCACGAACTGCTGCCTCGAATTGAATTCAGTATAAATGCAACTTATCAAAGTTCTACAAAATATTCACCATTTGAGATAGTATATGGACGAAAAATAACGTTACACGTTAATTCTAGACTCAAACATCAAGTACACGATATTTCGGAAGAAGCACAAAAGAATGAGAACATTTGAAAAAGACAAAAGAATTAAACGACATTTTGAAGTGGGGGAGGAGGTACTAGTAAGACGAGAACCACATAGAAGAAACAAAAATGATATTCAATATGATGGTCCATATAAAATTCTTAGATTTATTTCAGATCATCAAGTTGAATTGCAATATCCAGATACGACACAGCACCGACGAATCGAATGGTTAAAGAGATGGCATCAATCTTATGAAGGGGAGAGTAATGATATTACATTAGAGGCCAAGGACCAAATGTGAACAGTTCAGAGTATATTGCGTAATTCGATACAATGTGTTAGTTATTACGCAATATACATTACTATTTAAGAGTGATCACTCTGTGTTTATATTAATAAATCTTTAGATGGAACCAATTGTTGTAACTATTATTATTATTTTTGTTATTATCCTTATTATTGTGATCATTAGGAATTATTAGCAGTATTATTATTATTATCATTATTATTCAAAAAAAAAATCATAATATAATAATTATATATAATAATTAAATATAATAATTATTGTTATTATTGTTATTATTGTTATTGTTATTATTATTATTATTATTATTATTAGTATTATTATTATTATTATTGTTGTTATTATTGTTATTATCGTTATTATTGTTATCGGTAGGAATTATTATTATTATTATTATCGGTAGTATTATTATCGTCATTATTATTGTTATTAGTATTAACAGTATTATTTATATTAAGTAGTGTGAGGATGATGGGGGGAGTCGAATAAGGAAATTTCAAATTAAAATATCTCAGATTTAAAATCATTGGCAAAGGCAATAGCTAAAATAGGTAGATAGCAATCCATTTTTATTATTATTAATATTATTATTGTTATTACTGTATGGTAAATTAGACTTATTAAATACATGCAGATTCGAGGTCGAATCTAAATTAAAGGGG
>CAUHTR010000085.1:0-216983 GCA_959609185.1 Schmidtea polychroa
ACGGGATCAAACAACCACAATAAAATACTTCAATTTCGTGATCAAAAGATCAATAGTTGGAGTACCTAGATCCTTCAACCTCGGTAAACATATAGCAAGTCTGCCAAACAACGAGGTAGCTCATAAAGCAGAAGCCAAAAAAGCAGCAAATGTTCCAGATTTGAATGAAAACAAACAAGAAGTGGACATACAAATACCACAAAAAGAAGAAGAAAAAATTGAAATCCATGAAAAAGCAAAAAGACCACCAATCAAAATCCCATCTCCATACTCAACTGATTCAGGAGAAGAAAGAGGATCAACAGATAAATCAAGCATAATCGGTGTATCAGACTATGCAGACTATAGTATTGACTTAGGATCTGAACCAGAAGATAGCGACTATGAAATAGAAGCTAAATATGCAAGGTTCGACTACAAAACAAAAGAAAAATCGACTACGAGTAAAAAGCAAATGACGGTCATAAAATACTCGGAAGATGAAAGCTCCAACACAAAAAGAGAAAATGAAAAAGCCACTATTGAATTCAGAAAACAATACGAAAAGGCAGTAAAGGAAAAAGAAAAAGCGGACAAAAAACGCAAAGAAGAAGAGAAAGCCAAAATGGCAACACAAGAAAAAGTATCAAAAAAACGAATAGAGGAAGAAACGGAAGCCCAAATTACCGTTATATCTCAAAAAGAAAATGACCGAAAAAGAAAAAAAACCAAAAAGAAAAACGGCAAAAAATGAGAAAATATAAAGACAAAACTTCAAAAATTACTACAAATCTAGCTAAGAGTAAGGGTCTATAAAAGACTTGAATCTTACCTAGTCCTTATATATTAATTATATAGTTGTTTATTATTTTATGCCAGTATAGAACTAGGGTCCTGTAGACCTGAATTCTATCCTGTACTCTTACATATTTTTATTGTGTACTGTTTCCTATTGCTAATAATTAATTGTACTAGTTGTTAGTATCTAGTTGTAGGTATCTCGTTGTTGGTGGTACTTGGTAGGTGGTAGCTAGTCGGTTGTAGGTACTTAGTACTTGGTTGTATGTACTTGGTAGATGGTTGTAGGTACTTAGTAATTGGTAATTAATGATTAGTACCTGGTTGTTGTTGGTTGTTAGTACTTGGTATCTAGTACCTAGTTGGTTGATAGTACTTAGTAACTAGTTAATGGGTAGGTGATTGTAGGTACTTAGTAGTTGGTAATTAATGCTTAGTACCTGGTTGATGTTGGTTGTATGTACTTGGTAGGTGGTTGTTGGTACTTAGTAGCAGGTAACTGGTTGTTAGTACTTGGTATCTAGTACCTAGTTAGCTGGTTGTAACTAGTTAATGGGTAGGTGGTAGCTAGTTGGTAGGTGGTTGTAGCTAGTTAATAGGTAGGTGGTTGTAGGTACTTAGTAGTTGGTAGTTAGTTGTTGTTGGTACTTAGTAGTTGGTTAATAATGCTTAGTACCTGGTTGTTGACGTCTGTGAGTAGTTGGTATCTGGTAACTAGTTGTTAGTATGTGGTTGTAGGTACTTGGTAGGTTGTATTTAGTTGTTAGCTGGTTGTTGTCGGTTGTTAGTACTTGGTACCTAGTTGGTTGCTTGTTTTTGGTTGTTAGTACTTGTTAGATGGTTGTAGGTACTTAGTATCAGGTAACTAGTTGTTAGTAACTAGTTGTAAGTACTTGGTACTTGGTAGTTGGTATCTGATTGTTTGAGAGTTATTTAGTACGTGGTATCATGTTGTAAGTACTTGGTAGCAGGTAACTGATTGTAAGTACTTGGTAGCAGGTTGTTAGTAACTAGTTGTAGGTATCTGATTGTTAATACATGTTCATAAGTTACTGGTTGTTGGTACTAAGTTGTTGGTTTGTTGTTGAATTATTATTAAAATTTGTCTTTGAAAAATATTTCATAGAAATTTTCATTAAAAATTATCTTAAAAATTTCCATCTAAAATTATCATTGAAAAATATTTCATAAAAATTTCCATTAAAAATTAACTTAAAAAATTATTCCATAAAAATTTCTATTAAAAATTACTTAAAAAATTATTTCATAAAAATTTTCATTAAAAAATTTCAATTCTCAAACACCTTCTATTATTTCAACTTTTTGTTAATAAATTTTAAAATCTTACTTTAATTTACTTATTACATTACTTATTTAAAAATTATTACTTTAATTTACTTATTTAACTTTAATTTAAAATTTTTGACCATTGATTACTTAATTTTAAAATTTGGACCTTAATTAACTTTAATTTAATTTTTTTAGAACCTTAATTTAGTTATTTGTGCCCATTCATTACTTTAATTTAAAAATTTGAACCATAATTTACTTTAATTCAAAAATTTGGACCATAATTTACTTTAATTGAAAGATTTGAACCTTAATTTACTTTAATTTAATTTTTAAGAACCATAATTTACTGTAATTTAATTTTTTAGAACCATAATTTACTGTAATTCAATTTTTAGAACCATTATTTACTGTAATTCAAAAATTTGAACCATAATTTACTTTAATTGAAAAATTTGAACCTTAATTTACTTTAATTTAATTTTTTAGAACCATAATTAACTTTAATTGAAAAATTTGAACCTTAATTTACTTTAATTTAATTTTTTAGAACCATAATTTACTGTAATTTAATTTTTAAGAACCATAATTTACTGTAATTTAATTTTTTAGAACCATAATTTAATGTAATTGAAAAATTTGGACCATAATTTACTGTAATTTAATTTTTAGACCCATTATTTACTTTATTTTAAAAATTTGGACCATTATTTACTGTAATTTAATTTTGAGGAACCATAATTTACTGTAATTTAATTTTTTAGAGCCATAATTTACTGTAATTTAATTTTTTAGGACCATTATTTACTTTAATTGAAAAATTTGAACCATTATTTACTGTAATTCAAAAATTTGGACCATAATTTACTTTAATTGAAAAATTTGAACCTTAATTTACTTTAATTTAATTTTTTAGAACCATAATTAACTTTAATTGAAAAATTTGAACCTTAATTTACTTTAATTTAATTTTTAAGAACCATAATTAACTGTAATTTAATTTTTAGACCCATTATTTACTTTATTTTAAAAATTTACCACGCTTTTTTAGTGTAGACCACCTTTTTCTATTGAAATTCTCAGGACCAAGGAGACCCGCATTAATGTACTTTGAAAATTCCATGCTTTTTTAGTGGTAGTCGGATTTTGTATTGAAAATATCCTGAGACCTTAAATTACCATGCTTTTTTATTGAAGACCAGCTTTTTGTATTGAAAATATCCTGAGACCTTAAATTACCACTCTTTTTTATTGAAGACCACCTTTTTCTATTGAAAATATCCTGAGACCTTAAATTACCATGCTTTTTTATTGAAGACCGCCTTTTTCTATTGAAATTCTCAGGACCAAGGAGACCCACCTGAATTGACCTAGAAAAATCCATGCTTTTTTAGTGGTAGTCGGATTTTTGTATAGAAAAATTTTTTTTTGTATTGAAAATCCCAGGACCAAGGAGACCCCCTCACTATAGTGTGAATAATCCTTGGCTTTTTTATTGATAGTCGGATTTTTGTATTGAAAATATCCTGAGACCTTAATTTACCACGTTTTTTAGTGTAGACTGCCTTTTTGTATTGAAAATATCCTGAGACCTTAAATTACCATGCTTTTTTATTGAAGACCGCCTTTTTCTATTGAAAAAAATTTTTTGTATTGAAAATCCCATGACCATCGTTTTTGTATAGAAATTTTTTTTTTGTATTGAAAATCCCATGACCATCGTTTTTGTATAGAAATTTTTTTTTTGTATTGAAAATCCCAGGACCATCGTTTTTGTATAGAAATTTTTTTTTTGTATTGAAAATCCGTGGACCATCGAGACCCCTTCACTATAGTGTGATAAAAAAAAATTTGGACCAAAAATCCCTGAAAGCAAAAAATGTGAGTTGCAACAATTGCGTAATAAAAAGTTGCAACAATTTTACCCCCCCCCCCCCCCGGGGGGGGGTAATTGTTGCAGTAAGCTAGTTTCTACCTACTACCAGAATCGAAAAACTAATTGGAAATAATGAAATAGAGTCGACTAAAGTGATCAAATCGTTGAGAGAATTAAGTCAAATATCTTTGAGTATGAGAAAGATAAAAAGTGTAATTAGCTTGTGCGTTAACTACTATAATATGAATCCAAAGTATAAAGAAGAAATTAAAGAATTAATGAAAATATTTGGAAAAGCTTTGAGAGAGAAAACAGGGTTAGATTCCATCTTTGTGGAAGTAGTAAACGAGATTGATAAAAGTGTCGTTGTGAGGCAAATGATTGTGTAAATGATTTAAAGAATAAATTAAAAGAAAAAAAGGAAGGATGCATGATAGAGTTGAGATTTAATGAGAGATTGTTAGAAAATGACGAATTTTTGATAGATTGTGGATTTATACCAGGGAGTACAAATGAATTAAAAATGGAAAATGTAATTACTAGTGATGAAATAATGAGTAGTAAAATAATAGACAAAAGGAATTCAAGGGAGATATTAGAGGAATTAAATGATGCGTTATATATTGGAGATGAAGATGAAATCAATGAGAAGTTACAGATTATTGAGAAATTAGAAATGGAGGAAAACGATAAACTAAAAATAGTGAATGCAATACGACCATATTTACATGTGAAAACCAGATATGCCAAGTTATTAAGAAGTTTATTGCAAAGATTGGGCAAGGAGCTCAGAAAGGCAAGAGTAGAGTTAAAGCCATTTTTTGATAGCATTAGATTATGAGGGATATGGCAAAACGGAATATGTAGACGAGCATTGGTGTGCAAAGGTCCGAAAATTGCGGAAGAGAGCGGCTGAAACGCTGGGAAAAGATGGAATTATTATAGTAATGTACAAAGGTGAAGAACTTGACGATGATGAATACCTATATGATTGTGGGTGTGTACCACAAGAGCTGGATGAAAACGGATATTTGATCCGAGATAGACGAGTGGGATATTTAGTGAACCATATAGTCGTAGTAAAAGGAGTGAGTTTAGAAGTAAATATTGAGTCTAACAAGCCTGACACAGAGGAACAAGATGAAAAAGTTAAGGTAAATAAAGAAATTGATGAAATCGTTAGTGATAATGAGCAAAAAGATCCTGATAACAAAGATCAGTCCACAGAACCAGACGTACAAGGAGAGCCACTTGTACCTGAAGGCGAAATAAATGGTGAAATCAAAAATAAGAAAGTTAGAACTTTATATGAAATAAAGAAATATTTAGTGAGGCTAGAACAGGACGTCGACGAAACTAAGAAAATGTTGAAACATCTCGTTAAAGCAGTATATCCAATGTTCGACATAGAAATAGAGGTAGATGATGAACTGAAAGAAATAGTTAAAGAGATGAAGAATAGGCTTCCTGAAGTGATGCAGAAATTTGGCGAAGAGAATACATTTTGCGAGAGATCAGTAATTGAAAATTTGGCAAAAAATGAAATTAATAAGGAAGTTATAATAATAGCTTTAACTTATGTGTTTTAGAAATTGGAACGCATACGTTCGCAAGGTCAGACAAGTTAGAAAATTTGATAGACATCGCTGCCCGGCTAGTAAACGAATATTTAATGAGCTGGGTAAACGAAAAAGGTGGTTGGAAAACACTGTGTTCATCTCTAACAGAAAAGAAAAATGAGAAGCAAGAAATGAGTCCACCCCAAAGACGAGTAAATTAAAGAGTTAAGCCAGAACTAAGAAAAACTATGATATTTCCATGGGCGATGTTTATGGTGATTACGTTTTGTGCAATAATTACACAGACATCATCTTTAGTTGCGTACGATTGTTCCCAAACTGAAATGGGAAAAGTTTATTCGGTAGTAGATATGTCGGAATGCCCAGGTGCGTATCCGAGCAGTTTAAAAATAGAAAATGACGTAAAATATTATGTGTATCAAGAGTCTGATCTGCGAAGAACTCAAGTGAGAGAGTGTATTGTCAAACATACAACATTTGTATTCTATTGTGGTAAATGGAGCCATACGTCACTCATAAAAATGCATGCGATACCTAGGCCAGTCGAGGTGCTTCCAGAAAACTGTCTAGCAGCATTTCAAACAGGAGAATTAAAAATAAGTCCAGAAATTCGTTTAAAGGCAAAATTGAACCATAGAATACGAGAAACAATAATTGTAAAGGGAGTTATGAAAGCAA
The DNA here is from genome assembly GCA_959609185.1 of Schmidtea polychroa. Lineage (NCBI taxonomy): Eukaryota > Metazoa > Platyhelminthes > Tricladida > Dugesiidae > Schmidtea > Schmidtea polychroa. The sequence goes on from CAUHTR010000085.1 coordinate 6,202, forward strand.
ATGGCGACTGTGAAGGTGAACCATATAAAATGAACGGTAAAATTATTCAGCAAACAGTGGTGCTAGAAGAATATCTCACGGAGTTGAGAGAGTTCGAAGGAGCTTTCGATGATGATACGGGAAAATTACAAACTCATCCATTCTGTAATATGAAACAAACACATTGTCAAACAGGGGAATCGATTCTTGTTTATAATGTAGAAACAAATAAGTGTAATTTAGCGCACTTAAAAACTATGAACTTTAAAGAGCTAGTAGGAGAACAGTTTAGAGATAAACCAGATAATTTCAATATGAATTATAGACCAAATAATATCATTAAATCAACCCCAGTATGGACAAAGCAAATGGGAACAGTTTTAATGTCTACGTTACCAGCAGATGGAATGCGATTTATAAAAAAGAAAATCACAAATAAATGTGGTCGAATGGTATATGTAACAAATTATAAAGGTGTTTACGTGTCTAGAAATGTTGTGGAAGAAGCAAAAATTAAAATTCATAGAGATGACATTAAACTTACTTATTATTTTAATAATAAAATTGATTATTTGTTTCATTTTAGTCAAAACATCATGGAAAATGTATATAGAGAAATGATTCTGAACGATTGTAAGTTGAATAAAGAGATTCTCCGAAATCGGATGGCGATGGCAATTACGAATCCAAATTTAGTAGCACCTATGCTAATATCAGAAAATGGAGTGTTTGCGAGAATATTTGGAGAAGCATTATACAGTTACAAATGCAAAGAAGTCACAGTGAAAATTGCCAAATACGAAAAATGTACGAACGAATTACCAGTAAGCTTTGGGGGAAAGGTACGATTTATGGAACCGATAACTAGAATCTTGCTTGGTGAACAAACTAAACCAAAACTTTTGCAATGCAATCGATTATTAGCCCCTTTATACCGATTAGCTACAGATTCATGGATAGCCTTACCAGATTATCGTGGGGTCAAGACTCCAGACAAACTAGAGTTAACAAATTTAGAATACCTGATAAATTTCACATCACTAAACAAAATGGCACAAATGGGCTTGTATGCAAGCGAAGATATCGAAGAAGCTCAAAGGAATTTGTTGTTTCCATCCAAAAAGGAACGGATAATTTCAGAAATGATTGACACAGTATTACCGAATGGAGAAGGAACAGTAAATTACGAAAATTTGCTAACACCTGATCATTTCAAACGAGCTACATATAAAACGATGGAAAAGATTTGGGGCAAGTTCATGTTTTTGGGACAAGCATGTGCAGGTTTAATTGGAATTTACGTGATTATGATAACGGCAAAGGTGGTAGTGTCGCAAATGTTGTCAGTACATCGAATATACGCAATATCGGGATGGTCATGGAAATTAGTTATTGGTTGTATTCCATTGTTGGCTAGATTCTTTATTACAGATCATCAATTTAAAGAAATTGCAACAGTAAGGGCACAATTAAGAAATGGCCGGAAAAGTGAGGAATCTACGTGTCAGTCGGAAGATAAAAACGACGATCATAATGATGATAACAACAACGGGGAATCGGAGCATAAATGCTTTCGAAAAAGTGTAATAAAGAGTAAAGTAGAGCCAGAGTCCAGGTTCTTGCTTGAACCAATGCCAAAATTAAGCGGGATTGATACTCTTAGTAGATGGTATACCCCGACATTTAGACCAACAGCACCAGTATATCCAAGTGAAAAACTAAAGGAGATGAAATCGGTCGATAATATCACAATAGAATTAGAGAAGATTGAACCAACGAGTGCTGAAATTGAAAGAAAGAATATGCTTGGTCTACCATGCAGCTATGCACTAATGACAACAGTAGTAGGAGGAAAACAACCTCGAATAAACATACAGTTTAACAAGAGAAAAGTGGAAGCTTTATTAGACTCAGGCTCAAGTCATACTATAGTAGCGGAAAGTTTCTTGACGTATCAGGAGAAAGCCAAAATAAAACCAACGAATCACATTATAAAATCAATGTCACATAATGCACTAAATATTGTTGGAAAATTAGAAGTTAAACTGATAATTGGAGATCAAGAAATAATTCATTGGGTATCAGTGATGAGAAAAAGTCCTGTAAAATGTCTTATTGGCATGGATGTCATGGAGCAACTACATGGAATCTCTCTTGATCTGAGAACTGGAAAACTAATAAAAGGACAAATGGGTGAAGTAGTGCCTGAAGTAGGAGAGGTATTTCTAAACCAAACATTGGAAGTACCACCAAAAAGCGAAGTAATATACTATGCAGATGTTATGAGGGTCTCAGATGAGGAGTACATATTTGAGCCAAATCAAAAGCTGGTTGAAAAATACGATGTGCCTATGTGTAATGAAGTAGTGAAAGAGATATAGTTGGTTAGATTTAATGAGAGATCGGATAAGGTAGGAATATATCATTGTAAAGGAGATATAGTCGGTTAAATTTAATGAAGGATGGGTTAAGATGGGAATATATGATTTTTTTAATGGTGATGTTGGTAAAATATCAATGTTTTAAGGGAAATTGCAATACTTTAGTTATGAATCAATAATAATTATATTGTTTTATTAGGTTGTGATTAATGCACAGTAAATTAATTTAGATTTATGTTTTAGAACAATGTTTTATTAAGTAGGGATAATGATCTATTTACTTGGTTTTGACAATGAAAACTTTACAGATAATTGGGATTGATATCAACTTTAAATTATTTTTTATCTTTATTTAGACGGACAACGACAAAAGTTGGAAATATTGATTTAAAACGTCGACTAAAGAAAATTGATCTTATTGGGAGAAATCTATCGGGTGATTTTAATTAGTAATTAAATCGGTTGGATATCGGTAAAAATGATCATTTGAAGAAATATGGATAAATTTAATCTTTCTATGCAACTACTCAGTTATATTGTACAGTCAAATTTCAAGCAATATTTATTTTAAATTTCGAGTACAGTGATTAACAAAAATTTAATTATAACCGGTTTTATCATTAGATTTTATAAATTATTTAGAGTTAATGATTTTACCTGTTTTATAGGGAAATATTTGTGATAATACGAATTAAAGTTAGAATTATAGTCATTTAAAGGGGATTTTAAGGAATCTTATTAGTCTGAGGTAAATATATAACCTTTTAAGGATATTTATCGATAAAATACTAATCTTTAAAGATAGAGTTATTTTTGGGAAATTTGATGCTTTTTAGATGATTTTATTGAATTATTTGTAATAATATTGATTAAGGGTAGAAATATAGTCATTTAAGGGATTTTAAGGAATCTTGTTAGTTTGAGGTGAATATATGATATTTAACAAGTACTTATCGATAAGATACTAATCTTTAAAAATAGAGATATTTCAGGCGAAATGATTCTTTTTAGATGATTTTATTAGAGAATTCGCTTGAATATACCAATTATTGTCATTTGAATGAATTTTCTGGTTTGTTAGTTTTCTAGTCTCTTTTGGAATTTAATGATAATTATTTTTATTGTAGATTGATGACATTGATAATTTTAATGAATTTATACTGATTTTTGAATATTTTGAGCATTCAGTCAATCAATTTGAGTACATGTATTATTTTTAAAAAAAATAATTAAAATTAATTTTATTTCAATTAATTTATTCAATCTAAATCAATTATCTACTAAATCTTATCTTATTAATTTATTATCTTAGTTGATTCAACTTGAATGATCAGTATTTTTTTATTTACTGGATGATTAATGAATAGAATTCTTTCTTGTCTATTAATTAAATTTTTATGATATTTATTTTGAGTAAATTTAAATTTTTGCAATTATTTAATCAATTTTTACCAAGTTATTGATGTCTTGAGTTCAATTAATTTTACATCTAAGTGATGAGTATTTTTCTTTTAAAGATCAATTTGTTAGTACATAGTTGTTGGTTGTAGGTAGTTGGTTGTTAGTACTTGGTAGTTGGTAGTTGGTATCTGATTGACTTTTTAGATTTTGATAAGAAGATAGTGTATGTGATGAAGAATATTTTGTATTTAATTGCTATTATTTTTATGTGTGGTTAGTTGATTGTTGGTATCTAGTTGTTGGTATCTTGTATTTAATAGTTGGTAGAGTGTTGTTTACTGATTGTTGTTATATAGTTGTAGGTTGATAATGCTTAGTAACAGGTTGATGTTGGTTGTATGTACTTGGTATCAGGTAACTGGTTGTTAGTACATGGTAGTTAATTAATGAGTAGGTGGTGGTTGAGTGTTACCAATAGCCTTACGACCAGTACCTTTACGACTAATACCCTTACGACCAGTACCCTTACGACCAGTACCCTTAGGGGGTCAAAACATCCTGTCGGATAAACTCAGAGTATATATAATAAAACTGATCAACAATAAGTATTTATTGAATGTGATTTTTACTTTGCAATAATAAGTCAGTAGTTATCATTTAAAAGAAGATGTTTTTGTAAATTAGAATTCATTAGTATTTCATTGTAATTTAAATTATTTTGAATTTCACGTGGTGTTTTAAAGTGATTGAGTTGTGGTTTTTTTTGATGAAAATCAACATGTTTGTTAAATTTAGACATTTTGAAAAGGTTTTCTATTGATTGTAATTAAACATATTTTTGAAGACAGATAAAAAATTAATTTAAAAACATTTCATAAAATACAATAAAGAATACTTAGTTGGTTGTTAGTAACTAGTTGTAGGTATCTGGTTGTTTGAGAGTTAGTTAGTACGTGGTATCATGTTCAAAGTATTTGTTAGCATCTAGTTAAAAATATTTAGTAACCGATTGTTGGGAACTGTTGAATTATTATTATTATTATTATTATTATTATTATTATTATTATTATTATTATTATTATTATTATTATTATTATTATTATTATTATTCCATTAAAATTTCCATTAAAAATTAACTTAAAAAATTATTTCATTAAAATTAACTTAAAAAATTTTACATTTAAAATTAACTTAAAAAAAATTTCCATTTAAATTTTCATTAAAAATTACATTTCTCAAAAAAAGTTGGTAGTTATTCAATCTTTTGATAATAAATTTAAAAATCTTACTTTTATTTACTTATTTAGCTTTAATTTAAAATTTGAACCATTGGTTACTTAATTTTAAATTTTGAACCTTAATTTTCCTTAATTTATCCTTAATTTACCTAATTATTCTTTATTTCTTAATTTTACACCATAATTTACTAAACAACTAATTATAACCCTTATTTTCATATTTAACTAATAATTTCATGTGGTCATTGATTAATTGACGAAGATTTGCATCTAAAATTAACATTGAAAATCCCAGAAAACTTTCATCTTAAATTGACTTTAACTTTAATATTTTAGACCATTGATTACTTAATTTTAAAATTAGACATTAATTTACTTATTTAACCAATAATTTCATGTGGTCATCTGGTTGTAAGTGTTTGGTATCTGGTTGACAGTGCTTAGTACTAGGTATCTAGTTGTTATTATGATGCTTAGTACCTGGTTGTTGACGGCTGTGAGTAGTAGGTATCTGGTAAAATCTTCCAAATGAATGAAGTAAATACCAAAGAAAAAATTTCGAACGTCGCTATGAACGCAAGGCCGCCACAATCCAGTTATCCCTGCGGTAACAATGGAATTGCGGGTGCAAAGTCAAAGGATGAAATATCCAATTTGCAGATAAAACTTACCAAAACTCTAGAAATAATACTAGAAATGAAAGAAGAACGGCAGGAATTAATTCGAAGAATTGAAAATCTGGAAAAAATTGTCAAGAATTATGCCAAAAATGATGAAAATAAAGGAGAAAATGGTTTTAAAAATAATAAACCAATCAAAAATCAGAGAAATTGGAATAATTCACAAATTGTTTCAATGAATAAATCTGAAATTAGAACAAATCACCAAATCTTCCAAATGAATGAAGTAAATACCAAAGAAAAAATTTGCCCCCCTACGGGGGGCAATTCACAAGATTGCCCCCCTGCGGGGGGCAGGTCATTATCTCATCAACCTACGGAGAATAATGTCTCAGCAACAAAGTTTATCAAAGATTTAAATCAGAAAATTGCAATTAGAAAAAGAGAAAAATCATTGCCATGGTTTACCCGGGAAAATTATAACAAATTCACCAAGTCAAATACCACAAAAAATTGACTTCAACATTGCACGAAAATTCTTTGCAATAAATGCCATATATAGGGATGTGACACTCGAAGATAAGAAGAGATTGATTATTCTAACAGAAAATATCATCAAAAATACGTGCAATTCCCTAAACAATATAAACTGGCCCAATGTTCTCACAAATTTCACAATCCCAGATGAATGGACAAAGAAGCTCAAACCTAATGTCAAATCCCCAATACTCAGGGAAGAGGATGAAAAACTTATCAATTCAACAGAAAATGTACTCAGAACATATGAATTCGATAACACACGGGATCAAACAACCACAATAAAATACTTCAATTTCGTGATCAAAAGATCAATAGTTGGAGTACCTAGATCCTTCAACCTCGGTAAACATATAGCAAGTCTGCCAAACAACGAGGTAGCTCATAAAGCAGAAGCCAAAAAAGCAGCAAATGTTCCAGATTTGAATGAAAACAAACAAGAAGTGGACATACAAATACCACAAAAAGAAGAAGAAAAAATTGAAATCCATGAAAAAGCAAAAAGACCACCAATCAAAATCCCATCTCCATACTCAACTGATTCAGGAGAAGAAAGAGGATCAACAGATAAATCAAGCATAATCGGTGTATCAGACTATGCAGACTATAGTATTGACTTAGGATCTGAACCAGAAGATAGCGACTATGAAATAGAAGCTAAATATGCAAGGTTCGACTACAAAACAAAAGAAAAATCGACTACGAGTAAAAAGCAAATGACGGTCATAAAATACTCGGAAGATGAAAGCTCCAACACAAAAAGAGAAAATGAAAAAGCCACTATTGAATTCAGAAAACAATACGAAAAGGCAGTAAAGGAAAAAGAAAAAGCGGACAAAAAACGCAAAGAAGAAGAGAAAGCCAAAATGGCAACACAAGAAAAAGTATCAAAAAAACGAATAGAGGAAGAAACGGAAGCCCAAATTACCGTTATATCTCAAAAAGAAAATGACCGAAAAAGAAAAAAAACCAAAAAGAAAAACGGCAAAAAATGAGAAAATATAAAGACAAAACTTCAAAAATTACTACAAATCTAGCTAAGAGTAAGGGTCTATAAAAGACTTGAATCTTACCTAGTCCTTATATATTAATTATATAGTTGTTTATTATTTTATGCCAGTATAGAACTAGGGTCCTGTAGACCTGAATTCTATCCTGTACTCTTACATATTTTTATTGTGTACTGTTTCCTATTGCTAATAATTAATTGTACTAGTTGTTAGTATCTAGTTGTAGGTATCTCGTTGTTGGTGGTACTTGGTAGGTGGTAGCTAGTCGGTTGTAGGTACTTAGTACTTGGTTGTATGTACTTGGTAGATGGTTGTAGGTACTTAGTAATTGGTAATTAATGATTAGTACCTGGTTGTTGTTGGTTGTTAGTACTTGGTATCTAGTACCTAGTTGGTTGATAGTACTTAGTAACTAGTTAATGGGTAGGTGGTTGTAGGTACTTGGTAGGTACTTAGTAGTTGGTAATTAATGCTTAGTACCTGGTTGATGTTGGTTGTATGTACTTGGTAGGTGGTTGTTGGTACTTAGTAGCAGGTAACTGGTTGTTAGTACTTGGTATCTAGTACCTAGTTAGCTGGTTGTAACTAGTTAATGGGTAGGTGGTAGCTAGTTGGTAGGTGGTTGTAGCTAGTTAATAGGTAGGTGGTTGTAGGTACTTAGTAGTTGGTAGTTAGTTGTTGTTGGTACTTAGTAGTTGGTTAATAATGCTTAGTACCTGGTTGTTGACGGCTGTGAGTAGTTGGTATCTGGTAACTAGTTGTTAGTATGTGGTTGTAGGTACTTGGTAGGTGGTAGTTAGTTGTTGTCGGTTGTTAGTACTTGGTACCTAGTTGGTTGCTTGTTTTTGGTTGTTAGTACTTGTTAGATGGTTGTAGGTACTTAGTATCAGGTAACTAGTTGTTAGTAACTAGTTGTAGGTACTTGGTATCTGGTAATTGGTTGTAAGTATCTGGTTGTTTGAGAGTTATTTAGTACGTGGTATCATGTTGAAAGTATTTGGTAGCAGGTAACTGATTGTAAGTACTTGGTAGCAGGTTGTTAGTAACTAGTTGTAGGTATCTGATTGTTAATACATGTTCATAAGTTACTGGTTGTTGGTACTAAGTTGTTGGTTTGTTGTTGAATTATTATTAAAATTTGTCTTTGAAAAATATTTCATAGAAATTTTCATTAAAAATTATCTTGAAAATTTCCATCTAAAATTATCATTGAAAAATATTTCATAAAAATTTCCATTAAAAATAACTTAAAAAATTATTCCATAAAAATTTTCATTAAAAAATTTCAATTCTCAAACACCTTCTATTATTTCAACTTTTTGTTAATAAATTTTAAAATCTTACTTTAATTTACTTATTACATTACTTATTTAAAAATTATTACTTTAATTTACTTATTTAACTTTAATTTAAAATTTTTGACCATTGATTACTTAATTTTAAAATTTGGACCTTAATTAACTTTAATTTAATTTTTTAGAACCTTAATTTAGTTATTTGAGCCATTCATTACTTTAATTTTAAAAATTTGAACCATAATTTACTTTAATTCAAAAATGTGGACCATTATTTACTTTAATTGAAAAATTTGAACCTTAATTTACTTTAATTTAAATTTTTAGAACCATAATTAACTGTAATTGAAAAATTTGGACCAATATTTACTGTAATTTAATTTTTAAGAACCATAATTTACTGTAATTTAATTTTTTAGAACCATAATTTACTGTAATTCAATTTTTAGAACCATAATTTACTTTAATTCAAAAATTTGGACCATAATTTACTTTAATTGAAAAATTTGAACCTTAATTTACTTTAATTTAATTTTTTAGAACCATAATTAACTGTAATTGAAAAATTTGGACCATTATTTACTGTAATTTAATTTTTAGAACCATAATTTACTGTAATTTAATTTTTAGACCCATTATTTACTTTATTTTAAAAATTTACCACGCTTTTTTAGTGTAGATCACCTTTTTGTATTGAAAATATCCTGAGACCTTAAATTACCATGCTTTTTTATTGAGACCACCTTTTTCTCAGGACCAAGGAGACCCACCTCTCTATAGTCTGAAAAATCCTTGGCTTTTTTAGTGTAGACCACCTATTTGTATTGAAAATATCCTGAGACCTTAAATTACCATGCTTTTTTATTGATAGTCGGATTTTCTATTGAAAAAATTTTATTTGTATTGAAAATCCTAGGACCATCGAAACCCCCTCACTATAGTGTGAATAATCCTTGGCTTTTTTATTGATAGTCGGATTTTTGTATAGAAAAAATTTTATTTGTATTGAAAATCCCAGGACCATCGAGACCCCCTCACTATAGTGTGATAAAAAAAAAATTTGGACCAAAAATCCCTGAAAGCAAGAAATTTGAGTTGGCGCAATTGCGTAATCAAAAGTTGCCGCAAAAAAAATCGTGCCGCAAAAAAAAAGTTGCCGCAGAACCCCCCCCCCCCCCCCCCCGGGGGTATTTGCGGCAGCGGGCTACTATCTACCTACTGCAAAGAGATAATGCAGAAATACAAGAAATAAAAGATCAAATAAATGAAAGGAAAAATAATAAATATATATTAAAAGGAAATATTATCTATACCAATCAAAACAAAATATGGATACCAGAAACAAGAAGAGGAGAAATGATTAAAGAAACACATTTATTATTATGCCACGCCGGAGTAGAAAAAGTTATGAAATATATTAGGAACAATTTTGATATGGAAGATTTGCTAAATGAAGTAAAAGAGACTATTTCAATATGTGAAGCATGTCAGAAAAACAAAGTTTTAACTACAAGGTCAAAAGAAAAAACCCAAGTAATTCAAGCTTCAGAACCTATGGAGAAAATATACATGGATATTTGTGGTCCATTAAGAGAAACCTTCAGAGGAGAAAAATATATTTGTGCAATAATCGATCATTACAGTAAATACATATCTCTAACTCCTATTAGAAAGCAAGATGAAAATACAATAAAGGCAGTTTTGTTAAATAATTGGATATTGAAATTTGGAGCCCCAAAGGAACTACATGTTGATTGTGGAAAGAATTTCGAAGCAAATAGCATTAAAGAACTAGCAAAGGCAGCAGGAATTGAGTTGATATTTTCGAGTCCGTATCATCATAATACTAATGGTGTAATTGAAAGACAATTTCGTACTATAAGAGACTATATTAACGCGTCACTCAGAGAAGGAGTTAAAAAAAAGTTGGGTAGAATTAATACCTGATATAGAATACGTTTTAAATGCGACAGCTCAAAAAACTACTGGAGTGAGTCCAGCAGAAATTATATTTGGAAGAAAGATTAATAGATCACAATGGCATAGTAATAATGAAGTGGATAGAAATGAAATCATGCGGAAATTTAGAGGCTAAAAGACAGCAAACGAAAGAAATTGGCACAACTAGGAATTAAGAAGTCGGGGACAAAGTATTGGTGAAACAAGAAATTAGAAGCAAAGATCACGAGAGATATGAAGGACCATACACAGTAATTAAACGAAATCATGAAAGAAGTTACTTATTAACAGACGAAAACGGGAGGCAAATAACGAGGAATATAGAAAAGTTAAAGCATTTTAAAGAAGGGGGATGTAAGGAGTTAGTAAACCCTATATATATATATATATATATATATATATATATATATATATATATATATATATATATATAGATTATTATGGTTAAATGGTAGAAGTGAGATCAGTTATTAGAAATAATTATTTCTGTTAAATTTTTATATTTAAATTCTATATTAAATTATATTAAATTAAATCAATTAAATTTATGACCAGTAATTACATTAATATTAATAATTATCACGCCTCGGTGTTTAAATACGCTAGTAAACGGCTCAATTTTGAAATTGTTATAAAAATAAATGCTTGAAGAAAATTTGAATTTAATTGCATCTAACAATATTCACGTATTCTTTAACGCCTGAATCTACAAAAGCAAATATAAAGCTGAAATTAAAACCTCCAAATCCTAAAACGATTTCAATTCAAACTTTAACTCAAGATTCAAATTCCTTACAAATCTACAAAAGCAAATATAAAGCTGAAATTAAAACCTCCAAATCCTAAAACGATTTCAGTTCAAACTTTAACTGACTATTCAAATACTTTACAAAACTACGAGAGTAAAGATACAGTTGAGAGTAAAAATCTCCAAATCCTATCATAATTTCTATTCAAATTCTTCGCAAAAACTACGAGAGCAAAGATAAAGTTGAGATAAAGCCTCCAATCCCTATTACGATTACAAGACAAGCTTCTAGCTAAATATTCAAGTTTTTGCAAAACTGAAATCCAGTTCGGATCTGATTATTCAAATCCGCGTTAACTTTCCCCCAGACTCAAGGTCTTAATATTTTTGTTCTAATAAAAGTTTGGTTACGATTAATATTATTGTTTATTATTATTTTTATCTCTCAATTGGTACACAGCACACACCCCGACTGTCCCAACACATTTATCGGTGACTCTTTCGGGCTCGACAATCTTCTTATTAAACATTGCAACTTCGTAACACACACAAAACAAAATAGTAATAAACAATATAATATAACATCCCCAAGTATATTCGGGACCAATAACATAACAATTGGTGTCAGAAGAAAAAATATACACAACACGACACTCGCATTCGACGAATTTTTTTCAATCACTACGCCTTTCAGCATACTTATTATAGAAGTAATAAAGGATAGTGACTCTTTTGGCTGAACACAGTAAGCCATATCCTTGAACAATCTCATTTTTTGTAACACAACAAGCAATAAAAAAAAAATCAACAAACCAATTAATGGCATCAAACCAAACAAACCCAACAAATATTCCACAAAACACCCAACAACTACGATAATACTCAAACACCTGAAAGCACAAATTACTACTACAACCCAAACACCAACCAGAAAACACACATACCATTAATTCAATAATCAACCCAAAACAAATATCCCCAACTATTTCACAGATGACAACGGAACACCGCAAAAATGGTTAGAATTCGCGAAACTAACCCTAACGCTATCGGGAGTCAAGTCAACAAAATCCTTATGCTCCAACATAATAGCGGCACTACCAAGCAACAAATTAAATGAAATCGCCGATCAAATCGACGAAATATCAAAAGACGACGACCCTTTTACAAAACTGTGTAACATATTAACCAACAAAAACAAGGTCAACAGAAGGCAAATGCTAGAGTCATGCCTCAACAATACACAGTTAGGGGACAACAAGCCCACAGACTTCCTACGACAATTGAAACAAAAACTGGAGTATCTACAACCAAACATAACAAACTCCGGGTCCAACGAATTGGTGAAAGAATTCTTCATGCGCGCTATGCCACCGGAAATTAGACGAATCCTAGCTGCTAGCAGTAACGCTGACGTCGAAACACTCGCTGACATAGCGGATAAAATAAACGAAGAAATCTACCCCACAATCTGCAGTACCCAAAACTACAACAGAAACAAAACTAATCACAACACCCAATCAACCAACAAAAACATAGAACCAAATGAAACAACAAACCGATTAATAAACACTTTGATCAGCAAATTCGACGAAATAATTGTCGAAAACAGACAAATAAAAGCGGAACTAACCGAAATAAAAGAGAAATACAACAGGCAAAATTTCAATCCAAACGAAAACAGAGAACTATTCAACAGAAACAATTTCAACACAGACCAACTATCATACAATCATAACAGACAAAACTACGACCGACCACCCAACGAAAACAATAGACAGAAACTACAGCCACAGACAATCCCCAAACGGTCACTACAGAAACCGGTCAAACTCACCAAATCGATACAACAATTACCGAAATAGCAGCCCAGAAAGGAATTCAAGAAAAGATTTCCTAAACAAAACCACTGCTACTTTCATAACAAATTCGGCGACAAAGCATATAAATGCATAAAACCCTGCGAATTCCACAAAACAGAGCAGGAAAACTAAAAATGTCACCATTGATAGCACCCACATTTGGTGACAACAATAATACTTTCACGGTGCATTCAAACAATACAGATTTCCTAATCGACACAGGTTCCGTGATCTCCCTATTACCACACTACTTATACACAAATGCAAAAACTACAGAAAAGTCACTAACCGCTGCCAATGGCTCCAAAATTAAAACATTTGGCCAATATACAATAACACTCACAATAAATTCAAAAAATACAGTTGGCCATTCACAATCGCAGAAGTACAACAGTCAATAATCGGGGCCGATTTCTTAGCAAATTACAACCTAATAGTGGGACTGTCGAAACAAGAAAATAGTCGAAAACAATAAAACAGACAAAGAAACAGCCAGGAACACAACATCAAACTTTTCGAAAGTAGACATCGGCGTGATTCAAACAAGTACACCAACTATCAAAACAATTAAAACTATTGAACACGTACCAGAAATAGTCACACTACTGGCAAAATACGATAAACTCTGCGAACCTGTAACTTTCGATGGAAATTCAAACCACACTACTGAACACGCAATACTGACAAACGGAAACCCAGTCCACTCAAAAGTAAGACCACTGGATCCCAAAAAAATAGAAATCACAAAAACATATTTAACGAACTGTTGGAAAATAATATAGGAAAACATTCAAACTCAGAATGGTCTTCAGCACTGATGCTAAAACAAAAAGCTAACGGAGAATGGAGAGCTTGTGGCGATTACAGACTCCTGAACAAAATAACAGAGCCCGACAGCTATCCATTACCGATAATAAAAGACATAATAAATCGACTAAACGGCGCAAAATATTTTTCAAAAATTGACCTACAAAAAGCATATCATCAGATCCCAATTAGAAAAGAGGACATAAAAAAGACAGCAATAACAACACCGATCGGCATGTTCGAATACAACCGAATGCCTTTCGGTCTACGAGACGCCGCAGCAACTTTCCAACGATTCATGGATCAAACTATGAAAAACAACAAAAACACAATCGCTTATCTGGACGACATCCTAATAACAAGCCCAGACAAAGAAACACATCTAAAGGACGTGGAAAAAGTGTTCAAAACGCTGGACAATGCAAAACTAAAAATAAACACTCAAAAGTGCGAATTTATGAAAACGGAAATAAACTTCCTTGGTCACACGCTAAACGACAAAGGAACACAACCAATAGAAAACAAAATAAACAATATAAAAAACTACAAACTGCGACAAACACAAGAGAGTTGAGGAGATTCCTAGGAATGGTAAACTTTTATCATTCTTACATCCCAAATTGCAGCAACCTACTGGCACCACTAAATGACATCATCAAAACCAAACGAAACGTAACAATAACTGGACACAACAAACAACCGACACATTCAATAAAGCCAAAGAAAGCCTATCAACGGCAACACTACTCGGTTACCCAGATTCCAGAACTAGAGTATCAACTAACTACAGACTGTTCTGGTTTTGCAATGGGCGCAACAATTTTCCAGGAAAATAAATTCGGCAAACAACCACTGGGATTTTCTCGAAAAAACTAAAATCACATCAAACAAGATACTCAACATTTGACAGAGAACTCCTAGCAATACACGAAGCAATCAAACACTTTCAACATTTACTCGAAGGACGAACCTTCAAAATATTCACAGACCACAAACCGCTAACAAACGCAATAGAAATGAAAAACCCTTCACCAAGGCAGATCAGACAAATCAATTTCATTTCACAATTCAACTGCACAATAAACTACGTAGCAGGAAAATCAAACATAGCAGCAGATGCTCTATCCAGAATTGAAAGTGACATAAACGCCCTAGAATTCGAAGAGATAATCGAATTGGATCAAATTAAATCCAAACAAAAACAGTTTGAAACTACAAGAACTCAACGGAGTATGGCACGACGTCTCCAACAAAAGCAACAAACGAATATTACTCCCGGAGGAATTCCGCCAAAACTGTATCGAAAAGATACACAAGATTAATCACCCGGAAACAAAAGTAACATTCGAGCTAATACATAACAACTATATATGCCTAACATGCGGAAAGATATCAAAAACTACGTCAAGAGTTGTCACAGCTGCCAACTAAACAAAACAACAAAAAAACTCAAAACACAAAAAGTAAACTTCCCAAGCAGCGAAATATTTGAAACAATACACACAGATGTGGTAGGACCATTACCACCAAACGACAACTACAAATACCTTCTAACAATGATTGACAGAAATCCAACTGGTTCAAAGTAATCCCAATAAAAGAAATCAGCGCGAAAAATATCTGTGAAATGATCGAACTAAATTGGATAGCTCGTTATGGCCAACCGAAAACAATCATAACTGATCAAGGCAGACAATTCGAATCAGAGATGTTCAAAATACTATGCAATAAATATAATATCAAAAGAAATCGAACAACAGCTTACAACCCACAATCAAATGGGAAAATTGAACGGTTTCACAGAACATTAAAAGAAAGCATCAGAACAAAAGCTAATGACCAAAACTGGTTAAATCAACTGCCAACAATATTAATCGGACTGAGAAATAGCCCAAACTCGACAGATAATGAAAGTCCAGCATACAAAGTTTTCGGAAAAGCAACAAACTTGCCATCACTTAAATCAGAAAACAAACAAAAACACCGAAAACAACAAACAAACAACAAACAAAATAGCGAAACCACCGAACTGAAACCAAAAGGAATTTTAAAGAAGACCGGACTCCGAATTAGACGGAAAAATAGTATTAACAACAGAGTTCATATTAATAAAAAACCATTCACAAAAGGATTCGAATCCAAATACGAAGGTCCATTCAAACTCCTGGAAATCAACAAGAACGTCGCCACAATAATTAAAAACAACAACAAAATGAAAATAAACATCAGACGGATAAAACCATACCACAAGAATATAGACCCCCAAAACGGCACACCGAAAGACAAACCACAAACCAAAACACAAACAAAAAAACAACCAATTCACAAAACATCACATTCAACCACAAAAATTCAATCAAAATATTCGACAAAGACACAATACTGACTCCACTATACAAAAAACGTTACAGCGAATGCTTTAAATAAAAACACAAACATACACAAACAAATACATGCACAAACAGCGTTAATTGTACAGTTTTATTTTTCTTGTAAATACCAAACAAAATATAAATTTTTTAATTTTATTGCGGTTGTAGATAAAAAAAAAAAAAAAAAAAAAAAAAAAACAGAAACAAAATACATAAAAACATATAAAACATACAAAAAAAAAAAAGGTTACTGATTGTAATTTTTTTCTACGTTAATTTTTATTGATTCATGTTAACCTCCGGTTTTAAAGGGGGAAGTTATGTAATGTACAGTTGTTTTTATTAGTATTTTGGTGTTCACAATTAAAGACTGTGAATACCAAAATATAAAAGGCCACCATCTGGGAAATCCAGATTTGTTAAAAAACTATATAGCGATAATTTACTATAGTAAATTATCGCTATAGTAAATTCAAAAAAATTAAAAAATTAAGAAATCGATAAAGAAAGATTAAAAAAATTAAATACGAGTACTAACAAGTATCTAGATCGTAAATAAAAGTTCTAATCCCAATTCCAGCAGTTAACCAAATATCCAAGTTATTTATAAAACTACGAGAGCAAAGATAAAGCCGAAATTAAAGATTACAAACCCTAATACAATTTCAATTCGAACTTTAACTCAAGATTCAAATTCCTTACAAATCTACAAAAGCAAATATAAAGCTGAAATTAAAACCTCCAAATCCTAAAACGATTTCAATTCAAACTTTAACTCAAGATTCAAATTCCTTACAAATCTACAAAAGCAAATATAAAGCTGAAATTAAAACCTCCAAATCCTAAAACGATTTCAATTCAAACTTTAACTGACTATTCAAATACTTTACAAAACTACGAGAGTAAAGATACAGTTGAAAGTAAAAATCTCCAAATCCTATCATAATTTCTATTCAAATTCTTCGCAAAACTACGAGAGCAAAGATAAAGTTGAGATAAAGCCTCCAATCCCTATTACGATTACAAGACAAGCTTCTAGCTAAATATTCAAGTTTTTGCAAAACTGAAATCCAGTTCGGATCTGATTATTCAAATCCGCGTTAACTTTCCCCAGACTTAAGGTCTTAATATTTTTGTTCTAATAAAAGTTTGGTTACGATTAATATTATTGTTTATTATTATTTTTATCTCTCAATTGGTACACAGCACACACCCCGACTGTCCCAACACATTTATCGGTGACTCTTTCGGGCTCGACAATCTTCTTATTAAACATTGCAACTTCGTAACACACACAAAACAAAATAGTAATAAACAATATAATATAACATCCCCAAGTATATTCGGGACCAATAACATAACAATTATGTTTTAAAATAGTTTCTTTCGTTCGAATTGTCAATGTCTTTCTTCTTTGACATCCTTTACAACTGCGGATTACAATCTCAATTTATTCGCGTTTATTTTCAAAATCAAATGTTTGGGAAATATAATCTTGTACTTTCTTCACCCCTACGTTTGATGAGTGTGTTCTACGAATTGTTTTATCTTTTCCTTTGGTATCCATATTTTTCTTTTATTCGTTGTTATTACATTGTTGTTAATTTCAAATTTGATTTCTTCCCCCTTTCAATATTTTTTCTCTTATATTAGCAATCTCTATAGAGTCCTTTTGTTACATGGAACCATTATCTCCTAGCATCAGCGCTAGGATTCTTGTCTTCAACCTACTTTCTTTGGTTCTTCGTGTATTGTTTGGCATTGTATACATGTGTCACATTCGTTCCGTGATAAAACATCAGCATTAACCCTCTGACCGAGCATCCCGCAATTAATGCGTGCAGCATTTACTGGTTTATTTATACGCATCCTGTGATTTGGACGTGCTCGCATTTATTTATTTTTTCTCACGTTTCTATTCCGCGATTTCTCAGTTAAATCTGTATTTCTGAGCTGCATTTCATGCTCGAAAATCTAAGCAAATCTTTATCTCATCTTTATCTTTCTTTTTAATGCATACCAGTGGTGAATTCCAAGGTGATTCGCATTTCTTTATAATACCATTCGTTTCCATCTCTTTAATATTTATATATTATTTAAACAAAGTGTTTTCTTAATTCATTTCTGGGGAATTAATTCAAATCCAAATAATATTTCGAACAATTTCAACATTCAATTTCAACATATCACAACATTCAAATAATAAAATATAAATGCTATAAATATGAAATTTATATAAATACATCTTACAATAGTTGTTTGATAAATCAGAGGAAGAAAGCTAGTTTTCATTAATTTAATATTTATCTTATATAATTAAATTAAAAACAAGTTGATGTTATTTAAAAATTTCCAAGAAAAAATAAATAAAATGGGAAGCTTAGCATTGCAATTATCATGTTGACATTTAAAAAATTTTCATTTTCGCATGTTTTCCTGAAATGTATAATTTTTCAATAATTCATTTTTGTGTAGTAATGGGAATTGGTATCAATGTAAATTATTATTATTATTATAGTTATTTTATTCGTCTCACGGTTGAACGATCTTGAAGGACTTAAAATTTAATAACAATAAATCTTTAATAATAATTTTTATTTTATTTAAAAAAAAATTTAAGTTAAATTTAATATTGTGATGTAAATATATCATAGAATAACATTAATATTGTATACTTGAAAGGAGGAACGTGTCGTATGGAGAGACTGAATTGTTGAATTAGTTAGATAAAAAAACTGAAACCCTGAAAAGTAGTGTTCAGGTTTAGGTTCCGGTTAATCAAAATAGAAAGTTCAGAACCAGGTTCGGTTCAGGGTTCGAGTTTAAAATTTAGAAAAAAATTATATGATACAAACTACAAATATTTTTTCGTAAAAAATCTTTAATTTATTTTTCAAAAATATTTTTGATTAATTTTATCATTAAAATATTTTTTAAGTTTTCTTCATTATTTGGAAATTTATATATTTTTAGCTCTTTGTAGTGATAATATAAATTTCAGAGCTAAAATGCCCTCTTTACGCTGACCTGGGCCACCTGATATAATAATGGTTTTGCCATTTATATTGGTCCGAAAATCCGAAAATCCTAAAATATTTTTTTCTTTTGCCAGCCTTGGATAATTTTAGTATATTCCCATCTCATTTTTAACTGAACTATCAATGAATAAGGTGGCATTTATATTTGCCGAATTAATTTGAGAACAGTTTTCTTACTTTTTTAAAACTTGTTCAAGAATATCCTCATCTTCTTCTGAATAACTAGAAATTGCAGTTCTTATAAAATTCTTTTATTCTCTCTCTATCATAATATATTTAAAAAAAAATTTATATTAGATATTTTTATTATTTGGATTTCTACAAAATGAACGTGTTTTTTATTGTTTGTTAAATTTAATTTAATTCTAAAGTTGTTTTGAATAATGTAAGTACATACTTAAATTTAAAATTTAATATTAAATTAGGTAACTTACTTATTCAACGCCTACTTTTTACTGAAGATTTGAATAAAAAACAATTCAATTCGTTACATGAAAAACAAGTCGACTCGCTAGTCGCAACTACTTTTTTTAGTTTTTTTTAGTTTATTTCTTGCGCTGTTGAATTAATAATAATAATAATAATAATAATAATAATAATAATAATAATAATAATAATAATAATAATAATAATAATAATAATAATAATAATAATAATAATAATAATAATAATAATAATAACAATAATAGAAAGAATTTATATTTCCATGTAAACAAAAATCTGATTTTCATTATTTACTCTTCGCATATTCAATGACTGTACTTTATTTTTAAATAATTTTGTTGACGTACTGAAATGAATTATGAAACATTCTCCCGAAATGCCAACAAGTAAACAAATAATTGTCATTATTTTTAACGGAAAAGCCATTTGATTGTGTTGATTAGAAATCATTTGATACTGATTTACAACAAAATTTACCATGCATAACAGTTTACTTATCCCATTAAACAAGCAACATAATATCACGCATCGCTTGTTTACGATAGAAATTTGTGATTTTAACAGCAAAATTAAAAGTAAAAAATACACTAAAATTGGAATCACACTACTAAAAAAATCCAAGTACAATTGATAAAACACCAAAGGCTTGTTTAAATGATATTCACCCACTGGCAGGGAGAGCCTTATAGACATAGGGGAAAATGAATTATTGACTAGAAACTTTGTGACAATAATGCAAGAAAATTGAGGTGAAATATTAATAAACACCACGAAAAAATACGACCAGATTTAAAAGAGCTAATTGCTTGGATTTTAATCCTGAGTTCAAATTGTTTTGGAGAATGGGCACATAATTGCCAGCTAAAATGAACTGTTGCGTTATTGTAAGCCATTGGTGAAATATTATTATGAACTTTAGAGCAATTTCATAGAAACCATTTAATGAAACATAAAATCCCCCGAAAATCAGAAACTGTAAAATCTGTTGAAGCAATATTATCCAAACTGTCAATTGCAGACTTGGACTTGATTTTCGTAGAAATATTTGAAAGCTAAATAATGCTACCAAATTTCCTAATGTTAGAAACGTTACTGTTTTCAAGAGCAAGGAATTAAGATAGCCTCCTGCTGTCTTCTCACATTCAATTATTAATCCGTCCCAATTTAAGGCATAGCACCCATAATCTAAGAGCCACAGAATAGTCATATAGCAATAATGACTGAAGAGGAAAGCAGTGTAGGATAAATGTCATTTAGTTATAGAATGCCATATTTTATTGGATACACCCAATTCAGTAAATGTAAATTCAATGTATTTTAATTTTTCAGCAATCTTAATTATATTCAATTATAACCCAAATAATTTGTTAAAAATTGAATAATTTCTTTTACTAATTTTATTTTTAGTAAAATTATTTATGTTATTCACTTTTGATCTTGTTTTCATTTATAATTTTATTTATCTTCATTTTGATTTCAACTATATATCAATGTTTTTTCATTTAATATAAATTTTCGGCACTGCTTTATTCATATATGTTATTAGGTTTTTTATAATATATGAATTAATTAATTAATTAATTATATTTTATTTATTTATTATTTTTTGATTATTATCACAGGCAGTACCGAGAAGTTATGTTAAATAGGTAAAACTTGTAAGTATATTACATACTTATGTTAGTAAATAAATACTACAAAAAATAAGTTATTCATAACATTGTTAGTGTTAAGATATTACTTAGCAAGCGTTGCCTCCTACAAATATGAAACTATGATTAATATTATTATACGTTAAATATTAAATAAATAATTAAACATACATGGCAATGATTTTATTATAAGATAACGCCAATCAAACATTCGTTGGACTTCTAAATTTTCGTTGATTGTTCTTTTAGTAAGTGCCAACAATATGAACACAGCTGTTTCCATTTGATCAATTTTTTACCCAGAAAATACTGGATTTTTTCATTATCAGGAAAATGACTCTGAGATCAGATAAAGTCATCTAGGGTCTTACCAATACTAATTTATTAATTTATTTTTTAAAAAGTCTAGGGTAAGTGTTCTACACAATAGCCTAAAATTTTTCTTTTATGAAAATGAAAATAAATAAAATAATTTTATTAGCCACTACAGGAATTCATTAAAAATATATAATATGTCTAATTCCAACAACAATAAAAGCGCAGACAAAAAAGGAAATATCTCCAGCTAGTCCATATATCGTTTTTAATCACTATATGCCTTTTTTAGAATCTAGTTAAAAATACTTAATTCACGGTTCGATAAAGATTTATCTGCGCATTTATTATTCGCGCCTTTATTGCTGAATGCCCAATATTTCTAATATAATTCTAATATATAATTCTATTATAAGAGAGCGTATTAATTAGTTTGAGGAGTTTCTAAAAGAGTAATTAAAGATTTCAACCTCAAATCATGCATGTGATCAACATATAAGAATATTTTAAAACACCCCACAAATTTAATTATAAAAAATAGGCATTCTACTGATTAGTTAAACTTAAACAAATCTAAGGGAAATAGAAATTTCTTCAACTGATCTGTTCTGACATATCTAACATTTCACGATTCATTCCTTCCGTAAATGTAGCGGATGAATTGATGAAACTGGTTCCAGCAATCTCAATTTCTGGATTTTGCTCCGGTCTATTGCAAAGTCGCATCATATGCTCAATTGCAGTCGTAACAAAGATCGAAGCCTTAAAATTAGTTATTCATTCCATAAAACTTAATTACTTGAACTTACTCTCAACTTTCTTCTAGAACTATTAAATTCTTTTAGCTTATTCTGAGTTTCTTCAAGAGAACTTGTTTTAGCCCCTTCACCTTTTACCCATACATGATTAAGAGCTTGATTGGCTGTTAAACGTTTTTGAGGATCAACTACCAATAATTTGCTAATGAGATCTTTAGCATTCAGACTAACGTTATCCCACCATGGAGAGGAAAATGAGTACATTCCTTTAATTATGTTTTTAAACATTTGGTTGTCCTTTTCATTGTAAAAAGGTTCATAACCACATAACCTAAAACATCAAATAATAATAAAATAATAATAATAATAATAATAATAATAATAATAATAATAATAATAATAATAATAATAATAATAATAATAAACTAGGCGAATACCTACAGAATATAAGTAATAACTCCAATGCTCCATAGATCTACAGGCTTCCCATATGAAACCCCTAACAATATTTCCGGAGCACAATAGCCAGGAGTCCCACAAACTGTCATAGTGTGAACATCATCCTCTAAAATCTTTGCAATCCCAAAATCGGCTTAAAAATAAAAATATTATTAAAAATAAAAAACTTTTTCACTAAAATAATAACAGTAAAAACTTTTATCCACTTCACTATTTATTGATTTTTTTCTTTATCAATTTATTTTATCTTCATTTCATACTATAAATCAATATTATTTATTTATCAATATTTTCATTTGTTGAACACAAATTTTCGCTAGATAATTTTCAATAGTTTTTACATGTTTTTATCATTATCTGTAAAACTGAAATTAATTTTATACATTTGTTTAAATGTGAAGAATATCAATATCTTTGAAAAATATATTAAAGTAAGATAAATTTAATAATCTGATTTTCTCAAACAAGTTTATTATATTATTATGAAGTATAAATATGGGCTTTCTTGCAATGGAAATAGTAAGATATTCTAGTTGGTTATTAAATTCCACACGAAAGCCGACTTCATTAACATGAAATCTGTGTAAAGCCCCTAATTTAATTCTATCTAAAACTTCTAAAAATTAATAAATATATTTTTAATTAATGTTTTTCTAGATATTGATATTGTGAGAATGAAAGGAAAAATATCATTGTGCGTTTACTGTTTCTTATTTACAAAAAATCTTCTATGATTTATGCAATAGTCTTAGTAAGTTTCAAGTTATTTCCATTAGTGGAATACATTTGGACTCCATTACATTTCAAGCTGTATTACAGGTAATTGCTGAAGCTAATATTATAAAGTTTTCTCTATTTTCCATGAAAAATGAAACATCTTTTTTCTATAAGGAAAATTACTAGAAAAATAAGTAAAATTTGAATTTCAAAAATTTGCGACTTTCGAATATATTTTTTTAAAAGATATTATTCATGTTAAATAATTTAAATTTAATTATATATCTTAATTTATTAAAAAGAGAGCTTGAAGACTATAAATCAGTAATATATCGATGTTTGTTGATACTCACGAATTTTCGGCACTGCCTTTTTCAAGTGAATTTCAAGTGAAAAAGGCAGTGCCGAAAATTCGTGAGTATCAACAAACATCGATATATTACTGATTTATAGTCTTCAAACTCTCTTTTTAATAAATTCAATGGAAAAAATAATCAGTGGTGAAATTGGAAGAAATAAAAGTTCTTATAATAATAATATATCTTAACGATTTGATTTACTTAATTAAATTGCGCCATGCTTACAATTTTTATTATCGGCGCCTGTCTTCATTAGATATAAAGATTTGTTATGTTTTTACTGACATACCTTTTTTGAAACCGATACAAAAGTTTTTCATGTACCTTAGTCATTAAAAGAAAATAACTCTCCAAAAAGGTGGGCGCTTTTATTATAGAATTAATTTGTATATATTATAATATTTCTTTTTTTGTATATATTATAATATTATAATATTTTACTATTAATAAAATAAAATTACCTAATTTTAAATTTGATTCTTCTTGACTTTCGTAAAGTAGATTTTCCGGTTTGAGATCTCTGTGGATTATGTCATTTTCATGCAGATAACTAACAGCTTGAAGCATTTCTCTTACACACCGAGAAGCAGTCTTTTTCGCTGTAAAATCCTCTTGAAACAATCCTGAAATATCCCAAACTTAAAATCTTAGAAATTCTGTAGGTCAAGTAAAATACAAATAGAAAATTTCGTAGCCGTTAGAAATTTATTTATAAATTTTAATCAAATTTCCATTGACATTTTAGATCATTAATACGAAATAATGAAATAATAATAAATAACATATTTTTTTACCATTGATGTATTTTATTTTCAATTTCATTTATCATAATTTTTACCAACTATTGATCAATAACAAATAATATAAAGTGGAAAAGTAGTCAGGCCGAAAATTGAAGATAAATTAAATTGAAAATAAATAACCAATTCAAATTTTAACTATAACGCAGAAATATGTTTGTCTATAACTGTAACAACTCTCCAACGGTAATCTCTGACATCATGAATTTAGTACATTTTATCTGTATATTTCTAATGTAACACAAATATTTTCAGCTCTTGGTATTATTTCGACCTTTACCTACGAAAATTGGAAAAGCCATTCCTCAGATCACCATATTATTTAATGTACTGGTAATTAATAAAGTTACCATCACTGTATGAAATGAGTTTGGTGGTGGATTATACATTGTATAAGCATAAGTCAAAAGTATTAGGGTTACCAGATTTTCACCCAGACAAACCGGGACTTCTGGCAACCCTAGTAACTATATAAAAAATTAAAATAATAAACCAAGTATAAATATAAAAATCAATGAACTCACATATTTTTAAATAATTTAATAGCTTTAAATATTGTAAATAAAAAAGTAACTTTCCCACGAAGGCCACAGATTAAATTAAACAATAAACAAAACTTAACAATCTGTCATTCATAACAAAAAACAAACTACCCAACAGGAAAAGTTTCATATTAAAACCCATCGAACAAGAAAGCTAATTCGAAAAATAGAAAAAGTTTGATAAATAAAAGAAACTTTGGAGGCAGTTGTCCTCCAAAATTTTTAATTTTGTTTCCAATATTGCAATGCAAAAAAACCGGGACAATTGAGCGTCCCGAAGACCTCTTTCGGGACACCGGGACAATCCCGGAAAACCGGGACGTCTGGCAACCCTAAAAATATTGTATAGGGTCGTTTTGAAATGCTACACTATGATAAAATTTGTCGTGATAATTTGATTTGTTTCAAAATTCCATTTTTGCAAGCATTAATATATTCATCGTTTTCAGTGAAATATAAAGTAATATGAAATAAACATATACAAGAAACCGAAATTTTAGAGAAACTAGTTAGTAATAAGAGTAAATAATATTAATGAAAAAAAATTAATTACTAAATTTAACTAATCACAAATAGAAATGTAATTTTAAATCTGTTGTTTAAAATTTCCTTTATTATTTACAAAATATTGATCAAAAACTTACAAGATAAAAGAAATTGAAAATGAAAATGAAAATATGTCAATGGTGAAAAAGATATAAGATTTTACTGATAAAATATTAATTTCAGATAATCATATAATTCGAAAAACTAAGAAAATAATCATAAGTAAAGATTACATCATACAAATTTAGAAATTATACGATTAACTCTTTTGAAGAAATCTGATCAAATCGTCAAATTTTTGTGGAAAAGTATTACTAGAACAAAGATAAATAAATAAAATACGTGAGAGTTAGGTGATTGATAATAGAAGATAGAAATGAAAAAAGTTTAATATGACAAAACATATCAATGGAAACTGATTTTGAGTAAATATTTTAAAAGATAGATATAAATGGTGATCCGCTAGGTGGTCTTATCGAAATCTGTATAAATCTTACATTTCATGACTCTTTCTCAAGCATATTTCTTTTTTATTCAACCACGTGAGTGTAGACAATTCTCATTCATACAAATAAACGTATTTGAATATCATTTTCTAGTTAGTATCCAAAAGGGAATGGAAGAATTGCTGAATTTTTTTATTTTCAATGTTCTACCACTATATATAATTGGTAATTCTTTTCCTTATGCGATACTTACATTAATATTATCATGAGAAAAGGATTTGCCAGAATGTAAAAATAGTAGGTTTGGATAAGGCAAGACTCGAAAAACGAATGATCTGGAAAAATAGAAGAAAAAACTTCATGATTTGAAAATTGAAATGGCAAGACTTCATCTTTCTCATGATATAACGAAGTAAAAATCGATAGCAAAACTTGGTTATATCATATGTATTGTACCAACATTGTCAGAAATTTTGACAGTCAGGTTGGAAATTTCCCGTTCAAATCACAATTTTTGGCAACCAAATGTTGAGATTTTACTAAATGACCTCATTTCCATTTCTTCTTTAAGTATAACTTAACAATTCTAGCATTTAATGATTAATTGTTTCTTTATGAACGTCAAATACCATCTAATTAAGATCATTAAATCTTAATATTTTCATTCCACTGCTTTCGAAAACCTTTTATATTACCTTTTTAATATTATATAAATTTTAAGTTATACGTATGTTTAAACTCGCGTATAAGTCAAGTAAGTTAAGAGGTTTTTAAGTCCTAAATTGGAAACCCGCGTATAAGTCGAAGTAACAAAAATAAAAAAAAGGTTTAATGATTTCATTAAAAAATAATTTGTACGTTTTTTGACCCGAGTATAAGTTGAAGTGGCTATTTTGACTTGAAAATTTGACGTAAATTTCTCGACTTATACACTAGTATATACGGTAACTGAAAAATTAAAGCAGACTAATCTACATAAAACCTTTTAAAATATTTTATGTAAAATTATTAAATGTTTTGTATTTATCATACAAATATTATGACATCATTGTGCGAACCAATGATTTACAGTAAGTGTCATTAATTCATTATTGTTATATAGTTCAGTAATTCTTAACTAGGTTCGTAAAATCCGAAAGTTCTTGCAGATAAATCTCGGTCGAATCCAATAAACTATTCGTTTCGGGTCTCAGTGTTTTTTATATTTCCGATAATCGGGAAACCCGAGAGTAGAGGTTTTTATAAAAGAAAAAAAGTGACAGCTGCCTCGCATGTTTCTAAGCCTGCTTCAATTCGTTGTTAGTCATTCTTGAAAACCATGCAACTCATTTATTTTTAACTTAATGCAAAATTAAAGTTTTAAAACGAGTTTAGACATGTTAGCCAATGCTATAAACCAGCCATGGTCAACCGGTGGCCCGCGAAGCGTCTTGATGGGGCCCGGACACAATTTTAAACATCAAATCAATAATTGTCTTTTTTAGAATTCATATTCGAATTAAGCATGTTTTTAATTTAAAAAATTGATTCTAAGTTTACTTGAATCGTAAAAACGAGTTTTATTTATTTAAATGAATTTATTGTTGCCCATGATAGTATTATTCCGAAAATTTGGCGCTTCGATTGATTTGGGTTGGCCACCACTACTATAAACTATAACAATTTCAAAGTATGTAAATAACTTACAGTCAATATGTGGCTATTGTTAATTTGATTTTATCAGTCAACAAATTGAATCCCTCAACTAAAAAGTCAAATTAAACACTTTTTATAATTATAAATTTAAAAAATAAAATGCGTTTGTATTATTGAATAAATTTGTAATTTTATTTAAATCCCGGATTTTTCTCGGGTCTTGGGTTTGACGACCCTATTCGTAACCCTTTTATAGTCAAGGCCCACCGAGTAACCATACTTTTTTATTGTTACCAGTTCTCCATTGTTTATATTTTTATTAAAATATCTAGTATTTTAACAGTATTAATAATATTCCAAAAGAATATTAAAAAATTAGTGTGATTTCTACTACTTAATATCCTAATACTTAATATCTTCAACTAATAAAGTTATTTTTACATAATTTAGGCAACTACCCTAGTTAGGAATCACTGATCTAGTATAGTTATTTTTTTATAGATATAGATAATATTTACTTTATAAATAATTAAAATATCAAAACTTCATTTAATGTACCTATCAAACAACTCTCCCCCAGAAACGTACTCCAGAACCATGTGCACATCAGTTGCGGACTCATAAACTTCATATAACCGTATCTATAAAAAATGATTATAGGTTAATAATATTTTTTCGTGTTTTCATTTACTTTTCCAAATGTAATTTTGCTAGCATTAGTATTAAACGGAAGTTAATTAAAAATAATAATATTGATATATAAGAACTTCTTTCAATTTTCACCTCTGATTTATTTTTCAATTGACATTGTATTTATTAAAAAATTAACTATGAATCAGTAAAGATATAAAAAAACCATCGATATCTTTACTGATTCATAGTCAATTTTTTAATAAATACAATGCCAATAATATTGATATCGATAATAAAATGGTTGATGCTGTTACCCTTAGTTCAAACAAAGATAAAATATTACTGTATGTAATTCAAAGAAATAGAAAATAATTAAGACAATCGAAAAAGTTATTATTACAATTTCAGAATAATTTTAATGTAAAATCAGTAAATATAAAACTAATGTTACACAAAATAGTTGGAAAAGAAAAGAAACAGTTATTTTTTAAATTTACTATATAACGAATTGCTTGCCTATCTACCATATTCTCCAGATCTGTCTCCGTGCGACTTTTTCTTATTTCAAAACCCAAAGAAATTTTTTACAGATAGAAGAGCTCAGTCAAAAGAAAAAGTTGAATGGCAAACAGATGCATATATTGGAGGCTTTGACAAACCATATTTTCCTGATGTTATTCAAAAACTTGTGAACCGTTGAATGAAACGTATTTATCTCGAAGGAGACTATGTTGAATAATGAAATAGAATTTTTCAAATAAAATTGTTTTTTCTTATTTTATTATCAAGCCTCTTAGTATTTGTTATATAAAATAAAATTTGCTTTTAAAAATTATAATTCCAATGTAATGCTAAGCAAAAAGGATATTTACAATTTAGAGAACTTGAACCTTTTTATTCTCATTAAGACAGTATACCAAAGGAAATTTCGTTATAAT
Organism: Schmidtea polychroa; assembly: GCA_959609185.1. Taxonomy (NCBI): domain Eukaryota; kingdom Metazoa; phylum Platyhelminthes; order Tricladida; family Dugesiidae; genus Schmidtea; species Schmidtea polychroa. The sequence continues at coordinate 35,693 of CAUHTR010000085.1, forward strand.
ACTATTTGGATATTATCAAAGTAGTTTCCACGTTCAAGGTTCATTCTATCTGCAATTTAAATATCCACAGTTAACATTTTTCATATAAATATTATCAATATCTGATCTTTACATTTAGCTTAGTTTCCTTAACATATAGTCATAGCGAAAGGGTTAATCGAATTGTTTGAAGGTATATTTGGAATTAAGTGGTGATTATCTTTTATTAAATGAAATATTTTAACTTAAAATATGATATCAAAGAAGAAATCATAAAACTTTGTCAGTAGGCAGTAACAATATTTGTGAATTTATATTTAATTACAAAAGAATTTTAGAAATAATTGTGAAGTTTAGTTATTATAACAAATGTTTATGTTATTTTTATTTATAGTTATTTTTAGAAAAAAATAGACATGAATTTGCTTTTTTAATTTCTGGGAACTTCTATTCAAAGATTCGATAATTACAAGACTTATTACTACAAAGTAGTTCTCTTAGACATAGGCAAAGGAGTAAGGGACAAATGTAGGCTTGCCAACTCTCCCGTTTTTGCCGACAGTCTCCCATAATCGGCTTTCGTCTCCCTTCTCCCGGTTAACAATGACACGGGAGATGTAAATCTCCTGTCTTTCCGTTTTTACAATATTTTACAATTTTTCAAGAAAAAGTACAGTTTATGAAGTCTTAACTTTTATTTGATTTCTCTAAAATAATGATAGTCTAGATTTATTTTTGCTCACACTCACCGGAAGTTTAAATTGTTTGTTCCCGGCGAGCGATTTTATGTTTTTCTTCTTACCCACGTTATTAGTCTGTCACTGTCAGGTTTTTTTCACTTTTAAAATGTAAAAAATGTAAAATTTAATATGTAAATATAATTGTTTTGTTTAAATCTTTATGGTATTAGTCATCATCTAGTTAAAGTCACTAACATGTGTAAACCAAAAAAGTGAAAAAACATCTGTTATATTATTTCTTAAGCGTTATACTGTTCGCAATTTTATAATCTCCCGGGTTCGAGGTTGTGGGAGTTGGCAAGCCTAGACAAATGTCTCTCCATAATAAATTTGCATTTCATAAAATATCAACTTTCAAATGGTTTATTGGTCAAAATTTAGCAAATATACTGATGAGTAGTTTTGTAAAATATGATTAAAATTTACTAAAACTAATAACACAAGTAAATAACTAGAGTTTTTTTCATAAGCGCGAAATTTAATGGAATGTAAATGTTCGTTTTAAAATAATTTCCAACGCCCATATATTGTTTTTTCCAGTTCATAAATCTAGTGATCAAATACTATAATTTTTTAAATTTTTCCAAAGGGCAAACGCTACTTTTATAACTAACTAAAAATTAAGCAATTATGCCTAACACGATGGGTAAAAGGATATTATTCGATAAAAATTCGAAAATAAATTATCGAACCAATTGTGCACTCTTTAGCAACAATTGCAACAAGGTCAGATCAAGATTTATCTATGAGAGCTCAAATGATGGTCAAGAAAATATTTTTTGACTTAAAATTTGCAAACACAATTTTACCACATTATATTCAGAACCAAATTTATATAATTTATATAGTTTATAAAATTGTGGTCATTTTCAAAACATAAATATTTAAGAACTACAAGAGGAAAAATGAAATTAAATAACTCGAAATTAAATAAATTAAATAAATTAATTAATTAAATAAATTAAATAATAATTATTCCTAATAAAACCAATAAAAAATCAGAGACGTATTAATATTTTATTGTGATATTATTGTGATCTATACTTACGAATGGCTCTACACACGAAATTTTGAGGTTACGAAACGCTTCCTCGGGAAAAATATTACCTCTGGTTACAAAATAAATTTCAGAATACGAAAGGTGAAAATTTCAAAATACTTAATACTTGATTTTGTTTATATATTTGAGTTTTCAGATTTTAATAAAGATTTAAATTTGTCAAATTTTATTACACTTGTATTAAATATGAATCCCAAGAATGTCATGGAAAAAAAGTGGTGAGAAGAAGAAGAGAGATGTTTTTTCCATGTAAATAAAACAAGAGATAATAGAAAAGTAAGAAAAATGGATGCGTTTGGTTGATCTAGCCAAAGAATATGTCTGTAATCTATCTACAATAAGTACGATATTAAAAGAAAAATAAGCTTTAAAAGCTACGACTCCTTCCAAAGGTTTATCTGTCATTTCAAAGAGGAAGTCCACAGTGAACGATCAGATGGAGAGGTTGTTTTCGAAAGATTGTTAAAAGCCGACAAAGACAAATGTCCCTAGATCAGTTCTTTACAAAACTTCAGGCAAAAACCACTGTTGATAGTGAACCTCAGTAGAAAAAAGCAAAAGGTTCTGACAATAGCACTTAAAACAAAAGTTTAATTGTTAAAATTTTAATTCATAATTCTTTGCCCTTTATTTACATTATGTATATATCTCATTTTTAAGCTTATTGTGCAGTAATTTAATCCTAATATATATTTATTAGTATTTTTATAATTTATAAAATAATTATGTTTGAATTTTGGGGGCTTGGAATCAATTAGGGCATTTACAAGGAAAGAGGTTCTACTTACGAAATTTTCACGTTACAAAACGAATTCCAGAACGAATTAATTTCGTAAGTAGAGGTGCCACTGTATATCTATATTTGAATTTTGATAATTACTAATAAATTTGTTTAATTTCTTATAATTATTTTTTTTATAAATTTATGTGCAACTCTTAACTTTGCTAGACTGGTCATAAAAATTTATTTTCGTCCCTCCATCGAAAGTTGAACTCCAGGCTGTGTCTCTGATTGTTTCATACGGGTTAAAAGGAAAATATTCTTTTACAAATATTCTAACTGAGAATGGAAGATAATTGGGTCTCAGGATGAATAAGAACACCGATTATCTGACAAAGACAAATATTAAGCATATAATAAAATCCCAGATAAATTCTCGATATCAAAATAATTAAAGTAAAATATCAAGGGAAACGGCGAAATCAATTATATCCCAGAATTTATAAAAATTTTAAAAATATTTTTAATTAATCGATTTTTAATTAGTTAATTAATTTTTAATTAATTAAAATTTTTTAATTAATTGCAAAATTTTAACTTATTTAACTGAATTCGTAATATAAATATTTACAGATCACAAGCTGTTGATAAAAATGATGTGAAAAATTTTTTATTAGCATGCTGAATTGGCTTTGTATACAAAATCAGAAAATGCACATAATTTGCTTAATATTCTTTAAATTATAAATTTTAGTTTTCATTATTCAAATTATATTTCTAATTTAAAGAACCTTCTTAAAAATACGATGTTTACAAGAAAAACTGAAATCTAATATTTCCTCATAATATTCCTCACCCCCCCCCTCTCCCCCACCACCGCTCCACTCCATTAAATATGAATTATAGTACAAAGGTTTGAAGAGAAAAATTCAATTTTACATATTTCATTTCAATTAACTTTTTGGTTTTAAAAATTTTGTCTAATTTAATCTTTTTGTTTGTCAAATTATAAAGTTATTAATACAAAAATATGATATTCAATCCTCAATCTTACAATATTTGGATGAGTCAACTTTAACAAAACGCCAACTTCGCTTTTAATTAATTTTTTGTTGACCTGGAAATGAAAATAATTAAAGTAAAATTTTGAGTAATTAATTTTAATAACCTTTTTAGAAATGACTTTCGCAGCAAATTTTATGTCAGTTCGTTTTCTAACGCAACAATAGACGGTACATGTTGATCCACTGGATAGGAAAATTGATATTTACAAGATATAATTGTCACATTCTTACTTTCCAATTTTATTTAAAATCTCATAATATTTCTCAAATGGTTCATTTTTAATGCTATCATTAATCCAGTATTCTTCCATTTTAAATGAGAAAATAGAGATAGTAATTAAAATGTTTCAATAGAACGAAAATTCCGGTTTAATTTACAAAATAAAATTATTAATGAAATCTTTTAATAAATATTCTTATTTGTTACTATGGAAATTTTATCATTTTTAAAATTTAAAACAAAGAAGATAAATATGATAAAAAGTGAATGTAATTTTAAAAAATGATTAAAGTTGATAATATATGAATAAGAAGAATGTTTGGAATTAGAATTTAAAAGAAACCAATATGTTAAAATTTATTAATAAGAAAAACATTGTTTTACTTTTGAATATAATACGAGACGTTACGAAATTTGAGAATTAGAAATATTTTAAATCATATTGGAAAATTTAAATATTTTTATTAATTAATTTAAATAAGTTATTTTAAACTTTTCGAATATAGAATTTTCGTAGCTAGACCCGAAATTAAAACAGCATAGTGAGTATGCGCCGTCGGATCATGATTCTACCGCTCTGAAATTTATTTTAAAAAAATATATTAAAATTTCAGTACTTACAAACTTATTTTTGTTGAAATTACTTCATTTGACAGCCAAATATAAACTTTAACATTCTTCGTTTTCTCAAGATTTGTTAAGTCATTCTTATGTTATTTATGATCTTAAGTAGTGCCAGGTTTAATTAAGTTAGTAATTTTAATTAGTACTTAACCTTTTCGTCCTGAAGACCTAATATTCCAGTGAAAAAAATCGTGACAAATATAGTCGAAAACCGTATTTATCACATTTCATTATATTTAAGCGACTTAAGCCGGACGCTTACGTTGTATGTATCAGATATGTTTATTTGTGTTTATAGGCAAGTTTAAACTTGTCGTTATTTTATTTGTCATGTATGAATCTGGCAGTAGTAGTTCTTATTTCATAATTGGCACACAAACAGTACGATTCCGAGAACCTCGAAAATTGCCCGTCTTATAGGTATATTTAATAGTAAAATAGCACGTCACGAAAAGGTTAATCTCAATAGCTGCTCCCAAAATCCTACTACTCCTAAACACTTACCCGATTAGTAACCGTCATTAGGTGACGTGAAAAACTGGCCAATAGGTTCGAGAATTTAAGATCTGGTCAGAAGCATTATCTTGATTTTTCTCGAAATTATGAATGTTTACCTAACTGAGATAATTTGACTAGGAAATATGTATCGAATGGAAAACGTTTTTATTTTTGATTTAAACAGTATAACTACATTCAAAATTAAATTCAACTAAACTTTATCCATTACAAATGTTTCGAATAATTATTAGATTTGGTTTACCACACTTCCCTCATTTAGATAAGGTCCCTGTACAGTTTCTTCTTTAATTTTGACACTTAAATAAAGAGTATAATTATTTTTCATTTTTGAATTTTAAGACGTGAATATTAAGTATATATAGATTAAACATTAAAATAATATAAACACCAAAGTTTTATTAAATAATAACTTCTAAATATCATTCATTTGTGTTGTGTTCTTCTAAGAATTGCAGCTTGTGTGAGGTGTAATAACAAGTTGATGTTTTTCTTTTCATATTATTTTTGGAAATTTCATAGATTCTCTTCATTATTTTTATGCTCTGTATTTAATTTCTTAATGACACAAATCGTAATTCATTAATTTAACCGGTCATCCAAGAAAGAGTTCTAATTGTTTTTAGCTCATCATGATGATGTTCAAATTGAATCTCGGCTTCAACAAAACGACACGATTTTCTGCCGGGTGTCGTATTCATACATTAATGGGTAAACTAGCTTTATAGTGGAAATAGATAACAAACAATTGACGGTAAGGAACTTTCCCCATAAAATTCAATAGATGCGGATTCCAGCTTCTAGTTTGAAACAAATGACGTTGAACAAAATTTCAATTTACAGAATCTTGGCTAATAACGAAAAATCTAGATTTAATATAATATTCAATAATTTCTGACGTAAATTTTTCATTAAGATTTCTAATTCTGGAAACGACAAATTATTTTAATGGGTTTCGTGACGTGACTTAAAATATTTAGTTCAATACAATTTGTGATATAGAATAAAAAAATTTGATTCAATAGAGGTTTTGGTATTTCATAACAGAATTGAAATCGAGCCGATATAAGATATTTCACAATGAAAAGGCAGGGATGTAACCAAAAAATTAAAGCTTTGGGGGGGGGTCAAAATTATTAATTATTGAAATTTATCGAGCAATGTTAAAAGCTGACATGGCAAAATAGAAAAAAATATTTTAAGATAATTAACAAAATTATTATTATATATATATATATCTTAAAAAGAGAGTTTGAAGACTATAAATTAGTAATATATCGATGTTTGTCAACAAACATCGATATATTACTGATTTAAAGTCTTCAAACTCTCTTTTTAATAAATTCAATGGAAAAAATAATCAGTGGTGAAATTGGAAGGAAAAATATATAAGTTACTCCATAATGATCATGATACTCTTGAAAATGTCACAAACACACGTGTGTAACTCCAAAAAACTCCGAACACCTGTGTTTTTTCAATATGGAGAGTCAGTCGTATATATGAGAACGCGCAAAACAGCATGGTTTTCTTTCCACTCATATACGTATGATCGCTAGGGAAGCCGTTAATTGAAGCATACTATGTATAAATTTATCAGATAAGTTATGAAGATATTTTGGTTATGGAATGTGTCGATTGATACCACTCTTTGTAATATTAGGCTTCATCTCTTTTTATTGTAAATTGCCCATGAACCAGAAACGCAATTAAAAATTATTTTTACATCAAAATATAATAACATATTCAGTAAATTATGAAGTTTCAGGTTTATGAGATCGAAAAGTCGAATTAAACTTTCTAAGAAATGAAAATTTGGATCGTCTTGAAAAAGATGGAGCACTTGATGACCTGTCAAACCAACGATTTCGAATGCTGCTTCCTAGCCGACGCCTTTTAATTTCTAATTTCATTTTCACCTAAGGGAAAAATAATAGTAAAGATAATATTAATAATTGAAATTCTTTTAATAAATATTATATTAATGATAATAATTTAATTAATTTGTTAAATCTTTTGGGTTTAAATGGATTCACGAGAAGAAACAAAAACTCTTGTCATTCAGCTGCATAAGGTACATATTAATTATTGTGAGGCGGGCTTTCATCGAATCACCTACATTTTAAAAAAGGAAATGAAGAATTACAGTATCAATTTGAAAGTATTGTTATTTAAACGATTAAATACATATGGTCATTGTGTTGACAATAATTTTATTTTGTGGGGTCTTTAGACACATGAATAAATAAAATGGAGTGATATTACGAATTATTGTCCCACCAAAACAGTTTTTTATAACCCAGTAAGTAAATGAGTTTAAAGTATGGATATTAAAACAGAGAAAAACTTATGCTCAACCTGGAAAAACTATATTATTTATTATTGTTTTATTTAACGTATATAAAACTTATTCATACTTACGTCTATTCATTTAAATATATGCCAGCGCTAATCTAATAAATAATAAAAAAAATAATAAATAATAAAAGGTGTGCCCCCTTGAACATGTTGAGTTTGACCAATACCCATAGGGGGACAAATATCTTGTCGGATAAGCTCGGAGTATACATAATAATGTTGACAATTCCAATAAAATGAGTTGTTTTGTCGGGGCTATTTTGTCGTAGGGTATTTTGACGGAGTAGCTTATAAAACATTATTAAAATACTATTGAAAGAACGTTTACGACAATACCAGGATTTTGAGCTTCATATTTTCGAATATCTTTTAATTTTGTAGGCAACTTTTCGGTTTTGGTTTGTTCGTGATCACTAATGTTCAGTGAGGTATTTGGGGCGAGCAATTATTTTATATTAGATCGCAAATATTATGACCATAAGAGTTTCCTGATTATGTTAGAGAATTTAGGAATATCTCTAAATCATATCGATATTAAAAATATTGTAAGATCGTCCTATGTACAAAATAAAGAAAAGAAACACCATAATTTGTCGAGATACGAGAATATATTCAAATTGTGAAAAATTTTAATTATTAATAAAATTAAAAACACCTAAAAATTACAAATATCATTTAAGCAATTAATGTTAAAAATAATTATATTGTAAGATGTACTAACCTCTTTGTTAAAATAACTTAAATTGATAGATGCCCAAATCGCCTGAAATAATGATGAAAGAATAATAAAAATAATAATAATAATAATAATAATAATAATAATAATAATAATAATAATAATAATAATAATAATAATAATAATAATGATAATAATAATAATAATAATAATAATAATAATAATAATAATAATAATAATAATAATAATAATAATAATAACTGAAAATCACCAACTGAGTATATTATATAACATTGCAATATATTTCGAGGGTTTAACAGACTTTTTTAGGTTAAAAAACGTATTAATAACGACTATATGAATTTAAGATTATTCATGCAAATCAATCAATAACAACCGTAATCAAATTGTATCAAACTAAAAAATATTTTAATATAAATTTTTTTTAAACTATCTATATTAACTTCACATTGTATGTATGTTTGAATGTTTGTATGAGCCACGCAAATCTTGCGAGGGCAAATTACCCCACTTCCCTTGATCGGAACGAGCTGAAATTTGGCAGATAGGTTCGTCGTCGAAAAGAAGGCATTCTTTCAAAATTTCAGATCGATCGAAGGTACTATAATTAACATTTTTGAAAGTTTTCAATTTTAATAATATGCTCAAGAACTCGAGTCCATAGATGACGGTGACTCTATCCAATATTCTGCTTCTCAAAGAACATCGTTTACCAAATTACTTGCACAAGATGTAACGCATCGTACATAGGCGAAACACTTAGAACGTTCCAAACAAGACTCAACAAACACGTCAAAAGTAAAACCAGCAATTATCACGAACACTGGAAAAAAGTGCACAAATCAGCACCACTCTTATATGAAACAAAATGCAAAATGTTACAAGATGCGTTCAAAAAGTCATTGCAAAGATTAGCCGCTGAGACTCTTTATATCAAAAAACTTAAACCATCCATCAACATTCAACTAAATTAATAATTAAATTAATATTTAATTAGATTTAAAATTTAAAATTAAAAAAATATTTAAAATATAAAAAAACGTATTTTTTTATTAAAAAATTAAAAATTTAATTAAATTACAGAATTAAAAAAATAGGAAATATATTTTTTGGGTAATTAAAATAAAATCTAGATAGAATATAATTAAACCAATAAATTTATTTTAAAATACGAAATAAATTTATTATCCCCCAACAATAATTATTTAATGTAATAATGATCAAATTCACTTGAAAAAGGCAGTGCCGAAAATTCGTGAGTATCAACAAACATCGATATATTACTGATTTATAGTCTTCAAACTCTTTTTTTAATAAATAATAATAATAACAATAATAGTAATAATAATAATAATAATAATAATAATAATAATAATAATAATAATAATAATAATAATAATAATAATAATAATAATAATAATAATAATAATAATAATAATAATAATAATAATAATAATAATAATAATAATAATAATAATAATAATAATAATAATAATAATAATAATAATAATAATAATAATATTACTAATAATAATAAAATTTCACTTGTGTATCATTAATTGCTGAAGGAGAATATGCTATACAAATAACTGTTGTCAATCCTATAGATAGTGCACATTATTTGGATTCCAAATAATGGTATCAGCACAATAATTGCTTTGATTGTTCGTCTAATTGGTGGATAAATGCAATAAATGGGAAATTTAAATAAAATTATAATGCATACTTTAAATTAATTATATCCCTCTGAGGTGCTCTAAACCTGTTCATCATTATTCGCAAAACATAAAGCAGTAAACAAATATTGATCTGAAGTTTTATAACAAAATAAATGTTTACATATACAAAATATGTAAAATATTGAAAGATAAATTTCACAATTGTAAATTTTGTCATTGAAATATTTTCCATCATAAAACTTTCGAGATATTAAGTGTATAATTAAAATTGGGATCGTCCTTTCTTTATAATTTAACATTCTCACTAATTCCACATCTTTGAGGTTTTATTCGCTAATTATTGAAGTTTTCCCGAAAAGTTTCATTGGGGAAAACCTTCCTCACATTTTACCAGTCATAAAATTAAACGTTTAAAATTTTTATCCTAAATAATATTTTTTTCAGAATCATCGAATGTTTTGTTTACTGATTGGTTTTTTATTTTAGAATATGCGTGGTTTCGATAAAACAAAAAAAAATAATAATTTGTAGAATATTTTGTGATTCAAATTATTGTATCACTATGCGTATAACTGATGGAATATAAAATGGATAAAACGAAAACGAAATATCGCAAATTATTTAATTTAATCCATTTTATTTTAATTAAAATAGCATGAATAATTTTCTTTTTTTATGTACTCATAAAGTGACGATTGAGTACACATTTTATGGATATATTTTACAAGTTTCAATAAGATATTATACGAAACAAATAAAATTGATATTGAATATAAATAAATAAATATGCCAGTAACATTTTAATTCTTTACTTATTAAAAAGAGAGCTTGAAGACTATAAATCAGTAATATATCGATGTTTTTAGATACTCACGAATTTTCGGCACTGACTTTTTCAAGTGAATTTGATCATTATTGCATCTAACAATTGTTGTTGGGGAAAAATAAATATATTTCGCATTTTGTAATAAATTTATTGATTTAATTATATTTTATATATATTTTATTTTAATTACCCAAATAATATTTCCTATTTTTTCGTGAGTATCAATAAAAACATGGATATATATTACTGATTTATAGTCTTCAAGTTCTCTTTTTAATAAAATTCAATGGAAAAATAATCAGTGGTGAAATTGGAAAAAAAGTTCTTAATTCTTTACAATAATAAAATACAAATAAAACCTAGAAAAGCTGATATATTAGCATAGTTTTTCAATGTGACATTCAATACAATTTCTAACTCGTATTTAGCATATTTTACTGTCATCAGTACTATGTAAGAAACTCGATACTACCCGAAGTAGAATCCAGCGACTTTGCGACAACTGTGACTGATCATTCCACGATTAAAACTCATTGAATAACACAAATATTGTTTGTATAATTGGATGTATTACGAAAAACAAAAATCAAGAATTGAAATAAAGATTAAGAAGATAAAAAATTATATTCGTGTATTTTCTGAAAAATTGGTATAATTTTCAATTACCCGATTCATATATTTGATGAGGAGTCAGTTTTCATTTAATGTTTGGGTACTTACACGTACATTTAGTATAAACAGATCTAAACAAACGTGTGCTTATAAATGAAAACAGAACTAGTATAGTAAGTATTAATAATACCGGATATTTTTATATAGAAATTATCTATAATCTTCTAATTTAGAAAATTCGCAATTAAAAATTCCACAAAGTTTCTGAGATGAATTTAAAAACGTTGTGGGTTTTAACCTTTATTTTAACCAAGTTAATTCAGATCTTTGAATAAAGTCACTAAAAGTTACAAACAATCAAAAAGTATTTTGTTGTATATTAAATATTTATTATTTACTTAATATCTATACAAATTTTTCTTTATTTTAAAAGTTACGTATTTCTCTAACAGAGGTTTATAAATAAAAGAAAAAATTATTTAACTTTAAATAATACTAAATACTAATGAAGGACACCTTGAATAGTAGACTAAACTTAGATAAGTCCTTTCTTAAAATTTGACAAATATTGCCAGGTTATTTAAATAGGTTTTATTTTCTTTTATAATTTTTCATTACAAAGACTAAAATTACAAACAACAAATTATAAATGCAATAAAGAAGTTATGCCTAAAATTCCTGTTAAATAAATAGAAATATTGATCTATTGTCTAAAATGAATTTAATGGAAACTGACAATAATGTTAATACATCAGTGGTGGATAAGATAAAGGATTTTATTGATTTATTAGAAAAATAAACCATTGACATTTTTTATACATTATTACTAGGGACCAACGGGACATTCGCTCCGGCCGGATATCGGGAACTATTTGCCAAATACCTAAAAATTGAAATTTTGGAATTCAATTAATTTCAAAATTATAGTTACAAATTAATTATACAAATAACTATATTTCTGCGACAATTTAACCGAAAAATTGCGTAAGATTTTGATTTTTCACGTCTAGCGACTATAGCTTCATTATATAATTAATTATAAAATATAAAATATAAATAAAGATATACAGAAAAATAGAACACAAAAAATTTAATTATATGAACTGAAGTGAACTTGTAGTGTGTAATTATTACGCTTGAATATTAAAATCTTTTCATGAATACTCACTTTATAAAACATAATTAGGTAATATCAATAAAGTCCTTTGTTTCTTAATTTCTTTTATTTTCTAAGATTATGGATCGTATTTTTACTTATGTATTAAATGCTAATTTTACTATCTTTTGTCTTGAACAATTACTTGAAAAAGGCAGTGCCAACTGTTCGTGTTAAATGTAAAACTATTGATTGATAGTTTAAAAAAGAAATGAAGAAAAAGGGTAAAACTCAAAACTGAATTACAAGAATTGCACAATAAAAAAATTAAAATATTGAAACAAAATAAATTCAAATTATTAAACGAGATAAATTTTAATTAAGGAAAACAACATGAAATAAATGATTGCATTCCATATTTTATCAAAGTTTATTTTTTTAGCCAAATATTTCCGTTTTAATCACGTAAATCACAGATAAGAGAAAAAAGTTTATGAAAACATATTTTTTATTTTTAGGTTAAAAAAATAAATGCATTTGATAATGAATATAATTTTCAAAATGAAATTTAAAGTAAACATACATTTATATGGTTATTCTAAAGCTTTTTCAATTTTCACCTCTGATTTCTTTTCAATTGACATTGTATTTATTAAAAAACTTGACTATGATAAAATTAACTGATTCATAGTCAATTTTTTAATAAATACAATGTTAATCTAAAACATTTGAAAACTTAATTTAGTATCAAACATAAAGATAAAATCTACAAATATCTGTTTTAATCTGCTACTCACCTTTATTTGTTTCTTTTCCTTTAGAATTTCATTTACCTTAAAATTTTTAAAATAGACTAATATGTTTTTATTTTAACATGTGGTTAAATTTTATCCAGTAATCTTTCAAGTATAGACTGAAACACCCAGTTTCGAATAAATACTGCCACTTTTCAAGATAGATATTTGCTTATTTTCATCGAAAATTTTGATTCTAACATCGTAATTCAAAAATGTTTATTGTAGTGGTTCAACAGCAAAGATTTCATGCGATGAAAATTAATTAAGAAAGAGACGCCCAGCCAGATTGTTTGGAGAAGTGAGCTTTCACCATTCACAGGACTACAGAGTCCATTACAGAGAACCATTGAAATACTATTTTCAAACTTAAGTTCTGGCAGAAAGGTAATTGTGATTATTAGTTTGTTTTAATATTTTAGTAATTGAGAAAACCCTGTTTTTAAATTTGTTAATATTATTTAAAACTATACAGCTTTTTTCAAGTGTTTATGGAAAAATTTTATTTATCTTTATTTAATAACTTTTCAGGCAATAAATTATAATTTGACTTTAGGTGCCCTTTATATTAAAACAACAAGATCCAGCAGAATAAGTGTTTTATCAACAATGTATCAACAAATGTTCATGTTCTCAATGTCAACTTCAACTTCAAATATTTTATCAAAAACCAATAGCTTAGCATATGGGAGGGTTATCAGAAGAGAACCTATTAAAGAGAAACTGTAAAAGAACCTATTCTGGTACAAGCAAATACTAATTTTATTAACACTTCATTTAATTTTAGACACTTTAATACAATAGCTAATATTCAATGGAGCTCTTTCTGTAAAATTTCAGTATCCGGACGATTCATCGACGGACTGTTCATCACAAGATGGCTCATCAATGATATATTAATTTGCCTTGGATATATTTTACTATACTAACTATACTAACTACTATACTTACTATGGTAAAATAAAGTAAATAGACAAATTAATAGAAATTGTAAAGAAAAACCTCCATTCCGTTGATGAACCATCCTGTGATGAATCGTCCGGCGATGAAACGTCCTAAAATCAAAATTTCGCTTCGATTATAATTGCAATTTAGACTGAATTTGCTATTCCTTATATAGGGCTTACTCGACATTAATCACTCTCAATATGCTAATTTCTTATAAACAAATATGGTTACTTATTTTTAATCATTAGAAGGCTAATCATTCAATTTACCTTAACCATGCCCATTAAGCTCAAAGATTTTGTATTCCCAATTGACATGATTAATGTCGTCATTAAAATTTCGATTAATTAGTTTTTTTAATAACGGTGTCCAGAGTCCCCAATCGATTTAAAATAATCATACTCGTATTTATCTTTTCATTTGCAACTCACCCAAACCACTGGCCTGAGAAATATTGATTTTCGACTTTTCACCTTTTTAATTAATTTTTGGATTTAAATTATTTTTCAAATTCTGTCATTTTCGATTCTAATTATATTTTGCTTCATTTTATACAACCTGATCATAAATGAAGTTTTGAGATTCCTCTTATATTAAAGGAGAAAAAGAACTTAAAAATTTGGAAACATTTATCAAATTTCATCTTTTATTAAAAAAATACAATTTTTAACTAACAATCAGATATAAATCTTTAATGAAAATGAAATAATTTTTTATTTTTATGAAAAAAATTTATTTTATAAATTCAATCAAAAAATATTTAATTGAATAAATTAATAAAATTATATGATAATTTAATAATTTCATTAAATTAATCCGTTGATATAAGATTACAGATTGCTTCTCTGTATTATCAAATTAGTGAGCAGAGTCAAAGTCAAGTTGATTCATAAAGATTACCGCTTTTTATTATATTAAGATTATAATTAAATTATATGATTATCATATAAAATATACAAAAAATTATATAAAATTTTACTTAGGCATAATATTAAATTTCAAAATTTTAGAGCCTCACCAAAAATATAATATTCGATAGTAAATATATAAAAATGTACACGATATAAAGACTAATTTACAATTTTTTTCGTTCGTATAAATTGATCTTAATTTCAGCATTTCAATTTATTATTGTAAAATACATTCTTATTATTATAACTAGATTTTTCTCGGGCGCCGACTGCGCCCTTTTTTTTTAAATCTCAAGTTCTTCACGCGAATTTTATTGCATGCGTTCGAATCAGCATGTTCAAAAACCAAAAATTGGTATATAAATGAGTTCAGTAAAAAGAACGAGTAATTAAATTATATACGTTGGGTAGTTTATTGTTTTGTTATTTACGATTAAAGAGACACGTGGAGTTAGAGGTTACCGACTTGAATTATAAAACCCAACATATTTACAAACACTTTCATAATAATAATAATAATAATAATAATAATAATAATAATAATAATAATAATAATAATAATAATAATAATAATAATAATAATAATTATAATAATAAATTATTATTATTATTATTATTATTATTATTATTATTATTATTATTATTATTATTATTCTTATTATTATTATTCTTATTATTATTATTATTATTATTGTTGGGGTTCGATGAGGTAGGCACAAAAACAAAATGGAAATCAATAAAAAATTAAAAATGAATATTTTCAGGGGGAAACTGGCATGGCCGGATGCCGAATAATGGGACGAGTTCAAATATAGTAAAAATAAAGTTAATGTGAGTTTCTAGAAGGAAATAATTACAAAAAAACAAATTAATTAAAAAAACTAATTAGCTAATAGAAAACCCGAGCTGATTAATTACATATAATATATCATATTTGGTAAAAACATTTTCTTGCTCTTTTGAAATAAATAAAGCGCGATAAATAAATTCCAAATGTCTTTATTAAACAATTTTAAAAATACACGTGTTTAGTAATTCATTTATTCTCTAAAAATTCCAATATAGATGTCTTCTTATTTTTCCTCTTAGATCTTTTCTCTTCATGCGTTTCTTTGTAAAAACGAATTGCATTGTTTATGCCTTTTACACATTGTTAGGAAGAATGATAAATATATAGCTTAAATTGACTAAACGAATCTATTGCCTAACAATAATGTCAAGATTTTAGTTTAATGATCAGAGGTCATTTATGATGTTTGGAGGTTGTGTTCGAATGTTGATGTATACGTATTTGTTGGTATCCTGTATCAATAATTAGCTAACTAATAAACTCCATATTTAGATTTGAAAAATAGTATGCACAAATTATTTAGATTTTATTTTTATTTTATTCAATTAAAATTTAGTTTGTTTTGAAATTTTCACACCGGACTATTGTGAATCTGGACTGACCGTAACCGAAAAAATGCGAGTTGTTTCTAATTTTAATTAATACTTAGCCTTTAATTAACTAATAATTCAAAAACTTAGTAATACATTTATAAAATCCAATATATTTATTAAATATTTTTATAAATATTAAATGCCTAAAATATGGGAGAATTATGAATGAGAAAATTTCAACAGAAACTTTTAATCGAAAACTTGAAAATTTATTAAGAGAATTCATTATTCAATATGTTAAGATGAAACCACCAGATGCATTAGTATTTGCGGCTGGATATTTCAATGATTTACAAGAATTAAATTCCTGGAAGGATGTGCCCCATTCAATGGATAAAAAAAAATCCATTGCCAGTTCAAGCGTCATAAGCGGAACAACGTTCTTTAAAAATATTCTACACAGAACTGCGATATCAGATGATACGTTCACTCCGGAAGGAGGAATTGATGTCATAGAACAGTATGCTAGAAATGAAATAGCTCCTAAAGTATTTGAACAAATAAAGGATGCTACTAAATCCGTTTTTCTTTTTAATATTCTCAATGATGATGAGCTAAATTCAGTAATTAGAAGTATGATTAGAAAAGACACGAAACCCGGAGAGATCGTGATCGAAAAAGATGAAGAAGGAGACTATTTTTACATAATAGACAATGGAATATATGAAGCTTTCATCATGAATAATAAAGAACCCATATGTGTTAAAAGTTACCACGGTGAAGGATATTTTGGAGAAATTGCTTTGATGTATAATTGTCAGAGAACAGCAACTGTGATTTCTCGGACAAATGGAACTTTGTGGGCTTTAGACAGAAAAAAATTCAAAGAAATTGTTTTAATGAAAGCATTTGAAAAACGGGCAAATTGTTACAAAGTACTTCGAAAAATTGATATTTTCCAAAATCTTAACAATTATGAATTAAATCACATTGCAGATTCTCTGTATAGAAAGCAATTTCATTCAAGTGATAGTATAATGGTACAAGGTGACAATGCTTTGGAAATGTATATCATAGAATCAGGAGAAGTGCTGGTAACAAAAACAGAATATAACGTTGAAAAAGTATTATTTCATTTACATCCTAATGATTATTTTGGAGAAGTCTCATTTATTACCAACAACTGTAGACAAGTATCAGCATACGCAATTACTGATGTAGAACTATTGGTTATTTCCAAGGAAGCTTTTGAAAGACTTTTAGGTCCCTGTTTGAGTTTTCTCAGAAAGAATTTAGAGAAATATGATAGTAATAGAATGTTATGATAAACTCAAATAAATATTTAAAATAGGATTTATTACAATTTATAATTTAAATTAAAATAATTAACATTAATTTACAGTATTTTTAATGAAAAGTTATATTTTTGTCAGATAAACTTTAAATGAGAATATTTATAAATCACTTAGCAGTTGGATTTTGGTGCGGAAGGATGTCTGAAATGTGATCAAAACGACATTAAGTGGATAAATTCAAGTTAAAATATGATAATGACACATGATGACGTAACAACTGTGAACAACTACCTACAAATTGAAACAAGATCTGCCCGAACAAGACTCAGTTCATCAGTGTGCAAACAAAATCCGTGCCCGAGTCAAGCTCAGACAAAACTGCCAATTGGTTCAAAATATTTTTAGAAATTTAAAATTAATTATTTTTCTCAAATTTAAAAAATCAACAATATCAATTTTGTATTCATTAAAATAGTAAAATAATGGTATTAATTAAAATTTAAATAGTAAATAATAAACATTTTTCATATTAAAAATGTATTACAAAATTAAAAATGACTGTTTGAATATGAATATTGGAATCATTGCCGAGTAAAATTATATTTAATCTCCTTAAATTTGTATATGAGTATTTTATGAAATATATTTCTTACAACTTATTAAAAATGGACGTAGTCTACACTAGAAATAACGAAAGTAATAATAATTTTAACAATTAAAACAATGTAAAGTGAGTAGTGTATTAGTGAGTATATAGTATATGACCCATGGAATATTTGTCTTTTTTTTTATCTTTCTGTGCGATTAAGGA
This sequence comes from Schmidtea polychroa, assembly GCA_959609185.1. NCBI lineage: Eukaryota > Metazoa > Platyhelminthes > Tricladida > Dugesiidae > Schmidtea > Schmidtea polychroa. The sequence goes on from CAUHTR010000085.1 coordinate 54,027, forward strand.
TATTCGGCTAGAAATTTTTTTCTCGTTACTCTCCCATTAAAAATTTTTAAGGAGGGTATTCTTTAAAAATTTTGTTTTAATGAAGTGGGTGTTTTTATGTAAATTTGATGCACTTCATAAGGTCTATTTTGATGTCTTGAATTTTTGTACTATATTTTGGCTCTCGATAAAAAGCCTAAGTATTTTTCTCGATTAAAAAGTCTGTGCTCCACTGCGCCATAGACTTTTAAATCAATCTTAAATCATGCCAATGTGAAGCAATTGGCTTGAGAACCGTTTCAGATTTTTTCTCGCTCCCTCCCTTGGCCTGAATTTAATTTTTTAAATTTATTTTGCTATCAGAATTTTTAAAGCTTAAAAGTAAATTTTCAATAAAAAAGCTTAATTTAATTTATTTTTAATTAATTTAAATAAATTTTTATAATAATTTTAATTCAAGTTTTTCAATATAAGTTTTAAATATAATTTTTCAATAAATATTTTAGTAGATTTTAGATTGAATTTTTCAAACAATATAAATTTTAAATGTAAATTTTTCTGACTATATTCAGTGGATATATTTTTTAATTAAAATTAAAATTTAAGCTTTTATAATTTTCTTGTGAAGATCAAACTGTAATCAGAGGATAGTTTAGAATCTAGAAATTATTTTCTTTTTATAATTATTTTTAAAAAAGTTAAAAATTATATTGTTACTAATATTGATAATGATAACATGTATAAAAAATAATAATTCTTTTGTTTGTCTGTGTTGTGTTCTTAATCAACGATTTAAACATGCATTACATACAAAGATTCATACTACAAAATTTTATCCAGACCACATATAATCCGAAAAAATCCCCTAAATTTGCATTTCTTTGCAGCAGACTTGTTAACTACTTGTAGGACTCGCAACTTTGTATCACTGGGTCGAGATAATGCAAATAAGGTCAGTTTATAATATAATTTCCACTTGTAAAATTCATAATCATTTAGGAAATCAAATGAATAAATGTATATATTTTATCTAACCTTGCCAAAATGTTAGATATATTAAAATTATGAATAAAGTAAGAAATACATTTTAAATTGAATATTGTCAATTATTATATAAATATAAAAATTATAATTATATTTTATTTGATTTTATTTCCAAATATTTATTTTCTGTCATTCCCATCGAATTTCATAGCATTATATTATTTAAAAATTTTTTTAGATTTTTTAACTCTTTTATATTCCTTGTTCTACAATATTTATTTTTAATTATTTAATTATTAATTCTTCAAATTAATTAAATTATAAGCAGCAATTTGGTAAAAAAAAGATTTGCCTAATTATCAATTTATTTAAATAGTAAAAGAGACGTATTTTTCGTCAATCACAATAAATATTAAAGAATAATGAAATGCTAAAAATTGATTGAATATATTAAAATTGCAAAATATATACACAAATGAAAAATATTAAATAAATAATTTTTAAAAATTTTTAATTCTAAATTAAAAATTAGTTGATATTGTTTGCATTTTACTTTAATCCAAGATTGGACTATATTTTTAAATATAACATTTGAAAAAAATTAAATGATAATATAAGGTTTTGGCTATATATTCAATAAAATTAAAACATTTTGACTAAAAATAATTCTCATTAATTAATAAGCATTATTTTTATAGCCAATTTTTTTCATTATATTGAATATATACTTCGTAGCCAAGGGTTTATTTTATTATTTAATTGTTTAACATTTAATTAATGCTGCTATTAATAAATCATAATTTTATAATTTATTTTATATTATTTATATATACAGTGCGATCCGCTTATTATCACCTCGCTGATTATCAAGCTCAATTTATTTTCATTAAATAAAGAAATCCTAATTCAGTTATTAATTTTTTGGAAAACAAATAGAAGCATCACCGATGCTTTCGGAGTTCAAAACAATATATTACCTAGAATACGAGAGCAATAAAAATGTATGTATGATTTCATATATTTTTCAACATTGGTTACAAAAGTGGGATCGGGAATTAATAATGAAAAACCGGAAAATTGCTATGAACTTAAATAATTGCATTCTAAAGTTAAAATGACAAATATTGATCTATTTTCCCTTTTAATATAACGTCTTTGATCCAGCCCTTGATCAACCTTCTTGCAACACTTGAAACTACAGAAAATGAAAAATTTGCCCTTTTTTTGCTTATAATATTAAATTTATTGTCAACCATTCATCCTGGTTGATGATTGCATCTGAAACTATTGTAAATTGCTTTAAAAATGCAACGCTTTATGAAGACAGCCATAGAATCTCAAGATTTGACTCCAAAAATTCTTTTTTCAACATATATAAACTTTGATTTTGAAATTTATGTTGATATGGAGGTGAATATAGAATATGTTGAATCCATTAATGAAGAAAACTTGTTTGAGAAGATTAATATTTCAAATCATAGCAATAAATTCATTGATGAGTGAGCCNCAAAGGACCTTATGCCTCGGCGCATAAAAGGAATTGTCTCTTTGTCTTCGCAAATTTTCACCCCTCAGATTTTTTGATTTTTATATATTACTAATTCGATTCGATCTTTCGATTCGGTTTGTATCAATATGATTAGTGGTACTTGAATTCGATTTCTAAGACTCTAGGATCTTTTGATTTAATTTGTCTGGGTACAGTTGATGATTCTTAAATTCAATTTCTTTATTTTTCACAGATTTTAGTCATTTTTATTTCTATGGTTATTATTTCTCAAAATTTCTTCTCTAAGTTTTATTTCCATCGATTTTTTATTTGATTTTGTTTTTAACTTTAATTATTCTATTTATTTTCCTGAAAAACTTCGCGCATCAGCAACCATAATATAATTTACAATAATAATAAAAAATAATGATAAATTATAAAGTGAAAATATTCAAATAAATATAAGAATATTTTTTATTATTATGTTAAGTTAATATTATATTTTATTATTATATTTATTATATTATTATTATATTTAAGTTAAATTTTGAGCTTTTCACATATATCTATAACTTATGATGTTTGTTTATTTAATAATATTTACAATAACAATTTAGAATATTATTGTTGCTTTAATTATGTGACTGATTATCAAGAATAACTTTCAATTTGCAAAAGCGTCAGGATATAAGTTGTAAATCTTATTCTTATAAACATTTTTATTTTGTTATCTACATATTTATTATGCTTAGAAAAATCAAATGCAATACGTACTTGGTCTAGCTGTCTGGAATGCTTTAAAGAAACCGGGCAAAATATATAAAATGTGGTTAGTTAAAATGTGGTCTTTCCTTTAAAAATTGGCTTCATGACTTTTAGTTTTGATTTAAATTAATAGAATTACGTAAGGAAGCTAATTCATACTAAGCAACCATTTCTATTCACTAAGCATCCTACTCTACATTAAATCCTGTACACAATAACAAATTAACAAACTATAAATGTTGTGAAAATAATACAAATGTTATTCTTCAGTGTAATTTATCAAATACATTTTTTAAATAAATAATTTTTTTTATTTGTGCTAGAAATGAATTAAATTGCAATTAGGAAATCTTTGACTGAATAAGTAAAATTTAACAAAAAATGATGACTTTTATGAAGATAGATGGAATGAAAATATTTACTTTGAAAATTCAATTAACTCCATAAAATTTATAATATTTAAATTGTTTATTATTTAAATAAATAAAAATAAAATTTGAAATCTTACTGTTATTATTTGAAAAAAAAATATATTTAAACGTTGAAAATTTAAACATTTGGTATTTATTTGCTTGCTCATTTATTATTCTGTTTATTTTTAATATTTTATTTATTTTCATTATTTTTCATTCAAAATTAATTTTCTTTTGTAACACAAATGTTTGATCTATAATCACAATGAAAACAAATGAAATACTTGTTATTTAATTTAATTTTTTTTAATATTAAAATAATTTACAAAAGTCTCTAATAAAAATTCAAAATCAATAAAGTTTGAAAGCCGCTAATCTAGTAACAATCCAATTACTAATAAATAATAAATAAATGAACCAATTAAATTGAGAAATAGAATTCATAAAATAATTAAATTAAATTAGAGTAATTCAATTAGTCATATTCAAGAGTGTTAAGTAAATATTTATTTTATATTATCTGTTTTAGATTGCTTCCAATGCCAGATTTAAAATAAAAAATTGTCTAGTAAATAAATAAATACGTCAAATAAATGAATGAATACGAAAAAGGAAAGAGAAAATAAATTTTTGACTTATAAACATTTCAAACAAATTTATAGTACAAAAGTAAATTTATAATTTATTAGTAATTATTATAGAAAATTAATAAAATATGGAAAAATACTCTTTAAATTTGTGTTTTTAATCATTCAGAACAGGTTTTATTAACAAAAAAATTAATTTTAATTTATTTGTTAGTAATAATTATATAATCATTATTTATAATTCAGGAGTGTAAACAAAAAGTGTTTTTATTAAAGTACAATTTTTAAATATTTTTAGTAACATTTACTAAAATTATTTTGAAATTGATTTTTTGCACATCATTAATGAACACCACATTTTTTAAAATTGATATAATGAAAATATAATGTTAACAGAAAAAGGTTTAAGGAGAAATATTTCCCATTACCTTATGTCGTATCAGTTACACGTAAATGATAAATCCAACAAGTCTACTTCAATTGAGTCCAATATACAATTCAATCTGAATTGATATGCAATTCAAATGCCACCGATTATTTGGCAGGTAATTGATAATATTCACATACAAAGTTATGTAAGAATTGTCAATTAAGGACAATATCCTAAAAGTGAGTTGTTATTCATGGAGTTTCGAAATTTATTTTACATTTATCAAAACGGATCATTTCAACGTTCTATAAAGTTGAAATTCCCTGATTTGAAATGTTTGAACCACACAAATATATAACATTTAGAGAACAATAAACTTTACCAGCTATTGATACATTGTTCGCGTGTAAAACTCGAAGGGCAAACAAAAATTTTACGCCATCTTTTAATTCATCATATAAGAGACATTTTAAATAAACAAAAATTGAATTTATTAGCAGCCAGTTTGAAGCGGCTTAAAACATACTTTTAGAAATGTCAATCTATTGAAAATTAATAAATAAATATGTCAATATGACAATCTTTGAAGCACTTGACTATGAAAAAGCTGATAGACGAAAACGATCTCGTTGTAAAGTTCTTAATGTTAAAATTTAAATGAAATTAATTTTAATTAACTATTTTTATTAGTTGTATTTTCAAAATAATTATCATGCTTATCTAACTATAAAAAAAATCCAAGAAAAATATCTAAATGAAGATTGATTGGTTTTAGTTGGATTAATTCATGATCTTGGAAAAGTTATGACTCTAGTAAATAGAGTAAAATATATCTTTGAATAAATGTTTAAAAAAACATGTCAAAAGATTAAACAAAAAATTGATTATTGATTATTTTGTCGAACTGTTAATCTTATACACAAAATATTGATTAATTACAACTTTTTAATAATATTTGGATACACACTTGATGGTTTACAATTTATAAATTGCATTTTACTTGAGTTATTGTTTTTATTATCCTCTTAATATTTGTATATGTCTATCGTATATGTCTATTACATCTATTACATATTTAGATTCTAATGTAATGTTTGCAATGTAATTGATTTTCTTGTATGTAATGTTTATGTGACAATAGATAACATGTGTTTTATTTATATTTCTTATATTTTTTGTTGTTGTAGAAAATTTATTGCATGAAATACATGCATAGAGAAGAGTGTAATTTTAACATTTCGATTTTTTTGTGTGGTGGCGCTGGATAATTTTACTGTGGTAAAGGGGCGATTCTTTCAATATGGTTAAGAAACACTGATTTAAAATGTATGGATTTCATTGTGTTTGAAGTTTTTCTTGTATTTTTCTAGTGAAAATAAAAGTAATTTTGTTTAAATTAGAAGTTATATTTGAATTTTGATTGAATTAATAAAATTTACAACCTTTTGTTATTTACTGCACTTTTGTTATTTTAATTTAATGTCATTCCAAACATTAAATAATAACATTTTATCGTCAAAGGATAATTCATCTTGAAATTACCTGAGTAGTATAGATCATGAAATTGAAAGAATACAAGAAGGTACAGACTTGATCAATATTTTACCAGCTATTGATACATTGTTTATTACTATGGTTCGACTGATATATTTAACTTTTTTGGTAATTTTATGGATTAAACATTGTTATGTGTATGTTCTCAATTATATATTCGTACGTTTATATAGCAGATGTTGTTATAAATATGTATATATATTAAATATTTATATTATGTTTATATTTTTTTATGTGTATAATAAGAAGGTTTGTAGAGCCCACCCGAGTCTCCTTTAAAAATACTGCCTCGGGACAGCTGGGATGAATGTATGTAAAGTAATATATAATAATTAAACAGCAATAACAATTATATAAACTTTAAACTTTTATTCAAAAAATAATAAAAAGACACTTACAATCGTTCAAATAGTTCGTAAATATAATAAGAGATTCAAATTCCAAATATACCAAAGATGAATGTTTGTCGTCTTTGATTTTCTTTAGTTTCTCTTACAGATTTCTTTTGGTTTTTTAATTTTTTTATCGATTTTTTTATTTCTGTCAATTTTCTATAGCGCTATATAGTTTTTATTTTTTTACCAACGCACGCGACAAGTGGCAACAAATAATGAAAATTCCTTACAATCTCTAATTATAAATAAAAAAAATAACATAACGCTACACTACAAACATTAATAGAATGTGCGAACAAGCTAAATATTAAATTTTATGAAGCAAGATTGAATGCAAATATTTACTTTGAAAATTTAATTAACTGCTTAAAATTTATAATATTTAAATTTGTTTATTATTTAAATAACTAAAAGTAAAATTTGAAATCTTACTGTTACACATAACAAATTAGGAATGACATAAATCCATTCTAACTGAGAAGATGTCCCGATCCAGCACCTTAATTAATTAATTGATAATATTTTATTTATTAATATATTATTGATAAAGGGTGAATCTATTCATATAATTAAAAATTCGGAAAAATTTTAAAAATATCACATAATTGCTATATAATGTTATGCTAGTATATTATTATTATATGACTAACTAAAAACCGTCAAAAATGACAGAATCAAGGTATCAATCTAAATATGTAATTCTCCATAGATTTTTATGTTAAAAAGGCAATATCTGATTTAATTCATATTTATTTTAATTCAATAACTCTTTAATGAAAATATTTTTTGTATTATTATATAGTAGATAAACAATAGTTAAATAATAGTTAAACAAAAGAATTAATGGTCTAAATTGGACAAATTATGCATCATTTTAATAGAGAAAAGTCGATTTTCAGATAACATTAAAAGCCATGTTGTCGATCAAAATTAAAATTTATAAAGAAATCTGCCATTTGGTAATTTTATTTAAGAGTTATTCCATAATCACTCATCTCTCTTTACCAAATAATGTATTTCGATTCATTTTTCTATTATTTGTAAAATTAATCTCTTTACATTATATATATATATATATATATATAATTATTATGTAAGTAATGAATGGATGAAGGTTTCTAAGATAATTATTATGTAATTAATCGACATAAAAAGCTTTAGATTTCATAATAAATTAATATTAACCCTTTCCTATCTTGTGTCTATAAAAATATGACAAAGAAAATTAACCATTCTATCCTCTGTCTGTAAAAAAATGATATTACCGATGGTGATAATGGTGAAAATGATATACAAGATGCACAGTTGAGCACTGACGATGATGACGATAATTCTTTTTAATTTTTTAAATTTTTTAAAATTTTATTAGGATTGGAACGGGCGGGACACATAGAATAAAGAAGATAAGAAAGGGTTAATCTTCAAGATGATATTTACATTTCAATATTATCTAAAATTCGACTATACCTTATTTAATGATATGGTTTGTTCCGAAGCCAATGTGATTAAGTCCATAAATCAAATTTTGCGGACAAGAAATGATTTAAAAATATTAATTTTAAAAACTTTCATGTATTAATAATTTGATCAAAAAATATGTAAAGCATTGTTCAAGATGTGGATTGAATAACTTAACAATCTAAAAAATTATACGGACTTTAAGAAGCCTATAAATCTAATTTACTTGGACCTTATACCATTTGGCAACTGAAATATTTACAAAAATTGCATAAAAACATTACAAAGTTTTTTGTTTTTATAAACTTAATTAGTAAAAATATTTTATTAATCATATTTGTACAACATAGCAAATATTTTCTGTTTCCGAATTGTCTTAATCCAAATTTTGGTTTCCATATATGGTTTATAAATTTCTGTAAGAGCCATGTTAGATAATTTATTTCGGTAACATTGAAATGCTTCCTCCTTTTACTGTTTTAATTTATGTTAAACCAATTACTAGGACAATACATATGCTGATTCCTCTTTCCATGCCTTTCTATAACTGCAAAATCTGCATCACCGTGAAAATAACTGTGTCCACTTATTAAAAATTTAAGTCTCATAGATTCAGCCCTTACGTTTTCACTCTGAATTAATTTTAATGCACTTACACAGTCTTAATCTTTTGATTTTGTCTTTGTGCACGAATCTGAATGCTTTTGTTTGTTCCTTGAATTTAATTTAACGTTTAAATAATTAAATTGTAATATTAAAATATAGAAATTGTTAAATTTGATAAAACGATTGTAATTGTTTAATTTTTTAGTTTTGTATGTTGTTGTTTAAAATTAAGTTTTCTTCATAAAACGTTTTTATAAAATAACAAAGTTTTAAAATTTTGTGAATAATCTATATAGCTTTTTTCTCACATGATGATAGTGAACCACTATCAGTTATCGAGCCCCCAACTCTAACTCCCAAACCCTCCTTCAAAGTCAGTCGCGAATTTTATTATTATTATAAGAACTTTTATTTCTTCCAATTTCACCGCTGATTATTTTTTCCATTGAATTTATTAAAAAGAGAGTTTGAAGATTATAAATCAGTAATATATCGATGTTTGTTGATACTCACGAATTTTCAGCACTGCCTTTTTCAAGTGAATTTTATTGATTGTCATGATTATTGATTTTTAAATATTTTTAATTTAAAATTGATTTAAAAGTGCAATTTTATTTTTTGTTTATCGGCAAAAATAGAGAATGACGATACCTATATTTTTACTGACCTCAACCTTTTCGTATCCTTCGATATTTTTTTCATGAGAATTTAAATTTTTGTCGACTTTGAAATTTATTTTCATCTGTTTCCCATAAACATTTCTTAAAAACATCAAAAAGTCTATCAAAAAGAAATTTTTTCCTTGATTTTTGAATATAATTTTGTTTGTCGTCAAAGAACACACATCCTTTCTCGAAAAAATAGAGTTTGTTTAAATATTTATACTTACAGATATTAAATAGTATATATTATATACTATATAATCTAAGGCAAAATGACTCTTTTTTCCTGGATTAAAAATCCTTTTAATGGAGATATGAAAAAGCCGCGGTGAACAAAATTACTCATCTCAATATTTGGAATGTTTTTAAACAAAGTAAATTTCGAATAATTGAATGAGAAATCCAGTGTTTATCTATTTTTTCTAAAAATTCAACATACCAACAAATATTTGACCCTAACATTGACCTTAATGACTTAATAACTCATAAGGCGGGAATTTTAAAATCGTAAATTAGACTAAGTTTGAAACATTATTTTAGCCGCCTTCTCAAAGAGATACATAAACTTTCTTTCGCTAAAAATGTAGTTCTATTTAAGAAAAAAATATTTTGGAAATTCAAAGACCTCTTGCGCGTTACGAATACTTGAGAACCCTTTAAAATACCAAATCTTGTTTTTCGTATTTTTGACCATCTTTCAATTAAATTTCGGACAAGTCGTCTTCAGCGAAGTTGAAGATGAAATTTTAAAATTGACAAAAATTTCTTTTTCTAATCAAGTTTTACTTTTTAAAAATTTAAATTTTCATGAGAAAAATATCGAAGAGATAGAAAAAGTTGAAGTCAGTAAAAATATAGGTAACATCATTCTCAATAATTCTGCAGAAATAAGTTTTTGTAAATCTAAAACTCCCGACGCTATAGCGTTAGAAAACAAAAATAAAATTGCACTTTAAAATTAATAATGCATTTTTAAATTAATTTAAAATTTTAAATTTTAAACATTAATAAAAATCAATAATTGTGATAAACCATAGAAATAGTGACTGGCCTTGATGAGGGAGGAGGCTCGATAACTCATCACACTAGATTTATTGTTCTAAAAATAACGATAAATTAGTACTTTTTAGAAATAACATTTGTTTTAATCGAAACTATTAATTATTACATAATCTGTTATCATTAAAATAGGAAATAATTAAAAGAACTGTTAGTTATGTTGTACGGGGCACTGGTTTTGAATCACAAATAATTGAAAAAGACAGAAAAAACTCTATTTATGGATATGAGGGTAATAATGATAATGATAAAATCTTAATTTGTTCAAATCAAACCATTAAAAATAAATCATACCAATCTTCATTTTGCTCATTTAGATTGTATCTGACCAACGAATAAATAATCACAGAGAGAAGAGGAAAAACTAAAAGATTATCAAAATCGATTAAAATAAAGATAATATAAAAATGATTTAGATTTGTTATTATAGGTTTTCATATATTAACAAATAATGAGTAAGTAACTTATACATTTTATCAAGAGGAAGTTAGGAATCCATAAAGCAACATTTTAACTATTAACGAATGTTGTCAAAAACAAATGATGACATGAGCTTCCGATTCGCATAGTACGTAGGATTTCATATATATTCCGATACAACTGGGATATTTCATGTAGTCTGGTTGTGAAGTGGTCAAGTTCTTGAACTGGATGGTATCAATGTAATGCTTGCATTTACAACCTACGCTCCTCGATATATTTTCATATATTGTCATGTTAAAAAATATTTCAAATGTGTGGCTAGCCATTTTTATTAAATGAAATGACATATATTTTTATTGTAAAAAATATAAATTATGTCTGTGCTTTACTTTGGGCAGGTAAAATCGTATGGCATGCCCTGTCAAAATAGGATAAGTACTCACCATAATTTTGCTGGGGTTATAAAAATGTCAAGAATTCAAATGCGAAACAGATAAAACTTAAAAAATCGAATTAAAAAATTAAATTAATTAAAATAAAAAATCAATACTTTACGGGAGAAAATGTGTTGAAAGTTAAAAACGATTATATTAATTAAAATTGATGAAAGTTGCCAGGTAAAGGTAATATAAAAATAAACTAATTCAGTAATTAATTATTCAATAAAAATGTGTAGATAATCTCGAATCGTTCAGGCGCAACGGTATTCCTCATTTGATTGAGGATTAGTTGGTATCTCTAATTTAAAAATTATATCCTCTTTGGGCTTGGATCAATAATTTGAGTTTTGTGAACCGTGTTTTTTGATGTTTTCGATAATTACCAGATCAAATGTAAGCTTATTAAATTGAACTCGTGTATAAAGCTATATATTCTGTAAAATTTTGATAGAAAGAAAATTAATTTTACTATTTGTTGGATTCTGTGTAAATTAATGAAACGGGCGAGAATTAGTCTGGAAATCAAATACTATCGGAAAATTTAATAATTAAACCAAACAATTTAAAGAAAAAATAATTTATAATTTTTCGAATATTTTCCACCCGATGGACGTAATTCATATTATTGACATTTATTACAATCCGCCTTATTTCTAGATTAAAAATAATTAAAAATTAAAGCTAAAACCCAACGCAAAATGAATGTCATTTGTCTAATTAAAACAAGAAACAATATTAGAAATATTGAATTAAAATATTTAACATGATTGTAAAATATCCTAAGAAAATAATATTATTACTGTAATGAATATCAATTAAATTTTAATATTTTATTTTTTAATAAATCCATATAGATTTAAAAAATATTTTACTATTCATTAATTTAACAACATAAAACCAATTAAATCCGGTTGAATTATTTGAATTATTCAAAGGTTTCCACCCACATTTAATTTTTCATTTTATTAATTTTTACTAAATAATCTAAATAAAGTATCACAATGCTGTAAAAGAATGTGACAAAATGCTATTAAAGTCATCTAATTTACATTTTCCATCTTCAATAGATCTATTGAAATTAGATCGTGATTAATTTGCCAACTGTACCTTATCAATCGGCACATTTTCACGAATTAATATCAATAAGTAATAGAAATAATTTATTTTGTTTAAATAAAGGTCAAATTATGTGGGATAAATCAAGTCACGCCAAAAATTTGTAATTCTATTTAAAAAATATTTGAAATAATTGCCTAATCAAAATAGTTTCTAAACCGACTATATTTAAACATATCACAATTTATTTTAATTAAAAGAAAAAAGTATTTATTATTATTATTATTATTATTATTATTATTATTATTATTATTATTATTATTATTATTATTATTATTATTATTATTATTATTATTATTATATTATTATTATTATTATTATTATTATTATTATTATTATTATTATTATTATTATTATTATTATTATTATTATTATTATTATTATATTATTATTATTATTATTATTATTATTTTAAAATGATGGTTACTTCGTAATAGTATAAATTAAATGTCAAACAAGTAAATAATAGGATAAGTCTTTATATTAAATTATCAATCTATGTATTAAATGTCAAAAAAATTTGATCATCAGATGATCCATTTCAATCAAAAAAATTATCTAATAATCGAAATTATTTTCATTTATTCCATACTTTGCAGCAAAAGAATTATCTTATCATTTACTTGTTTATTATTATTATTATTTTTATAATTTTTTTTTAATAATATTATTATCCATTGTTAATGAGAATTTCTATTAGCACTAAAACAACTTATTTTCTAGAAATATTGTTAGAAAAGTAAGCATCAAATGTTTTTACAAACAATTTCGTTATATTGTACATATTATATATTATTATTAACAATATTTTATTGCTATTTTTTCCAATGACATTGATTAATTAAATTAAAACTCTACAGGAACGTTTGGTAATGAATACGTTATATAGCCTGAGTCGAAAATTTGTTTTGATTTTTAATTTAATTATTTAAATGTTATTTAGAATAAAATATAAAAATTATTATTTTAAAATACGATTTGTATAATGAATATAATTTCTATTATAAGCAAAAATGTCAAGTATGGATCAAGAAATATTTTAATACTTATTAGCATATAAAATTTGTCCATTTAATCAAATTTCTTAGACATTATGCAAGATGAAAACTTTTAAAGAATCAATAATATTTGCCATATATATATTATATAAGAACTTTTTATATTCACTTGAAAAAGGCTGTGCCGAAAATTCATGAATATCAAAAACATCGATATATTAATTGATTCATAGTCAAGCAGTTAAATAAATATATATATAGTTTCTCAAGTCTCCATTTCTGGAGAAGAACTCACATTATTTTCAAAAACTATTTCATTAACATTAACAAACGTTTCTAGCCAGTTGTTGGTATAACATATATTTTTACATAAATGTGAATAAGAAAGCCAAATCTAAAACCGCTAAATTGACATGCAAATAGCAGTAAGAGTATAATCTGCGTTTCCATTTTTATTTCCTGTTTTGTTGTACATATATTCTGAATAAAATTATTAAATGGAAAATAACAACAAATATGATGAGAGCCATATCAATTTCTGCTCTGACAATTAAAACACGAAGTCTTTCTTGATTGACATTAATGACCAAATCTTCTTTGAACTCTTCCATTCTTAGAAAACCGCTTAGACTCAGGAATATAAAGAAATTATTTTGATTCATTTATTGTAATAATTTGCAATTGACAACTTAATCACTTTTGTGAAAAGTTAGAAGCAGGTTTTAAAAAATTTATTGAATGTATTTCAGGTTTGAAAATCCCTTTACACGAATTTATTTAGTTTTTTATATTCACTAAAATTCCAATTAATTGACTATTTTCTACAGATACTATAAATACTTAACTTTAATATTTATAATTGGTAACATTGAAATAAACAAAGGTACAAAATTATTTCAATAAAATTATTATATATTGAAATAAAATTATTAAAATTATTATATTATATATTACTTAAAAAGACAATTGTCATGCTTAAAACCTTTTTTGGTTTTTTAAGGGAATTTGAGATCAATCGGTATAAATAAATTCCTTCCAAAGCAAAACAAAAAAAGCAAACTGAATCGAGATAGAGTAAAATAATTCTGAGAATTAGACATCCGTCCTAAAAAGTAAAAATAAATAGACAGATTTTAAACAAAACATCAATCAAAATATATACAATTATCTTTTCACATTATAAATAAATTTCTAAAATATCTCATTTTGATATACCGTATTTTTCGGCGCACTATCATTGGTCGACTGCTAACGGTTTTATTTTCATACATAAGGCGCAAACAAAAACTCCGATAAGTCAAACTTTATTGAACTCTTTTCAACTCTTTCACTGACAATTTTTGAGAAATTGAAACGATTTTAAGTGCGCCTTATGGTCCGAAAAATACAGTAATAAATAAACTGATAAAAATAAAAAAAAATTATATATTACAGTGAAACCTCTCTAATAGGACCACCCTTGGTTCCGGACCAAAAGTGCTCTTTACTAGAGGTGGTCCTATTAGAGAGGATTTTATTTTTATAAAGAAAACTAGACTTAAATTGAAGATTTTATTATAAAAACTCATCTAATGTTGTTTGTCTCTTCGATTTGGCTTCACTGTTATCAAAAGCTATCATATTCGTCAACTTTTGTTCAGCTTGAAACATTATGTCAACTAATTTATTGTCACCCAGTTCCATTCCAAGATTCTTAATCTGCTGAATATAAGATAAAGATGTTTTTAAATCAATTTATGGTAAATCAGATTCTTCTTCGTTTGGTTCAGAAACCTCACTTGATGCATCATCCAAACTAGTGTAAGAAGAAATCAGTTTTTCTTCCCAGTCACTCTCAAAACAGTTTTGTTCAAGAGAAATGTCAAGCTCACTAAGGTCAAAGTCGAAATCAAGCTTCTTAGCTAAATCTGTTACGTCTTGTTCGATCTCAGTTATAATATCTGGTTTAACCGTGATATCCGAGCAGAACCCACATTTTTTAAAACAGCTCTCAACTGTTGACGGCTTAACAGCATTCCAAGACTCCATTACAAACTCAACAACATTAGAGAAGATTGATTTTTTTTCAACAACTCTTCTACATTGGCAGTTGTTTCATAAAACGACAATAATGAAGAGAGCATTCTTTTTTGATATTCCAGCTTGAAAGATCTAATTATACCTTGGTCTAAAGGCTAAGATTTGCTGGTAGTATTTGCAGGAAGAAATGCAAATTTTATATTGCTTAAATCCATTTTAGGATGACACGTTGCATTATCCAATACTATCAGGATTCTTCTCTTTTCTTTTAAAAGCTTCTCATTGAACTTGGTACACCATTCCTTGAAAATTGTACTGGTCATCCAAGCCTTTCTATTTGCATGCCATTCAACACCCATTTTAGACATATCGATGTTTTTGAAGCACCTAGGCCTTAAAGATTTATTAATTATGACCGGTGGCTCTTTTTCTCCCAACATATTAACACAAAGCATGATTGTTATTCTTTGTTTGGATCTTTTACTTCCATATGTTTTTTCTCCAGCACGACCCAAAGATTTCCCTGGCAACATTTTATAGAATAAAGCAGTCTCATCTATGTTGTAGATATCTTTCTTTTCATAGTTTGTAATAACATCTGGGATTTTCGAAAACCAATCTGATAGCACAAATGGTTCTACGGAAGCAGATTCACCTGATAAAACCCTCAAAGTAATATTGTTTCTCTTGAGGAATTTCTCCAACCAGCCATTAGTAGCTTTAAACACATTGTTGTTTAGACTAATAGCTATCTTCTTAGCTGATGCTTTCAACAATTCTCCGTTAATAGGAAAGCCTCGCAGCACTTTGTTTTCATACCACTCTAGAACATACTCATTGATAAGTTTAAACTGCTGATTTGTTAGTCGTTTTAGTTTTTTATTTGCATTATTGTTCCAAAGCTCCTTTATTTCTTCTTTGTTAACAATGATATTGTGGACTTGCGTTTTACTACAAGAAAATCGTCTTGCAATAAGTCTCTGTCCTTCTCCTCACTCAGAAGATTTAATAATATCCATCTTCTCGCTCAATGCAAGTTCCTTTCTCGTTTTTTTTACTCCCATTTTAATTTAAAAAAAATATTTAAACAAAAAATATTTAAACAAAAAATATTTAAACTAAAAATATTTTTTACGAAAAGTGGTCTTAACGAGAGGGGTGGTCCTATTATGGAGGGTTATTTGTCCCAGTAAACTACTGTGTAAATTTGGTTCCGAAGAAATAGAGGTCTTAACTAGAGGTGGTCTCTTTAGGGAGGTGGTCTTAAGTAGAAGTTTTACTGTAATTGTTTTTTCTAAAAATTAAATAATTATTTATTTTATAATTTTTATTATTTTTTATTATTTTTATTCCTACCTGATAATAACGGTGAACATGTCGAAAATTGTAGAAATATTTTATTTATAGATTTTGAGTTTGATTTACTTTATTTATTTTATAGTTTTTTTATTTATTTTTGTACCATTTTTACTTGATCAGTAATTTTTCTTAACAAATTTAACAAACGTATTTATATAGATTTGAGTACAGATATAAATAAGTATGATTATGAATTAAAATCTTTTTGAATATTGGTATATGGTAAAATAAATTATAATAAATACTAAATATTAATTTACCAACAAATTTATCAATTTTACAAACAATTTTTGTTTACCAACAATTTTACCAACAGATTTTGATTTAAAATTCACTTGAAAAAGACAGTGTCAAAAATTCATGAATATCAAAAACATCGATATATTTACTGATTTATAGTCAAGCTTTTTAATAAATAAAATGTCAATGGAAAAGAAATCAGGGGTAAAATTTGAAAAATAAATTCTAAAAAAATACTCTACAAATTAAAAATTAAATAAAATATAATATAATATTTACAAATATAATAAACTGAGATATATTGAGTTTGGACTTGGAATTCAGCACCGGTAATATTAGCTTAAAATCCCAAATGGTTCGAATAAAGCTTCTCGAAGTCAAGCTGAATAAAAGTAATAGATGCAGTCGAATCCGAACCAAAGATCGTAATCTCCTTAAAATAATTTTAGAAAATATTAGAAAATAGAATTAATATGATAAAAATATGATTTAACGATTATTAAATAAACTACTATTTCTCCAAGGATTTCATACAAAACTCACTAAAATTTGAAAACTAAAAATATAAAGCTTCTCAAAGTTTTAGAGCCTACCACAGAAAGAAAATTTCAAAAACATAATGAAAAGTTGTATGATATTATCAGTTATAGTACGGTTGGATGTTCGAATTAAAGTTGAGAAAAATGACATATTTAATATAAATTATAAAATGTTATAAATTTTGTTTTTAATTATGAAATACAGATCTTAAACTATTTGTTTTAATTGAGTTGTTCAATTGAAATTATATTTTTAATTTTAAATAGAACATTTTGGAGTTGATCTTTACTTGGATGTTTTTATTCAAATTGGACAAGAAAATATTCAACGAAAGTAGATTTGTCAACAGATTAAAATTTTATTTCTCGTGAATATAATACAATTAATTCAAAATTTACCGACCCAGCTAAGTGACAGAAGTTATTAGTAAAAACCAATTTAAGTTTAGAAGATTACAATAAATTTGATTTTGTTTACACTATTATTCAAACGATCCTTCAAGATTCCCAGAGAATAGCTGTGGCGTTGGCATTTTGTGCATTTAATCAAAAACATTCTCTCAGTCAAGAAATAAACAAAGCTACGAATTCAATTAATTATTTATCGTTTCGCCACGAAAACTTTATCCTGGATTAAATATAAATACTTAAATTAAAAGAAGACAGAAAATACAAAGTGTGATTTACTTTTTTATATGAATAAAGATTGTTAGTAATATTTATATTTGTAATTTTATTATTGTTTCTTAAACAATACTTTTCTAGTATCGTTTACCCAACCTAACATACATCCCGATTGTCCTCACATTAGTTATTGAGTGACACTTTTGGGCCCTACAGTTACTTCCACAATACAATGCAAACCCAATATAGCAATTATTCATAATTATACACAACATTATGAAAACATACCCATAATATCTGGTGTTCACAAATAAAAAATATACCAATAATTTTGAATTTAAAGAATATCCTAGCAAATTCCTAAAATGTCTTGGAATTCCAGTTGAAGTTATGATCAATATGAGGAAATCATTATGAGGAAAATGTATTTCGTATCTTGATATTTCTTAGACTTATTTGTAAAATCTTTTAGCATTAAATATGTTCTTCACAAGTACAGAGCATTGTGTTATTTTATCCAGAATATGAGCAAAGCTCCACATTGAACATATTTATCGCCTATTTTACTTTATATTGGCCATGGTATGATTTAGTGCTATATGTATTATCAGAAAAATATATTTAGGAATTAATTTTAAGTCAAAGATTTAAGTTTCATCTTTATGACCTTAATTGGTTGGGGCGACTGATAGTATTTGTTCACAGATAACACCTTAAGCATCCATATATCAATTATTTTGTGATAATAATGATACCATTCTTTTGGAAGCTTAATTTCTTTCATGCTAACACAAAGATGAAGGGTTTTCGTTTTTATAATAAAAGAAATTACATTTTAAAATTACATTAAAACAACACCAACACTAAATTTGTTTAAAATTAATTTTTTTATTTCATTTTTTATAATCGTCCTTGGTTGATCAACAAACTTTTCACTTTAAGTATGCAATTAACCTTTTCTTTGCTGCAGATACAAATCATCTAAGGCAGTGTTTCTTGACATATTTACAAAAATATACATTTTAACCACTCCTTTCCTTTAGATATGTAAAGTCCCAATAAAATTTAACTGTTGCTTTGACGTGACCAATTATGTAAATCGTAAGTATGTATTGAATAATATAAGATCTGTTGAATTTTCAATAAAAATATTTTTAATATGTGATGCTCAACAAAACAAAAAGATCTGAAGTTTCACAAAAGCCCTTCTAAAAAAGTAACCCTAGGAACCCTTCGCCCCACGTAAAGAAACACTGGGCGAAGTAATCCTAATAGCTTCAGTCATCTAGATTTCTTAGACAAACTATATTTTCAAAAGGTTTCCTATCAGTGTCTTCTTATATTCCAAGTTATTTTTCAAATCATTATTCCTTTAATGAATTCCATAAACCAATGTCCGAAAATGTGTAAATATTTTTAATAATCTCTCACCCGGTTTTTTTTGGCTTATGTTATTACCACGTCTAATGCAACTCATGCTTTATAGGCTTTGCTAAGTGGATCAAAACACAATCTTTTACATTGTTTTTAACATTGGTCTTTTTAAAAATTTAATTATTTAAAATATTCAACTATGCCTAATATTGTATGGTAAATAAAATGTGGCGTCAAATATAAATGATAAAATCTTCTGGAAAACAACATTTTAAAATGAATTTACTGATTTTAAAACATAGTAAACAATTTCTTATCAGATAGTGAAAAAAGCTAAAAATATATTAAAAAGAAAATTGAAATTTTTTCAAGAATTTATTTTCGTAGAAAACTGAGTTGAACTCTTAATTACAGAGAATTTCTAGCTCAGTTTGTAATTAAATTTAAAATATTTTTCAGTTTTTACAATGAATTTATTGTAGGCTATCAAACTAAATTGAAAAAGATTTATGTCTTCTGAACAAAAAGCTTTTAAATTCTAAAATCTTTATTTATGAAATAATAATAATAATAATAATAATAATAATAATAATAATAATAATAATAATAATAATAATAATAATAATAATAATAATAATAATAATAATAATAATTGAAAAAACCTTTTGTTATCGATACTTAAAAACCGGTGCAAAAAGACAGCCAAAAAATACCCTGATCATAATGTCAGTTTCATATTGACATAACTATTCAACCAAAAAATAAAAATTATAAATAAATATTAATAAATTAATATAAACAAAACATTAAATTAAAACAATTTAGGCAACCGAAAACATCTGACGGATAATTTGCTAATTATGCACTACTTTGGTATAAAAAAAAGAAATAATAAATTTAAATTCATCAATTTAATTATTTAATTATTTTCAAATATTTATAATCAGATTATTACATTAATTATAAAATATTTAAAAAATAAATATTTGCAGTTGCATTATTTAGTGAATAAAATTTAAACAAAATAGGAAGATTATTTTACCGACAATTACCTAAATAAAAATAAGAAATAAACGCTAAACAAACTTCAGTATCAAATTTCAGTTTGTTAATTTGTTCATTCGTTAATTATTAATGAAAAGGATAGTGGCATTTCTTGGGAAATGTTTTAAATTTAAATAAATTTTTTGAATTTTATTTATATATATTCAAACCAAATAAAAAATACAGTAAAAACACGCAAAATGTAAGGTGATTAAGGTGATTGCCGAAATAAGCAAATAAAAATGGTATTTCAGTATATATATATATATATATATATATATATATATATATATATATATATATATATATATATATATATAAGTATCTATTTTTCGTTCCTTAAATTTTCAGCATCCTCAATTGCAACGTGAGCTCATTAAAAAAAATCATGATAGGCCGTCAGAAGACCTCAACTGATTTCTTTCAAACTGGGACAAAACTTTGAATCGTGAGTTAAATATTTGTCAATTACAGATGGAATGTCAGATGAAATTTTGATAATATTTTTTACACGGACAAAGACCTTTATTTTCATTTTACTTGATTACTCTTAAAAAATAAGAGAGGAAAAAACAACTTTATCCGTTCTCTTGAAATATTTGATAGAAGTCTTATTAAAATTTTTGGCTTCGTTAATTAGTTCATTTTAATTATTTTTACAAAGTACTGAAACTCACTACTTTAGATTAATTAGATAAAATACGTTTTACCATTACTGTCCTAAACAATTTTCAAAATTACTTAAATTAAAATTATATAAAAATTAAACTTTATTTATATACAGATAACCGTGAAAATAAAACAGCCTTGTTTAAATTTGAAGTTATATTTGAATTTTGGTCTATCCTAATTTAATTTCATTTGAAACATCGAATAATAATATTTTATCTTTAAAAAATAATTCACCATACAATTATCAGAGTTGTGGAGATTTTGAAATTGAAATCAAACAATAAGATGATGAATTTAGTTCTCTTGATAATCTTATCGAATGTGCGAAAAAAACTAAATGTCAGGCCTTATGAAGATAGGTTGAATAATATAGCATATATTTACTCGTAGTCAACATTGATTTTCATATTTAAATTATTTGTTTCATGTATAAAATACATTGTTTAATAAATTTTATTAGATAAATGTCTTGTTATTTTATTGATATTACATATATATATATATATATAAATAATGTGTGTAGATAAATTAATAGGGACTTGTTTATCATAAAGGCTTAATGAAGGTTTTGTCACTGAACTAGTTCGAGCCCTGAACTATTTTCATCTTTCGGAATTTAAAATTTACAAACAATTATAAAGATTTTAAATCGAAATGAAAAATTCAATTAAATTATTAATTGAAAAATTCAAGAATTGAAATGAATGAGAAATACCAGATAATATTATTATAAAATTACCGATTTCACATGGACAATTCTTTTGATTCAAATCGAAAATAAAAAAAAACATCAACAAAATAAAGAGTTTTCTGTAAAAGACACATTTCAAATATCCTATATCTATTTCTTACAAAGATTAAAAAGAAATTCCGACAAATCAGCCTAATTACTATTTGTTTCCGATGATAAGTATTATTATTATCAATTAAAAAAGTTCACAATTGTCGGCTATCAAAGGACGCAATTTATTGAAATTCCTCATTTTTTTTAGAAATTTTTAATACAAAATAAACAAAAATAAACATTATAGATTTCTTTTATATTTGTGCATATTATATAATATCTATTTTTATTTATTTCCATCCAAAATTATGTAACATTTCTAAAATATTTTATAAAACATAATTTAGAATTTTTTACAATAACCAACTTTTGTCTTTTAAGTGTTTTCTTTGTTTTAATTTAGTTTTTTTAGGAATGAAAGACATGCATGTCCTTTATAAAATATTTTTGGTGGTAAATGCTCATTTGGTGGTCTAAAGTTCTATAATAATTTATCGACAAAAATTACATTTGAATACTTCTTATTCGAATAAATATTTTTGCTAGATTAGGATAGTTCACATTGCTATATGGACTATAAAATGGTTGAATTTCTATAGAGTACTTTAGCAATATAGAATCTTCTCCAACAAAACAAATTAGGTTGGTGTAACATTTTGTGAAAATCAAGTTAAAACTTAATATAACCTTTCACACTGCAAGCGTGTTAAATAATAATTCCTTATAAATTTGGTATTAAAAATACTGTTTTTTTAAATGTTTAATTTAGACTCAAAAAATAAAAAATAATTTATGTTTTTATATGATAAGACTTTATATGATTTCAATAACTATAAAAGAGTTTAAAAATTTATATTAAACAATTTTTAAATAAAAAATAAATAATAAATAGTATATTTCTTGGGAACAATTACTGATATTTTCGTTGATCCAATAAAATGATAATAGAGAAATAACAATGATATATTTGTTTAAATTTTAACATTTTCAGAAAGCTGTTATATATAATAAAAATATGATATGAGGTACATTAAATTACCAAACCAAAATCCATGAACCAAATATTGCGGTTCTTCTAAATATAATGAATTTATTGTCAGGGATATTAAATCTGTTAAAAATATAACATAAATTTCAGTTTGAAGCATACGGTAAAATTTATATATTTCAACTTCGAATTTTGATTAGTGTTTAGTGAACCACCTACAACATGATAAAGAGTACTCTCATTCTTAACCTTTTCGCTGTTTATAACTAACTGCAATAATCTCTGACACAGCTCAATATCAAATCCTTATCAGGATCCCAAATAGATTTTATTTCACACCCCAAATTTCCATTTAAAATGACATATTTTAGGATACTCCTTTTCAATTCTTTTTATGTAATTTCCTCGATATCCAAAGTTTTCAATGATTAGTTACAAATTTATATTTACCAATGAATATATTTTGAAAGTTTTTCAGCTAAACATTTCTGTTAGGCCTCTTACGACAATTCTATATTAACTAATGTAGTTGACAAAAAAACTAATGTTATTTAATTTATTTCAAGGAAAACAATGACACAATTTAAACACCTTTAGCAAAAACTAATTTATCACTTTTTAAAATAAAAAACGCTTCCTCTTTTTTCTCTACCATTTTTCCGAAATAGCAGATAAATTAATTTCCGGTGGATTCTTTCAAATATATTGCATTAATTTATCAAATTTTCATCATTAATTAAATTTATTCAGATGAAAATGACAAAATTGTTTTATATTCCATTTTCAATTGTTAACAAATTTTACTCAAATAATAAGAACAATAAATTGTTTTTAATATGTAAAATGAATTACAAACTAATAATTAAAACCAATGAACCATGAAATTAAATTTAATTTTTATTGCCTTTTATTTTTCGTCAAAATTGCTTGACAAATACTTTATCCTAGTTTTGAATTCTCATTAAATAATGATAATAAAACTAATAAATTTATTTATCATAAGTAAACAAGTAATTTTAAACAATTAAATGATAATTTAAGCATTTTGCTGCAAATAATAAATTTAATAAACATGAAATTGACAAGAGATATCTTATAGTCGAAAATGTTTTCATATATATTAAATATATTATTTGCAGGAAAAGGCTTAAATTATCATTTAATTGTTTAATATTTAATTTATGCTACTACCAAGAAATCATCATTTATACTAAACAAATAATTGAATTAATTAATTAATAATAATAACTGTAATTTTGGTTGGTAAATAAATAAATGTCATAAATGTGTTTAAACCAGAACAACTGGAATAATATAAAAGTAAATAATTAATTATTTAAATGTGTTAAAATAATTTTTTTTTATTTTTATATAATTAGTGTTTGAAGCATAAAAAATCATAATAAATAAATTTTATTGACCTCATAAATTTTCAATTTTATAATTAATAATAAAAAGCTGTACGGAAAGTTCGTGTTAAATAAATATGACATTGATTTGAAATGAAAAGGCATTGAAAAATACAATTATCAGTTAAAATAAAAACAATTTGAACGTGTTTGAATATTTGATGAAATTAATCGAATTCAAGTAGTATTAACATGGAGTAATGATGTCGGTAATGTTCTCTCACAGGAAGATTTCAATTTTATAGATGCTATTTAAGTTTCAAAAATGAAAGATTGTCTTGTAATAAATTGCAATCAATCAAGAAGTACATTTTTAAAAAAATTCAATAAAAATATAGATCTTAATGAAATCTCGAATTCAATCCTATGATATTACTGAAATAAAAATAACTTTGGAAATTTTTGAATTGGATTCTTTTTAATTCGTTTGGTCAGAAGCAAATTAAGATGGAATGATGCGTTGATCACAGAAGAAGACCCCTTAAAAAGAAAATAAAAATAGATGGTATTATCGTGTCTGTGTGTGCTTTTATATATTATTTTGTATGTTATGGCTGTGTGCGTGTTTCTTTCATCTTTTGTTGCTTTCTTTTTTGGAATTTCTAATTCAAATAAAATATATTTTTCGAGTTTTATTGTGTTAAAAATTTGAATAAACATTTACCAATACAGTTTATTGTATGGCACAGAATTATGGATTAAGCAAAATCTTTGAATAATGCTGATTTGAATCCAGACGTTCCTCCGAATTCTGATGAACCAATTTTGATAGCAATGCATATGGCAGAAACTTTAGTGAATACAAAGATAAAATCGATGAATTGTGATATGAAACATTCTTTCAGTGATTCAATTATTGACTCGTTAAACCGACATAATATCAATTGGAATTCACTGAGAAAGAAAGTGAGAAGCGGTCGGCGAATTGTTTCGAATTTCAATGAACAAGTTCAATCTAGTGAACACAAATCTAATAATTTAATGAATTTGAAATGCATTAACATTTTAGTTGAAGACATAATCAACAGGAACAACGACATTTTTAAATAAATAAAAAATGTAATATACTATTTATGCTTTATTTCCAATAATAGTTGAATATAACATATGTATTAATAATAGTATAATAATAGTATAATAATAATCACAAAGCTTTGAAATAATAGTTAGACTAAAAGTATATAATTATAATTTATGATATTACACGTATAATAGAAGTGTGCTGTGCGTTATTTTTAATGTTTATTATTATTATTATTATTATTATTATTATTATTATTATTATTATTATTATTATCAAAATTACAAATTTAAATAAATAAAATCAACGGCCAAGAATTTCCAAGGAAAATAAAAAAATATATTTAAAAATAATGATTAGAAATAAAATTAAAAGAATAACGAAGATCAGAATATTTTAAGTAATTATTATGCCCCAAAATGAGAAGATCATACACTGTATAGATTTGAAGGTTTCTATAATTTATTTTATAAATAAACGTTTTGAGAAATTAATAGTTAACAATTTATTTTTTATTAATTTTTATTCTTACTGCCAAATAAAACAGCCGGTTATATTATTACAAGTTATATTATTATTGTAAGCAATATTTTATAATATTTTACACGCTCATTTTACACTCATCTAATACACATTCACCTCAGCTGTCCTGCTACAATTTTTAAAGGAGACCTGCTAGGTTCAACAGATTTCCCTAACATAGCATTATACCAAATTGATAAGTATTACATAAATATAACATAATAACATACTGCATATAACATACACAACGTTAACAAAGAGTAAAATTACATTTCTTAGATAATTTTTTATTCTTTTTAGATAAGAAAATGAGCATTTATAAACATACTATCAAATTTTCGCGTCAATTGTAACCAGACTTGATATTATTAGACAATTCGGGTTTATTAAGGTTCGGTGCCTTAACCGTAAAATCCACCTCTGCATTTGGTTAAATACAATTTAAAGACATTGGAAATAATTTAAATGATTTTTGAAATATATAAAATAACCGGGAGAACAAAATTAAATAGAGGAAACATTGTTATTGGCCATAGAAAAATGAAATTCGAAGAAACATAGATTAAAATAAAGAAAACCAAATAAAATGAAAGAAATAAAATATAACTGGAAAATAAGGTCATTATTAATTTATTAGTACATAGAAAAAAAGAAAATGAAAACCAAGAGATAAAATTATCTTTGACAGTCCAGCTAAAGAAAGGTTGGAATTGATGGTCAAAATAACAGTGCAAACATTCGGAGCTCCAGATCTAATCAAAATTGTAGGGAACATACTTAAGATTATGAAAAGCTCAAACGTTTTTAAAAAGAAAAATATTCATAATGTCTTTGCTGAAAATATTTTCAAAAGAAATAAAATAAAAACTAAAACTTAAATATATAAATAAAAAGTTGTCAACTACTTTATAAATAAATAAAATTCATTTTTATTACGTATTAAAAATAAAATTTAGTTTTTAATAATTAAAGAAATTTATTTAAAAGTTAACTTTTTTAAAATTTTTTAATCAAACATTTCTAAACTTTCCCACCAAGTAAGTAATTTGTTTCTATTCAAAATGTAGAAAACAAGATTACACTCTGACAGAAAATCTGAATAATAAAATTTATTACATACATAAATTGTTTTAAATGACCACTTCATGGGAATTATATTTAGTTGAATTTGGCTTATATAATTATAATAAATTAAAAATTTAATTATTGATTGTAGAGAAATTTTGGAATTGTAATGAAATTATATAAATACTCATTTCACTATTTTTAAATGCAATTATAAAAATTTAATTAACCAAAAATGAAGTTAAATTATTTGACATTTTCACCTTTGATTGAAGTTGAACCCGGATTAAAACTAGTTATATGTTTTCAAAATATGAATTAGTTTTTTTATAATCATAATAGCGTATATTTCGAATGATTATAGTTAATGACATTCCAAATTTTTCATATAATTTCACTACATTTCAAATATTTTCTAATTTTATGGTGGATTATAAATTAAGATTCCGTTAAAGCACAGCACTGTAAGAATGAATAATAATAATAATAATAATAATAATAATAATAATAATAATAATAATAATAATAATAATAATAATAATAATAATAATAATAATAATAATAATAATAATAATAATAATAATAATAATAATAATAATAATAATAATAATAATAATAATAATAATAATAATAATAATAATAATAAATAAAGTAAATGATATTAAACCTTTCAATAAGTTTCACTTTTATTAAAATTATAATTAAAATGTTCGACTATCAAATAGTCATCATCAATGCTAATACATATAGAGTTGGATTTCTATTGAAAGCTTGGAAGAAAAAACTTTCAACGAGAATACTTTATACATGAGTAATGGGCTTGAAATTTTTCGAATTTGCCATAAAATATTTAAGAAAGTAGAGAATTGTAAAAGGATGTAGACAAAACTATCAATGTTTTAATTTATAAGTAATTACTCGTAGGACATTTTAACTAGTTTTGAAATTTTAAGCAATAATTGTGTAGAATTCTATTTTTTATTGATAATATAATCAAGTTTTTTTGAATTTTAATTATAAATACAGATTAAATATTTTTGGATTTTGTATGTGACGAATACGTGAAGTCAAAGTTACAAATTGTTCGTAAATAACTTAATAGGTCCACCATTTTTCATATATATATAGTTTTACTGCAACTAAAACTTATAAAACAAAAACTAAAAGAATATGGTTTAAAATAAAATATGAAAAAATTTGGAAAATTAAAATTGCTTGTTCACTATTTAAAGCGCAATTAATATATTTTCTAAAATTATGAAATTTTTCAAAATATAAATTTGTGAAATATGATGTTGCAAATTATCAGCGAATTAATTAACAATAGTTTCAAATTTTTATAATTAATTATTTAAAATATTTAAATTCATTTTACCTACTAAATGAAATTAATAAATAATAAATAATATTTTTTATAATAATATTTTTAATATATTTAAGAAATAATTTTCAATTTATTATTTCTTTTACAAATTTTTCAATAGGAGTTGATAAAAAGTTTCTTTTAATAAAAATTATAAATATAAACACTTACTTGACAGATATTAGAAGCAATATTGCTGGAATAGTAATAGAAATGCTCATTAGGAGGAAAAATATTTCAATCCAAAGAGGAATAAGATTTTTCTTAAATAAAAATATAATAATGGTTTATTATTATTATGATTATTAATATTATAATTAAAATGATAATAATAATTAAATTAATAATAAATAATTAAACTACTAATTATATTAATAGAATGATTGATGAAATGGAATTATTACAAATCGTTCATTTAATAAAATATTTAGTGGGTAAATAATCATTAAAAACCTTTAAAATGAACATATATAATTAAATATATAATTAATATATACTTAATATATAATTAATATATAATTAATATATAATTAATATATAAAACGCATACTGAGAAAAAATAATTTTGTTAAACTTAATTATTAGATAATACAAATAATTCTTTCTTTTAGATTTTGGTTTTCAAAAAACATTGATTCAATGTTATTGCAGTCTTTGATCAATGGGTAAATTAAAATCTTTATTCAAATACAATTTTCTATTATTAACCAATCACATTGGATTTAATTATAAAATGTAGTCTATCGATCAGTTATTGTTTTTAATATCTCATTATAATAAGGTAATACATTTTTGCACTTATTTGTCAATAAATATCAATATTAAAAATCCAGAATTCAATTTCTCATATTGAAATGATTAATCAAATATTTACGTTTTCTTAAATCATTTCATACTTCGCACTACATTTTAATAATTATAAAAACAATATTAAAATCGTTTTTATTGATTATACACAATTAAAACCTATATTAAAATAATTCAAGTAAATAGGTTAATCCGTTTCCCTGGGGTTTATTAATTAAAAGGTGTCACACCTAATTTGGGTCCTGGTCACTCCAACACCAAACAATTAAAAAAATTAAAAATGCTTTTATAAAAAGTCAATTCAGACATTTTCATATGAAAAAATATCGATTTGGAGTGATTTTATGTAAGAAATATTTCAAATAATAAACACTGTGTAAATGGCTCATCAATTTATTTGAATTATGGAATCATAGACAATTCTTCAATAAGAGCAATACTAATTTTAAGTAAAATTTTAATCAAATATTTATTTTAAACCTGATTTAACTTTTTCT
The DNA here is from genome assembly GCA_959609185.1 of Schmidtea polychroa. Classification (NCBI taxonomy): domain Eukaryota; kingdom Metazoa; phylum Platyhelminthes; order Tricladida; family Dugesiidae; genus Schmidtea; species Schmidtea polychroa. The sequence goes on from CAUHTR010000085.1 coordinate 83,652, forward strand.
TTAATATCAATTTATAGAAAATTAATATTGAAATATTTTATTTTTTCAAAAAATTAAAAAAGATTTTTTAACCACTTGTTAGTTTTATCTATCAATGACAATAATTAACATAATACCATTTATGTCCATTTATGTTTTAGTATATTGTTGGGTTTTTAATGCAAGTCGGTACTACGGTCTGACTCCTTTGTGTTCTTTTCCAAATAAATAAATAAACAAATAACCCAACACAAAATCTTTATTGACACTGATGCAGTTACACTTTTACACTTGTATTAGTTTACTCACACTTGATACAATCAGGTTTTGTCTGCACTTTCCAATTGCCAACAAACCTCACGCAGGGGTAGATCTTCCAACGGGAGATATCCCTTTCTGGTACGTTCGATTTTTTTAATATGGTTTACTTTCGACTAACTTTAATATTTCCTTTTTCACTCTCGTCAACTTCTGTTTTCTTTTCTTCGCCCAACTGGCAACTGGCCATTATGTTTCTTTGCTGGTTCCTTTTATACTTGACCCGTCAATTGATTTTAATTCATCAAGCCCTTCGTATCAAATTTCCCGGGCTTCCTCCTATCTCTTTCTCTCATTGTCCTAATTTAATTTTCGTCGACCGATCTAATTTCCCCTTTGATCTCCCATGACGCTAGGGCTTTCCGTTATCTCGGGCTTCCCATTATCTCGGATTTTTCACTATCTCGGGTTTCCCATTAGCTCGGGTTCTCCATTAGCTCGGGTTTCCCATTAGCTCGGGCTTCCCATTAGTTAATTAATTTTTTAATTAATTTTTGTTTTTTGTAATTTATTCTTTCTAGGGACCCCCCATTGATTTTATTTTATTATATTTGAACTCGTCTCATAATTTGGCATCCGCCCATACCAGTTTCCCCCGAAATTATTCAACTTTGTTTTTTTTGATTATTTTAATTAATATCTTTGTATTTTACATTTATTATTATGAGTTTGATGTTTTCATTGATTTTCACCTCAATTTTGTATCTCTTTTATTGAACCCCAACAATATTTATTAAAATTAAAAACAAATTTAGATTTTAAAATTAAAAAATATATGTATAAGTTTTTGAAAATTATTTTTGTAATTTTTGTATGTAATAAAATTTTTTTCAATTAAAATTGCTAACAACATTTTAATTTATTTTCAATATGATAAGTTCAGAAAAAATAGGTAAAAATTTTTCCGTAAATATAGTGGTAAACTGGAACGTACAATTTTGTAATGTCGTAGAAATAACTCAAAGTGATCACTCGAATCAGTTTTTTTATTTATCCTATAGGATCTGGATGGAGTACACATTACTATATACTTATACGAATTTACTTTTCCATTGAGTATTGTGAATTTAACTTAATAGAAGTAGACTAGCTGGAATTATCATTCACAAGTAAAAGATGTTGCAAAATCAAGTAGGAAAACATTCTTAAAAATAAATATTAGTACCTTATATTTGCATTTCTCAATTGATATTACATATTTTTATTAGCTTTATTACTCGATTCTGCATGGGATCTATTCAAACTGATTCTCTATTCATTATAATTAATTTTATTTGTCTTTTAAACACAAAATTATTTCAACACCTGGTTATATAACTTTTTATTATCAACTAAATATATTGTCAGTGAGCATAATATGCATGGTTAGAGTTTCTTAGTATATTTTCTAAAAGAATATCTTATCAATGCTTTGATAATAGAATGACTGGTTTTGGAAAGAAAGTAGGAGGCACTTCCCCCCCCCCCTGAATTTCCCAAACCATTCTATTTTTTCGATTAATTTAAACAAATTTTAATAGACGCGCTCAAACAATGTTGGAAAAACCCAAGACAAAAAAAAGTTAATGAAAAAATTTAATTTAAAGAGACTTCCTGTTTTTTAATGTTATTGATTATATCTGGAAATCAATGATTTCAAATCATCTTATTTGTATAAAAACTTTCAATATTAACTGACGTTCTGGTATTAAAAAAATTGTTCTATTTTATAAATAAACGAAAAAAAATTCCTATTTTGTATAATGCCCCAAATATTTATTATACACATGCATATTTTTCAATTCTCTTCCCCCTTAGAAAAATTGTCTACTTGGTAAAAAATTATTTTTGGCTCCCCCTTGCAAAAATTCCTGCGGACGCCCATGCTGGTTATATATAGGTAACCGACCTTGATCCAGTAGAAAATCCCAAAAAGTGAATGCCAGAGTCATTATCTCATGTCCGTATTATTTGGTTGAATGGACATCTAAAGGAAATTTTAAAATTTTAAATAATGAATATTATTACATATTTTTGTACAAATGGATTTGGATTTTTTTGGATTCAACCCAGTAGTCGGAATGTTTCTCAAATTAGCAAATAAGTCAATAAAATTAACTTAATGTAAATAAATTTTAATAAATAATTTTTCAATTATTTCAGAAAAATATAAATTACATTAAACTGTTGCATATTTATTTATGTTAATTTAGGGAATTCTTATTTAAGGAGTTTCCATCATTTCATCCATGAAATAATATTGCCAAGTTGAAAAAAATCCATCATCAATATTGGAGAAGGAAAACAGCCGAAGAAAATATTATATATTTATTAAAATTAAAAAAAATGTAATTTGTTTATTAATTTTCAGAAGTGATTTACTGATCGCGGTGTTTTAATGGTTTATCAGATGGCAGACATTCGATAGAATTAAAATATGTAATATTGGGAATTCTTTGTTTTTATTCGAACTAAATTAATAAAGTGAAAGAAAATTGTGTAAATAAATAATGTTCTAGTAGTTAAATAAGTAATAAAAGATAATAAATAATAAGTAATAAATTAAAAATAATAATAATAATTAAACAATGTTAATTTTATGAAATAAAAAGTGTAAAATAATTATTTGAAATTGAATTAAATTTTATTTTTCCAATTTCTTTGCAATTTCAATACGTAATCTGCTTTGTTGTATTGTTATATATTGTTAATTTCTCGATTTCTTTCAATAATTTCAATAAGATGTTGTCATTGAGGAGAATATTTCTGTTTTTCAGAAAGTTTTTTTCTCTTACTTTTACAACATTTTAAATATTTTCCCTCTACACTGCTATCCAACATTTCCGCATTAATTGAATCTATTTTTTGAATGATGGCTTTAATTTTTTCCACATCTCTATGTCTCACATTTTTATATATTTTATTTAACACAATAACGTAAAAAGTATCCAACTAGTTCTACTTCATTCCATCTGTAAAAAGATGAATCTGTCTCATTCTCTTATTTAAAATTTTTTAAAAATCCTTTAATAATCGCTGTTTGCTTCAAAAATTCTTTCCTTAATCTTTTGTTAAATTCTTAGTATTTTCTTCAATACTTTCATCTATTGACAGTAAATATCTTCAAACAAGGTATTTCATCCTCATGTTTCCATTTAATTCGTCTTGTAATTTGCTTGTAATCAACGAAGATAGCTCTTATAATATTGACGAATAAATAATCAAAACAATCTAATAATACCAATAACATTTCATGTAAATGTTTTATAAGTAAAATATAATACTGTTAAATAAATTAAGATTTATATTACTTACAACTGTAATTAGTTGAAATTAATATAATATTTAACAATTATTTAACACTAAACCTACCGATACTTCATGTATCCTACCACAGCTGGTCAATTGACCCGTCTTTAAAATTTTATATATATATATATATATATTATAAGAACTTTTTTTTCTTCCAATTTCACCACTGTTCACTTGAAAAAGGCAATGCCGAAAATTTGTGAATATAAAAAAAACTGCGATATATTAACTGATTTTTTACAATTTTATTAAAAATCTTTTATTAGATTAATTTGATTATAATAATCTCAGAGTCGTTCAGGGGAAATCAATTTAGAGTTAAACAAAACAAGTCACAACGTGTCGCATTTCAGTAACATTTTAGTAAGTAAACCATTAAATAGGGAACTTTTCCTGATCATACAACTATTTCTAATGAAATTAAGATACAGAAACATAAATTTAATGGGGATGTATAATTACAATGTATAAAAATTAAACTATAAAACTGTAAAGGTTGACGCCAAAATCCAATCATAACCAAATGAATTATATTTTTAAATATTACAGAATGGTCCATTTACAAAATTTGATATTTCAAATGAAAACTATTCAAAGGAAATTTTTTGTTACCAAATATACCGCACAAAGAGATAAATCTTTCATTTGGCGGTGTTCAATAGATTATCTATTAATTAAATTTATTTATTAAAAATTTCTTTTATTGTTTGAAAAATCCTTTTGCGAATTTGAGTTTTCCGATCTTTCTATTTTGGCATATCTAAAGTTGCAATTCAAAAAATTTTAACTTTACATGTTTTATTCTTACAATAAAATGAAAAAATAATTATACATATAATTATTGATAATAAAATCTCAACAAAACCTTTATTTGAAAATTGACTTTCTTTTATATATTTCCGATTTCTGGACCTATTTTATATTCTCCTTTCTTATTAGAATCATTACTATAAAAGCTTTTATTTCTTTGCAATTTCATGAGCTTCATAATATAGTTGTCATCAGTATTTATCTCATTATATATATATGATGTAAAAAAATTTTTTTACGGATGTCTAATATTTGAATAATATAAACATTACAAACTTTGTAATACCCAGTGCAAATCCCACTAGTAGACTAGTTTCGAGCTTTTGGCTCTCATCATTACTATGCAAGAAACGCGAATATTTCTCTTCGCGCCAGGTAAGTATACAATATTGCTGATTCAACTCTATTGCATACTTTCCCTGGTACACTGGAAATAACATCACTTGCAAATCACTAGCTAAATCACAGTAAAAATATCTGTAAACTTGTAAACATAGCGTATGAAAAATCATATTCACCTCTGGGGACCTAGTCTATACACACAAAATACAAGTGCATACAAGTGCATCCGTAAACCTTTAAAATTTTTAACTTGTAATGGCGTAAAATTAATATTTTTACGGATGTCTAACATTTGAATAATATAAACATTATAAGCTTGGTGATACCCAATAGAGTTGAATCAGCAATATTGTATACTTACCTGGCGCGAAGAGAAATCCTCGCGTCTCCTGCATAGTACTGATGAGAGCCGAAAGCTCGAAACTAGTCTACTATTGAGATTTGCACTGGGTATCACAAAGCTTGTAATGATTATATATATTTATGCAAAAATGATATTTTTAGTTAGTTAGTATTTTTCATAATTTGTTTTGTATTTATATTCATGTGACCCGAAAAATATTTTTTTAATTTATACTGCATTATCATAATTTTAAAATCAATTTAAATCAATTTAAAAGAAAATTAGTCAAAATAAATTATAAATATGTTTTTTCTTTGAGTTCCATAGAAAAATTTAGTTGAATTTCTAAAAATGGCATCATTACAAAGCAATTAAATTACTTGGACGTCTGTACATTGGGGTATAGTCGGTCCTACCGATTCCATTCAACGAAGTTAACCATGTTCCATTTTCCAAACACGATTTCAAAGCAAATTTGTCTGAAAATTATAAATATTTATAAAATATTAATAAATGTAAAAAATTACAAAATATAATATTTATTGATGAAGGAATTTATAATTGCAGATATTTTAATAAACAAATATTAAAAAATTTAAATTTCAAAAATAGTTTACAATTTAAATTATTGTATTATTTTAAATTTATATAATAATAGTTTTGTTTATATTTTAAAATCGAAAACATTGGAATGGAACTTTTGAAAAGACGATATTCTAAAACCAGAGCTTTAGTTGTAAGAATCACTAATACGGAGAAGTTTCCTCCCAGGATTTATGCGGATTTATCACAAAGTTGATGGATTACCATGCCAAAACGAATAAATGATTGTCAAAGTAAGTAATTACAAATATATATTTCTTTTCACGACTGAATTGTTGATTAATGTAATTTAGCTTGCTTTTTCTCATTTATTTCGTTCTAACAATTTTGGTTAGGGTTTAGGAAACCTTTGATTGAATATTACCAAATAAATTGTAATAGTAGTCCCTTTGAACACAGTGTCTACAGTAATGGACATGTCTTTTATGCTTTGAATGATGAACGATATACACCTAAATCCATCACCGGTTTATTTAATACCTAACAGATAAAAATGTGAATAATTATTCGAATTAGCTGAGGCGATATTAATAATTTTGTAAACAACTTATACTTAGGGATACCTTTGGTTTCAATCAATAGCACATTATAGGACAATATCCGACAAATAATGCATTTAATATTTTCTCAGCAATTAAACAAACTCTGGACAAAGTTAACAACTGATTTCAATATAAATTTGAATTAAAAGAACTCACACTGTTAGAGAATCTACAAACGGTAGATTATTGTTAATAATCATATGATGCTTTATATACTTTACAAATTTTCTCAAATTCAATAATTATCAGTTGACATACATTTTTTGACTATAATTGGAAAATTTATCTAAGTTTAACTTTGCTTTTATACTCGGTGTTCTCAAAATCAGCAATTTATCCTAAATTTCGATCATAGCACTTAATCAAAACATATAAATTTTACTGCGCTTTCGCAACTAGACAAGCCAATAGTGAAGCTATCAAAAATAATTACCGATTAGCCAGAATATAACGCGACAATTTTTAACATTTTATTTTTATTAAATTTTGGTTTAAATTAATTAAATTTATTGTCGTGAATATAACCTATGTATTACTTTTAATTACCTAACCAAACGCTTATCTGATTGAATTTCCCTTAATTTTAATTTTTTATGAGTATTTTTTTTCTAAATTCGGAGTCGCGTTATATTCATGTTAATACGGTAATATCCTCAACAAAATGTTATAAATAAATTTGTAATTTTGCAATTACATGGTCTCAGGCTCCCGTATCAATTTAAAATCATTGGATAATTTCCGCTATTTTTACTTTCTAGAAATATTGATTTATACATTTATTAATTTTTCAATTAATTAGTACTGAAATTTTTTAAATTTTATTTCTGTATTTCTTTGTAAAACCTCAAAACTTTAACATGATACTTTCATTAGATAAATTTTTTGAATGTCTCGTCAATTATTTTTTTGATCTTTTTTATCGTTATCATCAAAAAAATTGAAATTTATTTAAGATTTGTTGCATTTGGTTAGAACTTTTAAGTGCAAAATATTATGGTTAATTTAACTTGTGGGCATCATAGTGAGTACTGAGAAGCTAAAATTAACTTGTTTTCCTCTTAATATGATGAAAACCAGTTGGAAAATATTTCAGTTTTTTCAATTTATTTTAAAACTGTTTTAATATTAGATTTTAAATATTTTTTGTGTTGAAAATCTTTTTTCTACATTTTACAAAACCTTTATTATTTTTCTTAATTTTATTATTATTGCATAATATTTTTTTGATTTTGCACTAAAAAGCACAATATTTAGCATGCTTAAATTCATATTTGAATTATATTTTAAATGGTACGATAAATAAAAAATATGAACAGTACAAATTCGTCTTACCATAAAATTCCAAATATAATGCTCATCTGTTTTTTAGTAAACAAAAATTATAACATGAGTGCGTGTCATTGATATTGCATGAAATTAATAACAAAATATTTTAAACAAATAAATAAATAATAGTTTACAATATTATGTTAAATTTATTTAATTTATGTTCAATAAATATTAATATATATTTTATTAAATTTAATATTCAATAATATTTTTTAAAACTATAAAATTAAAAAGAAATGTTTGTTTAAATGAAAAATCTTTAATGGTTTAATTTTGAATGACTGTAAAAATTAAATTTATTTTCAGTTTATATATTTTTTCAAATCTATATAAATCTATATAAATAACTAAAATTACAATAGAAAATAAATTACACATGAAAATAATAGACATTCTAGCATGTAAATTATATATATATATATATATATATATATATATATATATATATATATATATATATATATATATATATATATATATATATATGTTACGGTAAATGTACAATCTTGGGAAATGTACACTTTTACCGTAAAATGTGTGCATTTCCCAAAAGTTAGGTATAAGTGAACTGAATATAATGTATATGTATGTTCTTGTTTGATATTTCCCCCCACTTAAAATTAAATTAAAATTAAATATATAAATATCCAATGTTTAGTTAATTTATAAATAAGAGTATTAAGACCATAAACTCCGAGTTTATCCGACAATATATTCTGTCCCCCTATGGGTATTGCTAGCAAGGGTACTGGTCACATTCAACATGTCCGCAACATGTATATATATATATATATATATACATATATATATATATATATATATATATATATATATATCTATATATATATCTATATATATATATATATATATATATAATATATATATATATATATATATATATATATATATAATATATATATATATATATATATATATATATATACATATAATCATCCAGGCAATATATGTATAGAGGTAATATAGAAAAAGTATTAAAAAATTATTAAAGTTTAAAACATTATTATTTTAATTAACCGAAAATTTAGTGGACGAATATTTTGTTTTAAGTTCAAAGTCGCTTTATTTTGATAATATCTAAAAATAACATTGAAAATGAAAAAAAAGAAATATTTTCAAATGGACATTAAATTTTAAAGAAATATTATTAGTATATTTTAATAGCAAAATCATTATTAAAAGAAATTAATTTTACAATCTAAGCACTTGTAGAGATTAAAATATAATTAAAATTCAAATGTAAAATAATAAAAATATTAAAAAAGAAATCCTACGATTGAACAGGAATTTTCACAAACAGGTTAGTTTATTATTTCCTTATTATATAAAATTATTATAACAATATTATTATTGCTTGATAAAGGGGTCGTTTCTGAAAGGTTTTGGTTAAACTTAATTTATTGATCTATTGTCATTAAACAAAAATAAAAATTAATGTTTTATCCGAAACTTTTTATAAAGAAAATATAATTTTTAAGTTAATGACAGTTGAACGTCACATAATCTTGTCATATAGACATCATACATCAAATTTATCAATGAATTATTTGCTAGGGAGCTTTGAAAAAAGTCAGAAAAAAGAATTTGTATAAATTTTCACACAAAAATCAATATAATAATTTGTTTATAGTAAATAAAATTCTAAGAGGAACTCAATAAATCATAGTTGTCAAAAACACTATTTTTTACATTTAATTAATATATTATTATTTAAACAATAAATAACCGAGACATTTTATAATATTTTTCGATCACAAATTGTCTCTTTTGTAGATTGTTTTCATTTTATTATTCATGACTTTTATTCTTTTAGATTCGATTTCTCTTATCATTTGTCAATGAAACTTTGAACAAATGGAAAGTAATAGCTGATTGTTTTTGTACCAATATAGCATCATAATAAAACTTAATTTAAACGCATTAAAAATAAAACCAAACTACAGTTACAACATATCAATATTGCTTGGATGCGAAAGAATTTGCTTGGGGAGGGGTAATAAAAGAGTGGGTTACTTATATAAAATATTTATTATTAAAATCTCATTTGTTTTCAAATAATTTTTTGATTTTAATAAAAACAACAGAAAAATCTACACCCAATTAAATTTTTTATCAACTCTGATCTGGTAATGTCAGTTCTTAATTTTTGATCTGGATCAAAGTAATTTTTTTGCTTATTTAATTGTGAAAATTAATCGATAAAAATTGAAAAAAATTGCTGTATACATTATCTTTCTGCGAGAATTGTCATCAATTTTCTAAAATAATTAATGAAATTATAAGTAAATAATTTTATTCTTAGAAAAATTATTAGTAAAACAATAAAGTGATAATTTAAGCCGGTACTTCCGTGTTATTTTACCCCCAAAAATTAAATTATAAAATACAATTAAAATAAAAATATAATAAATGAGAGAATGACATTATTGATGACGTTATTGAACATTATTGAACATGAATTTATTAAGGCTATCTGTGATTTATGTGATTATGTGATTATGTGAGTTTATGTGGCGCAAACGTGTTCTAAGCAACAATGCCGATGTGTTCGACACTATTCTCAACGACATTGTACAAACTCTTTACAAACATTTGCTGAGTTTGTAACTGTGATTGTAACTGTTCTTTTTTAATTTAATTTTTGGGGGTAAGATAACACGAAAGTACCTTTAAGCCTTTTGCTGCGAAAAAAATATTTAATGAAAATATTTTTGACTATAATATAGGAGATTGACAAGGACAATCTTATAGTCGAAAAGATTTTCATTAAATACATTATTTGCAGCAAAAGGCTTAAATTATCATTTAATTGTTTTAAATAATAAATGCTGCTACCAAGAAATTATCACTTTATAAAAATTATTAGTTTAAATTTTAAATTTTATAATTCAACAAAATATAAAATTTCCACCAATAAAGTTGCGTATAAATTTAAATTTAGAATTTAGAATGTTTAAATAAAACTTAAAACAAGGAATTATTGTTTGTGAAACAAAATTGTTTCAGTCACTTCTTGGATGACAAGCAAGAAAGAATATTAATGTTTCAGAAGGACCACCAAAGTTGATAACTTTCATAAGAAGATTGTGTAGAATATTGGAAGATTTCAAAATCATTTGTAGAGAGATATGAAAGTGCTTTTTATTCAAATGTCCAATCTAGAAATATATTCAGCTATGCATGAGTTAACAAAATTAATTAAACTAAGCTTTTATAAATGTTATTAATTAAATTCAAATTAATTAATAACTACGGCTTTTTATCCAATCAGCGCAACTCTAAAAGGGTTTATGCTTATTTTACTTATAATAATTTTCAAATTAAAATAATGAATTAATTTTTTTTTCAAAAGGCAATGCAGAAAATTCGTAAATATAAAAAAAACATCTCTTATTGTAATCACTTTGGGCCAACATAAAACTGATAACATTATCCGATAACAATAACCGGAAAAAAATGAATTTTTTAAAACTTTTTAATTAAACAAGAAGCAATACATTATATTCGAAAATCTCAAGAAAATAAAATGCTTAGAAAAAATCATGTTTGGTATCTTTTCTCAGTAAACTATTAATTAAAGCCTCATATTCATAATGTTTGTGAAATTCTGAAGATCTGATTTCATTTCTGATTTCATGAGCAGTCGGCGGTTTATTGTTTGTTTGGCTTTCATCTTCATCTTCGTCTTCGTCCTCAATTAATGCTGGGTGAGACTGAGTTACTGTGTCACAGATTTCCGAATCTGTCAGTTTTTCTGCAATTGGTATGTTTTGATCAATTAGCATCCATTCTTCAAAAGCTTCATCATATAGATCAGTAAAGTTTTCAACAATTTTATCTGATTCAAAGTCTTCTTTTGTGAAATCGCCATTACTGAAGCAATTTTTTTATTGTGTTTTCAAAGACACTTTTCCACGACATTGCTAAAGGATGAAGAGCATCAAGAATGTTTGTTTTCTTCGCTAACTCATTTGCAGTTACCATCTTTGGTAACTTGTCATAGTTATCAATAATTTTAACCTTTTCCTTACGTGTTAAATCTTTTTTTTCTGTTTCTCGGAAATTTTAGTTTGTTGAAAAAAGTTTTAAATTTTTATAACACTTTAAATTAAACAGAAAGTAAACGTAAATGCAATTGCATTTAATGAATAAATGAATTGATTAGGATTTGATTAGGATTTGATTTTTCAATAAATTTTTTGAATTTAAAGATTTTAATTGAGATTTAATTGATATTTTCAATTCAAAAAGTGATTACAAAAAGCGAATATTTCAATAGATTCTGATAACAATAAGCAGATAATTTTCAATATAAAAAGGAATATGCGAACGGGACTTAGTAACAGTGATAACATTAGCCGAATGATAATATCACTTGTGATTATAATAAGCGGCGGCCGCTGAATTTACTAATTCATAGTCAAGCTTTTTAATAAATACAACGTTAATTTATTTAATTTACTTTTAATTAATTTTTTATTTTTAACATCATATAAAATTAATTTATAATTGCTGAATTCTGTCCAAGGTAAGATCTGATCTTAAAATCGAATCTACACATTGAAATAAGTTAAAAGTAAGGCTCGCTTTTTGTAATAAGGTTTAATTGCTCTTTTTCCTAATTTTTCATTATTCGTTGTTAAAAATAGCAATGATTATCAAGTGATTGTGAAAATTATGTCATTGTCTAGGGAATAAATTTTGTATGTGCAATTTTTTAGAAATAATTAAAATTCCTTCGTCTCTATGAATTTAAAATTTATCCACAATAATTACAGAATAATCAAGACTTCAAATTTTTGATAAGTAGCTATTTAAAATATGTATCTATTGGTTGCAAACATATGATTTAAACAAAATAATATAAATATACTAAAATTTTATTTTTACAATAATATTAGTCAAAATATTTAACATTTTCACATTAAATTTATTAAAAAGAGAGCTTAAAGACTAGTAATATATCGATGTTTGTTGATACTCACGAATTTTCGGCACTGCCTTTTTCAAGTGAATTTGATCATTATTACATTTAATAATTATTGTTGGGGAAAAATAAATTTAATTCGTATTTTATAATAAATTTATTGGTTTAATTATATTTTATTTATATTCACATTAGCAAATTCTTACTAATTATAAAATTTCGGAATAAAATAAAATCTTAAAATTTATATTATGGTACTCTATTAACCATTTGATCCAATGTCGAAATTTTTAACAAACGGTTCATTTAATGTTATTGAATCAAATTGTATCAATTGTGCCAATTCCACAAATCTATGTTTTCTTCATTGATGAATTAAATGATTTAGAAGTAGGCTATTAAGAGGAAACCATTAAAAAAATCTGCTGATTCCAACGCGATTTTATTATTTTGTTTTACCAATGAATAAATGTAGTCTTATACTTATTCGAGAGTAAATTATCATTACTTGTTTTCTTTAACGTGTATAAATACAAAAAAGAAATTCCATATTTAAATATTTTTAACCAATGAAAGTAAAGATTGAACACTTATCTTATTAATTGACATGCATGTATACTATGAATAACTTTTAAAGGGGTTTTAAATTGTTATTAAATTAATTTCTCTTTACCTTTTATTTATAAATATCTATCAAATAATACAAATAAAAAACAAAAAATAAAATTTTCTCTAATGGCTTCTATAATCCACACCAGAGATTTTCGACCTTGTTGCAAGGGTTAAACAATCAAAAATATTTGTAAAGAACAAGACAATAATCTATTTAAGACTCACATGCAGTAATGCTCAGACATTTAAGGAAATATAAAGGTTGACACATCAAAATATTGATTTATAGTTGTATTATTAAAGCTTTATCCACAGGCCCACACTATTTTGCGGATGACCCAATCACGAAACGAAAATGTTTTGATCTTAACAAGATCAATATTTTTTTGTAAAAATAAATTTTTAAATTTCTCGTGGGATCGCCATAGTCAGCATTTGTACTTAACCCCTTACGCACATGCCCGAGCGTAACTCGGGTAAGTGTTACTGGAAAATTTGTGTATGCCCGAGAGAGACTCGGGTATACGAAATATAAAGTTTTGTTTCAGATTCACTAACGATTATATCTCGGGCAGTGTAATAAAAAAGTTTTGAATAAAAAATAATTTATATTCATTTTGACTATATTTTTGACTATTTTTGCCGTTGTATAAAAAAAGTGCGTTAAGGGGTTAAAAATCAATACTATGATCCCCTTATAATTAAAAAAGATATCCTAATAAAAAAGGTAGTTATCTCACAGATCTAACAATTTTAACTAGAACAAGTCACAAGCAGATAGGTAGCAGAGATCAAATAGTTAGAGTTCAAACAGTTAGAGTTCAAAGGTTAAATTTTAAAATCATAGATTAAAAATGTATTTTGTGTAATAGTGGTTTATTATTTTATTAAAATAAACATAATCAATTTAATTATTTGACAAATTATTTTTACTTTTTTTTAAATATTTTAATAAATTTAATTTCAATTGTTTGCTGAAAATATTATTTTATACAATTATACAATTATAAGCGAACCCTTTACTAAACGAACAAAAAAGGATGATAACAATTTAGTATTACTCAGTATNAATAATAATAACAATAACAATAATAATAATAACAATAACAATAACAATAATAATAATAAATATAATAATAAAAAAGTATTGGTGAAGTATATCATTCTTTTTGATATTATATTTGAATTTTATTTACGCTTTTGTATTTTTGTTTAAGGGTGTAAAATTATGATTCATTAATTATTTCATGATATCAACCGGATCCTGAGTAAACAGGCCAATTAATAACCAATTAAATTATTAATATTATTGACGTTGTATTAAGTATGTATGATTAGAAATAAATATTTAAAAATTTCAGTTTTAATATATAATTTTTAAATCTAAAGATTTTTTGATAAAAATTTTCATAAAATATATAGAATGTATAAGTTGCAAAAATTTTTAACAAGTAAATTTGTGAAAATTAAATTTTTATTACTACATATTATTAATTCAAAACATATAAGATATCCAAGAAAATAAATATTAAATCACGGGCCTGAATTTTAGCATCCAATAAAAAATAAATTTATACAAAAAAATGATTAATATATATATATATATATATATATATATATATATATATATATATATATATATATATATATATAATAATTATTTTTCTTTATTTATTTATTTATTTAACTAATTCATGCAACAATGCTTAGTTTGTAAAAATAATACCGAATTCATTTAAAATCGATTTAAATATTATTTTGAAAGTTTATTAAACATAAATTTTATTTAAATGTATCTTTATTTTAATTTTTTTACATTTCAACTTTCTTGCAAAAAATTATTTTTTATTGAATTTACATTTTTATTGTATGAAATAAATCCAAGTAATTATTTTTTAAGTCAAATTTCAGTTCACTAAAATTTCGAAATATTTAATTCCGTTTTTCAACCATTTTGTCAATTTAATTCAACTTATTGTAGGAAAATTCCAATCATTTTTTTAAAAAAAAACTATTTTGTATTTATAATCCTGTAATAATATATATAAAATAAAATCTGTTGAATTAAATTGAAATAAAAAACCATTATGATTATTTAAATTTAATCTAACAAAGGGACATATGAAAATGTAAATTACCATAAGTCTCAATTTTACATTTATTACAACTTTGCATTGTTAATTTTTTCATAAAAATGCTTCACAAACCGAGACAACAACTATTTTCGTTCTCCGACAAGAATTGATTGAAATAAATTAAAAATAAATTAAAAATTATTAAAATCTAAAATTATTAAATCTACAAAATGAAATAATTTAAAATTCTCAATGCTTTACTTTGGAATATATTTGAGTTTTTGAAAATGTAATTTTAATTTTTACCGCTACAGGATTTTAGTGTGAATGAAGTAAATGGATTAAAACGAATTAATCAACTTTATACAAATAATTACTTGATTTAAATGGAATAAAATCGGGACATTTTTGACTTGAAATTGTTCCCGGAATTCCAGGATTCCAGCATGAAAATCCGTCCCAAACCATTGGACAAGAGGAATTATTTTCTGAGTAACTTTTATAATAATCCATCTGATTTTTGCAGCATAATTCTGCATCGGAGCAACATTGTAATAATCTTGAACAATCTTCTCGAATAAACCATTTAGTGCAGAAATTGAGAAATATATGTTTTGTGTAATCTACGCTGGGAATGAATCGGGATAAATTGCTTAAAGGGTTTGGTTTTTGCAAATAATTCAATCCCAAATAATAGAGACATTGTTGACATGAAATTTCCCTAAATTTATCGAATGGAACGGCATTAAAACCATATTTGTAAACGCACTGATTCATGTTAAATTTCGAAAATTAAATGTTCGAATTGCCTATGTATTCTGCCTTATATATATCTGATTTTGAAATTTCTTTCATTACTTTATATAATCAGTAGTAGGTAATAATAAATAATAAATAAGTTGAAATAATTTATTTTCACTTTCCTTAACTTCATTTCTTTTTAGATTACTGAACAACTTTATTAATATTTCACCGAATCTTCATCACAGCATTTCTCAAGTTTTTTTGGCCAATTTCAACTGATTTGCTTTAATAGAAACCAAAATTTTATTTAGAATTAATTTTATTTGATTTAAAAAAACAAAAAAGTGAGATAGAACTTTAGAAACAAAAGGAATTGTGATTTTACTGAATGTTGATGATGTGGGTTGCGCATTTTAATGAAAGAAATTGTTGCGGATCAAACTGGAAAATCTCTTAAATCTCTTTCATTAAAAATCACATAGACTTAGAAAGGAAGATAAATAAAATCGTAAATGAAAGTAGACCATGGTTTCACACATTAAGGATCGAATTTTTTTTTTCAAGAAATTTGGAATTGTATCATATTTTTAGGGTTAAATTAGTATTAAATTGACATTTAAGCTATTTTATGAAAATTTGTGTTTTGATTAAATATTTAAGATAAAATTTTAAATATTATAATTTTTCAACAAAAATTTATATGGGATATCGAATTTCTCGAACAATGATATTTAGGATTTCAATTTTACCAAAGATCTAGTCAAAAGATTTCAAAATAACTAAGACTGTTTGACAAAGACTTAAACTTTCTATAAGATATTTCGATATTATACTATTTTTGAAGTTTCAGTTTTGTTTAGCAAAAACTAGATTTAAACCTTTTTTGAATGAAAATGGAAGACCAATTGAAACATTCATCCTATTTGGCGGATACTACTAAACGATTGAAAACATGCAACAGATTCAAAAAAAAACACAATGGCAATTGTAAAAATCAATAATAAAAGAAAAAAATTAAAAAGAAAGAAAAAACTCCATCTAAACTAAAGAAAAAGAATAAAATATTAAAAATTTATTTTTTAATTTAAAATTGCTTTTTACTCAAGAAACAGTGAGTCGAAATCTTTTTATTGTATTATTATGATAGTATTATTTATGTTTTAACGAATAATAGACCCTTCACGAATTATGATAACATTTTTATGTTTTAAATCCAAATCATATATGCACTTACATTTGAATAATATATCATCGCTAGAAGTTATTCAGCACAAAAAGTTAATATTTACAAAAAGTTTATTACAAAAATACAAGATAAGTGCGTTGAAAGAATACGTCATTGGCAGCGGAAAGAGGGAAGACTAGTGGGCCAAACGAGAAAGATGATGAAAACCACTGACCATTTATTGAAAATTTTTATGTTGTGTCATTTATTATAAGCGAAGGAAAATGTATGTAAATATTGACCAACATATAAGTATCTAATTAAACAGATCAAAGTGACAAGTCCAAGACAAAATATATTTAAAGAATTTTGAAAAGACGTAAAGAAGGGCCATATGGTGTCAAAGTCAGATACAGAAATTCTATTGATAGTCTGCAAATTTAAGCCTCTGGAGCATTAACAGTTCTCTAAACAAAGCTCGCTTTTTGTTGTCAGTCTTTCAACGTGATACATTACCAAAATTGCTTAGTAGTAGGTGTCATTGCTTAAGAGATAAGATCAGAAGGAGTTTCAACGAAAATATTAACTAATGCACTTCCCGTCGAACACCCACCAGTTTTATTACAGCATCTGAATTTTATATTAATGTTTACGGACACGTTTATTCATGTATTGCAGTCTCAGTGATTGCATAACTCAGTGAACCCAATGTAACTAAAAAAACTGCGACGTAGGGCTACAATCACAGTAGAGTCTACTCGTCGTAGAAAGAAACTTTGTATACGTTTCCTGTTATATAGTTTAACTAAATATAACCTAGTCAATTTGTAACATTGTTTTTTATAACCCATGGTAAGGAATACGTAACCATTTTCTTAATTTTTAAATAAATGTACAAAACAGACTTTATTGTTTTGACCTGCTCTTAAACAGTACAGATAGAGTTTAGATAATAAGAAATTTATACCAATAACTCATTTATCTTAATATCTATATAACTTTTATTAAGTCCTTAATTTTTTTGGACATTTTAGAAATTTATTTTATACTAATCACATTAAAGTTACAAGAAAATTTCTTTTTACATTTTCGAAATAATTAGAAAGCAATTTTTATTATATTTACATTTTATTTTTAACATAATTTTGCTTCATCACAATATGAAAATATAATATGAAAATTCTATTTTTAAATAATTTATGTTATTTGAGTTTTAATATTCTATTCACCAGTTACAATAATAGTAATAATTTAAAATATCATTTTAATATCATGATGAATATTTCAAATAATTTCAGATCAAAATAAATGAAAACTAATGAAAGAGTTGATAAAAAGACATTGTTTGATGTTATTTTTTTAATGAGAAATATTTGTTGAGTTAAAATTTCATTTAATTTCACAATAATTTATTTTCTCTTATTACATCATCTTTATTTAATTTCTTTTAAATATCTATTTACATTTACATGTAACATTTCTAGAAATGAATATTTTGATATGTTCTACAATTGTCAGCTTCGTCAATTTGTTCACACTGGATATTCTTATTCAACAGTGTTCTCAATGTACATATCTATTGACATTTATTCAGTACATTACCGTAATTGGAATACAATTTATAATTCAATCCATAAACGGATTTCAAAAGCCACGAATCTCACTGAAACAATACTTAAAAAATGTCATTTTGTTTTTTATAATTCAAATTCTAAACAATCGCTGTTTGTCTTACAATGTTTCAATTGCCTTACAAACAATTATTAAATCTAGTAATTTGCTATTGAATATTGCAGGTCGGGAGATTTTGTTTAAATCGACAATACGGAACTAACAAATATATTGCGGTGATTTTGGTAATACTTGGAGTATTCACTGCAACTCTAACCGATCCTTCATTCCGTAGCAGCTATTTGTCGAGAAATATGATTTTCGGAGTAATTTTATTATTTATATCAGTGATATTTTCAACAATTTTGCCACTGTTACAAGAAGAAACATTTGTTAAATACGGAAAAAATGTTGGAGAATATATATTCTTTATTCATCTGATCGGTTTATTGCCGTTTGGCTTCATTCACAATGAGATTAACCAGGAATATCAAATTGCTTCGAATTTGACCAATGTTAAAATTAATTGTTTTCAATTAGGTTCAATTTTCTTTCCTATCTGGCTTGTATTTATTATCAACGGTTTAAGCCAATTCAGTTTGCTGCATCTTTATTTTCGATTGATTGTAACCAATGGGAGCTTGACCGTTGTTTTGTTAATGACTATTCGTCGGTTTTTCAGCTTGATTTTGTCTTTGTATGTATCGGGCGTTAATTTTCATTTTATTCAATGGATTTCGACATTATTTGTTTTTATTGGAACATTAATCTATTCAGATGTCTTTCAGTCGACGAAGAGAAAGATTATTAAGTTAGATTGATGTGATATTTTTATTCTTTTATATTTATTCTATAAAATTTATATTTTGGTGAAAATAAATTTTTTTTAATATAATTTAATAAATTTTAATGTAATTTTTAATATTGTTTAAGCGCGTTTTTTTTCAAAAAAATATTATTATATTTTATTTTCAATAAATCATCTTTGTATGATAATTTTCGAAGCACTGAATGATACAGAGATCAGCATCACACTTCTGACACATATCTAGTGTCTTATCTTATGTTGTGATGAGCAGACAATACATCTTCTTTGTAGTTTTCTTGCTTGATTAGTTTGGGTGTTGAAGTGATGGCCTGAAAGACGCAATAGAGATGGTGTTGTTGATGGTCTGTCTGTTGTCAATGGCTTCTGTGATCCACATTTTTGATCTCGAGTTTGAAATCAGACAAATGTGTTGATTTATTTGTCATTTGTTGATGTATGACGTGAGTATTATGAACGCAAATATCAAGAAGATGGAAGAATAATTTACGATACCACTTTGTTGTCTTTCGTGTGCTTTCCGAAAATGACATTTCCATATCGGATTTCAGTTTCTTCGTTTGATAAAAAGTCAAATAATAAATTTTCCATAATAAATGAAAACAATAATTGAATTTTTAGGTTTACTTTACTATTACTACAGCAATATTTGCATTCATCAAATGAAGAAAGAGAATAAAAAGAAAAATTCTAAAAATTGAATGATTTATTGATTTAATGAATAGCTCGCGGTTTTTTAAATTTTATTTTATTTTCATTCTAGTATCATCTATTATGCTTTAAAAACGTAATTAAAATCAAAACGTATATAAACTGACGCGGTCTTTAATTTTAAAATACAAAACGTATATATATATACGTTCGCGGTTGCCAAAGGGTTAATACCCTCTAAAATGATGTATTTTTAATAAACCAAGAATTTATGGGAAATTTAAATAAAATTATTATTTAAATACCTATTCTGTGGTGATCAAAGTATTTATTGAAAGAAGTCAAAAAAGTTTCATTGCATTTTTCGAAATTGTTAAGTGTGAAAAATAAAATCCAACAAATTAATTATTATATTCTTCACTGGGCCAATATTTACTCATTGTGTTAATTAAACGGCATTGTAACCAGGATGCATTCTGTACATAAATACTAAAATTGAAAAATTTTAATATCAATATCATTTTATATCAAAGCGCATCAATTACGGTACGTTTAGCCATAAATCAAGGTTTAACATATGATATAATTAATTTACACCTAGTTCCGTCCGATAAGAAATCTGTACTGAGTGTCGGAGTGTCACATATTACATGCACAGAATTAATTTATGTGTATTGGCCATTTTATTAGGTTATTTTACTTTAACATTTTCAATTTAATTTATAATTATTATTATTTTTTAACAATTTTTATTAAATTTGATCATTATTTTTGATAAAATTTTTTAAATATTAATATATATTTTGTGGCGAGAGAAAGTTTATTTCACTGTCTAAGTTAAAATCCTGTTATAAAGGTATTATCCAGCGCAACAAGATTTTCAACCCATATACAAGTTGTTGTGTTATCAAAATTTATTGATTTTTTAAAAATTATAAAAAGTGTTTCCCAATCGAACCGAGTCTTTACATAGAAAAAATATACAGATCTACTTAAAATAAGGACAATAATTATGGGCGATTGGAATAAATTAAGAGAATTTACTTTAAAAAATCAGAAAAATAATTTTGGTAAGAAAAATAAAATACACACACATAACAACCAAATAATGACAAATGCACACAGAAGAACCAATATTATGGACAGAATCATTTATTATAATAATTTGAAATGTGAGGATATTTCAAAAGTTTTATCACATATCAACTTTCCATGATTTCTAGAGGAGTAAGAAAAGCGATATAGATTATAATCTATTAATAAAATTCCAATTTGAAACTTTTTAGAAATTTGAAAACTATTGATAAATTACCGAAAATATGAAACTAGACAGAGTTCTGATTGCTTTGTCAAATTTGCAATTTTTCATTTTGTTGTCACCCGGTGCGTCCCGTACCCCACAACTTCTCTAGTAATGTCACTGAAATAGGGTATTCCGATTTATTATAGCACAATATCATAATAAAGTTAAGTTGTACAAGATCTCCAGACAGATTTCTGAAATTGTAGCAATCAACAAAAAATGTAAAAAACTATATCGGTTAAAAAACATTTGTAGAAAGAATAAAGACATTTACAGACTAAGTTTCAGTGATTGAGAAAGTTTATAAAAAATATGACAACCGTTTTCAATATATTTAAATAATAAGGTAAATTGCAGTCTTTATGTCATCTTTTCGGAAATCATAATTTGAAAGAAATATGCTCAAAATTAGAAATTTCGTTTGAAATGGGCTCTTTCCAAAATGAAAAATGATGTAAAATGATCTTTAGCCATTATTGTTTTGCATAGGAAACATTTCTGACAACTTTCAATTTAATTTAATAATGTAATAATTCTTCCGTAATTAGTTTAAATTTTCATTTAAATTACATAATTCGAGATTATTTTGTTTAAATATTTAGAAAGTTGTATTTATTTGTTTGACTAAATGAAAGCCATCATTATAACAACATTATGTAGTATTGGAAATATTATCACTCTGAGTTTGATATTGAAATCCTGTAATAAATGCACATTTCTTTTGACGTTTTTACATTTTTTCGGAATTTCCTGTTTTCAATTTTTATTTCTCTTTTCAAAAGGTTTCTGGAAACCGAAAATTCCCATAAAAGAATACTTGAAAAATATGATTTTATTTTTCCTGGCCAACCTTTTAGCAACCCGCTGTTTGTCTTACCAAATATCTATTCCTTTACAAAATATTCTTAAATCCAGCTCATTGTTATTAAACGTAGTTGTTGGGAGATTGTTCCTAAATAGTAAATATGGCTTGAATAAATATTTCTCTGTTGGCCTAGTGACAACAGGGATTGTTTTGATCATAGTTAATGATCAGTCATTTGTGATGAACTCCGTGTCCACAACGATGCTTTATGGAATTATGTTATTAGCAGGTTCACAAATTGTGATGTCTGCATTACAACTACAAGCTGAAAAGACATTCATTAGATATGGCAAACAAGCTGCAGAATATACATTTTATGTTCATGCTATGGCATTGCCACTTTTTCTCTCAATGTATCAGCAAATATTTCAGGAATTCAAATTGGCATCAATGGAATCATGGATAGAGATCAAGTTGATACAATCATGTCCATTCATGATTCCACTATGGATGGTTTATTTGATAAATGTCCTTGGTCAATATGGCTTCATGCGTTACAATTTCCAAATTATGTCCACTAGTAGCAGTTTGACAATGGCAATGGCATTTACTTTCGGTAGATTTCTAAATTTAATTCTAGCTCTATTTATTGCAGGAATTATGTTTAATTCGATCCAATGGGTTTCTGTGGGAATTGTTTTGTTAGGTACTTTAATTTATTCAGATTACATAACCCCATTTAAATCTATCAAAAATCTTTTGTGGGGCTATGAAAAAAAGAATATTGTATATCATATCTAACTTAAGAGACATTCTACCTAACCAATCTTATTTACCGATCCACCAATCTACTAAAAAACTCCTCACAATCTTTTACACCAAGGATGCCCAAATATATGCCTGGCTTATCAAATATGGCAGTGAATGTTTTTCTCTAAAATAGTATTTAATGTCAAAAAGTTTATTTCATAGCAATTATTTGTAAGCAAAAGGCTTTGAATTTGCGAGTTAAAGAAGAAACGATATCGTAAATGATGAGCATTGCTTTCGTTTAGGAAGATTATTAGGAACATCCAAAAATTCAGTCCAATTAAAAATTTAAAAATTTAGTTTTTGCATATTCAACGAATTGTTGCAAAATTTGTTTTAATTAAATAATCATCATTTTTTGTTAAATTAAGCTTTTTTGAATTGAGATAAATGATTTGTGTTTTAAATTTATTACGTATTTTGGTGGAATTTGAGTGAGTTTAGTGAAAATTGAATAAAGCCTTTCTCATAGTCACCGAGATTGATCGGAGTTCACTCGTGGGTTAAACGATTTGTTTTCAACACAAGATCAACACAGTCAGAAAGAAGTAAAGTACCGCTATCAATTGAGAAAATTGAAAGAACATAATTCAATATGATTGTTGAGTTTTCATGGTCTACTCAACTTGATAATAATAATACAAACACTGGTTTGAAAGGCTTTTTTCAATAACAAACAATTAAGTACACTAAAATATAATATTTAATGTTAAAAGACATGTTTTGTATATCCTTTTATTTTATGTTTACTTTTCTTTGCATCCCTACTTGCTGTTACATGAGATAGGTTATTTTTTTATTATAATATCGTCTACTGAATTTACAATTCTTCTTAAATTACAATTTCTGGGTGGTTTAACAGGGGAAACTTTAGTTTATATAGTATATTTTTGCGGCTCTTCATTTTAATTGACAGAGATCATTAATTGCTTGTTTTTCAAAAACAATTTTCTATTTTTAAAAGTGTAATCAACAATTACTATTTTTAGTGTCATTGCGATTTTCATCATCCCTGATGTCGGAAGATGAAAGGTCTATTATGCTGTTAATTGAACATTATTAACTCTCATACATATATTTCAAAATTTACCATTTAATTTAAAACACATTTTGCAGCGAAGATTTATCCATTTATTTTATTTATTTATTTAACCCCCAATTAACATGTTCAAGAAGAAACCATCATTATAAATTATTATTATTATTATTATTAATATTATTGCTATTATTATTATTATTATTATTATTATTATTATTATTATTATTATTATTATTATTATTATTATTATTATTATTATTATTATTATTATTATTATTATTATTATTATTATTATTATTATTATTATTATTATTATTATTATTATTATTATTATTATTATTATTATTATTATTATTATTATTATTATTTACTTTATTGTTTAAATATTATTTATTAAGGATGTTTGTTAAATTAATTATTATATATAACACAAATTCATTCAAAAATCAATAAAATTTCCATCACCCAACATAATAAAAAAAAATGTTGTAATCATCGTAAATTATTATCAAAATGTTATTATCATTTATACACAAAAATATATTCTCATCAAAACAAATTGTCAAAATTAACTGTCAATTGTATGAAATTTTATTTTTAAAATGAAAGTCATTTGTAAGTAATATGTAAATTTTATTAATCTAATATGATTAAAGATGAACAGGCAAAGTTTTCTCTGACGAATTCTTAATAAGAGTGATAGGAAAAGTCACTATAGTAGTCTGCAGAGGTAGTCACCAATTTTAGAAGAGGATAAGGTGTAATAACTGAGTAATAACCGTATAATTCATGCAAAGAATTTTCCATGGATGACTAAATACCCAATTATTTTATCTGATAAAAGTTAGCTTACAAGATTGATTATATAGTGCCATGAAAGCCTGAAACATTATGCAGGAACTCAATATGCATTGAGTGTTTTAAATGAAAAGTGTTGGATTTTAAAAGCCAAACTGATGATCGAAAATGTGTGGAGGATTGTGTAATATATAGGAAAAGAACGGCTAAAAAGAATCACACCGTTATTAGCCTTCAGAGTTTCAGAACCATTAAGAGTTTTGGTTCAAGCGGCAGTAGATTTTGTATGACTATTTGAGACAAAAGCGAAAGAGGAAAGGTGAAACATAAAATACATACCTGTTTGTTTCTATATATAAAGTCAAGGGTGGTGCATATCGAAATAGCGTTTAGATTGGATACGGATTCGTTTATTCTGGCTTTCATGAAGTTTATGGCAAAATAAGATCAAATTTTGTGGAAGCCACATTACAAATAAAGAATTTTGTAATTGACAACTATAAAATGCAAAGAGAGTATAATAGTTTGATAGTTTGATCAAAAATGAATACGATAGAAAATGAAATAAAAGAAGGAATAGTAATATGGGTTTAGAATAAAAAAAATACATTGAAGTGGAAAAGAAAAGAACGGAGAGGCCAAAGATAATTCGATGATAAATGTATGGGTAGTGAAGATGAAAAGAAAATTGGTTTAAAATATGAATAACGTTATACGATGTAATGCTAAACAAAGAAATACTGTAAATAAATATTCTAAAAAAAGTAAAAAATAATTTCAATAATAATTAAATTTTATTTGAATAAATTTGAAATATTTTCCTGTAAATTAATCACAAGTCATAAGTTATTAATCTTTTATGATTGAAAAATCTTTTGATTTGATTTACAAATGAGGCCAAAATGTCTCCAGTCAGTTTAAAAGGGTTGATGACATCTGAATATATCAAAGTACCAAAGAATACGAACCCCACAGAAGCCCATTGAATTGAATTAAACATAACTCCTGAAATAAAAAGTGCCAAGACTAAATTTAGAAATCTTCGAATTGTAGCAATCATAGTTACTGTCAAACCTGAATGATTAGCAATCATTTGGAAATTGTAACGCATGAAGCCATATTGACCAAGGACATTTATCAAATAAACCATCCATAGTGGAATCATGAATGGACATGATTGTATCAACTTGATCTCTATCCATGATTCCATTGATGCCAATTTGAATTCCTGAAATATTTGCTGATACATTAAGAAAAAGGGTAACAATCCCATAGCATGAACGTAAAACGTATATTCACTGACATGTTTCCCATATGTAATGAACGTCTTTTCTGCTTGCACTTGCAATATTGTCATCGTGATTATTGAAAGTGTTAACAACAATACTCCATAAAGCATCGTTGTGGACACGGAGTTCATCACAAATGACTGATCATTGGCTATGATCAAAACAATCCCTGTTGTCACTAGGCCTACAGATAAATATTTATTCACGCCATATTTACTTTTAAGAAACAATCTCCCAACAATCATATTCATGAACAATGAACCGAATCTAAATATATTCTGTAACGGAATAGATATTTGATAGGACAAACACCGATTTGCCAAAACATGGATTATATAATATAAAATCATATTTTTCAAGTATTCTTTTATGGGAATTTTCGGTTTTGAGAATCCTTTTGAATAAAGCAATAAGAACTGGAAACAGGAAATTCCGAAAAAATGTAAAAACGTCAAAAGAAATGTGCATTTATTACAGGATTTCACTATCAAACTCAGAGTGATAATATTTGAAATACTACATATTGTTGTTATAATGATGGATTTCATTGAGATAAATGCCTTTCGAATAATTAAAACAAAATATTTATTAAAAGTAAAATTTAAGGAATTCAAAATTAAATGAGGAAATTGAAATTTAAAAAAACATTTCTTCAAATACCTTATAATACAAGCAAAGGTTTATGTTATTTTATACTGATATACAGATCCGGTTCTAACTGTAAGCAATGTCACCACTTGCCTTTGGAATGTATTATTTAACAATCTTGTTGTAAACTCGTTAAGTGCCATTCGTTTGGAAAGTATGGCAGATGGAGTTCTGGCACTTTGATTTCAGTTTAAAGGAGTTTACATCACACTACATCGAATAGCTGAATGCAGAACATTTACAACTGCACTACAAGTCAAGAGTCGCAAATGGGTTGAAGGAATAACCAGAAATATTTCAAACGTCAAAGTTTTTTGCTGTTTGGTATTGTAGTATGACTTTGTCAGCAAAATGCTAAAATATTAGATATTAACTTTATCTCTGGCTGCCTACTTTATAGTATTTAAATGTTAACAAATCTTTACTATATAATTATCGTTGTGTTGATATATTTGCAGCAATGATTGCAAAGGCTGAAATATTGACAATTGAACTAGAAAAATTTGAAGGATTTGATGAGGAAGAGTCCTCAGGAGCGCTGAAAGAGCAGACAATTTCAAAAGGAAGGTCGTGACAAACCTTTAGTAATACCCAAAGAAAACCTTCAAATTATTTTTTAATCGGATATTAGACATCGTAATCCAATCAACAAATGGAGTAGTTCTTGGAATATCGGAGTTATTTGGATTTTCTTTTACAGTATTGACAGCAAGCAGTTTAAGGAATACAAATTATTGAAACACCGAAACGACTTGCATTGAGCACTTAAGTATGATAGTCAATCAGAGATTAACGAGATTGAACTTTGGGATTAAATTAAACTTACAAGGAGATGACTTGACACTTCACAAAGCATTCCAAAGAGAGTGTTGAAATATATTTACATACCTAGGTTTTTTGAAGTATTGTCCAAAAGGTAACATAATTAACGAGTAAGAGACAAATATCGTCACTATCCAACCTCGTTTAAATCATTGAACTGTTATCTCTACAAATTTGTGACAGCATTAAAACAATGATTATCAAAAACAAAACAACAATTTTCTTATAAAATATTTTTTTGTAACCGACAATTCTTAAAATGTCTTTCAATTCACAGTTTTTGTCCGAAATTATCCACTTTTTGCCTCTGCATAATTTTCTTTTAAAATCTTAACTTTTCTAATCTTTATTCTTTTTTATATTTTGGCACTTATCCAATTTAGGTCACTTAAATATTTCATAAAAACACTCATCTATAAACATTTTTTTAATTTATTCATCAAATAAAATTATATTTTTCAAATTAAAATGTAAAATTTCAAATAAAAACCTTTTATTTCTATCTAAAGCAGTGTTTCTCGAATGGTGTGCCGTGAGGTTGAACCAGATGTGCCGCGAGACATTTTTTCTCCAAAAAGTTGGTAATAAAAAAATTTACAAAAACTATATCAAGTTTTTTACAATGAAAAAGTTGGTTCAGTGGATCAAAATTACGAAAAATTGTCTTCATTACCTTATAAAAATCTCTCGTAATCATATTTAATTAGTATAGACTAAAAAGTACCTTTTTTATATTTCATTGAAAAGTCAAAAAATTTGTAAAAATATTTGATTTTTTGGCGGGTGTGCCGCGAGCTTTTTAAATTTTTTAGTGTGCCGCGAGCTTTTTAAATTTTTTAGTGTGCCGCGAGCGAGAAAAGTCTGAAAAACACTGATCTAAAGTATTGATGATATTATTTATATTTATCTCTAATTGTTTTAAACAATGCTTTTTATTATTAATGCTCTATTCTTTTCACTTCTCAAATATTATTTTTGTTTAAAATAGCAATAGTTTATCAATGTTTTTCAAACGTATTTTACTGTTTAAGAGTATTTGCAATTTATTTTTAATATGTATTTAGAAAATATTACAAGAGATAAAAAAATATTAAATTAATATTTTTAAAATCAAAAATATATTTAAATAATTAACAAACTAAAATTAAAACTTTTTATTAAATAAATTAATAATGATCAAAAAACATAATAAAAATTAAAATTAAAATTTTTAGAAATATATTTAATCTTGTATTTTAAAATATCCTTCTCTTTAGAAACTTGTTGAATCCATTTTATCGCTGCCTCTGAAATATATTTGAATATTATAAACATTTAACTTATTTCAAAACCTTGGGTTCAATTTGATTGCATATCGCTCGTCAGTTTCCCAGTCAGCTTTATTTCCAGGTCCCCAACTATCTTTTGGTTTTTTTGTCTAAAATTGTAATTTATTGAAATTTTAAAAATATTTTAATTTAATATTATAAAATTATTTCATTAAAATCACATGAAACGCACTTTAAACAACAATCATTATTTTTATGAAAATTACTGCATCTTGTTCTTACCAATTCCCTTAAAGAATTTGAAATATGAAATGCTATGACCATAATTTAGAAACATGCCCTTTTACGATTGCAAAAGAATCAATTCCTCAAATTGGAAAATTTAAGAAATGTATATTGAAAGATGTACAGTAAACCCTCCAACTGCGCGGTTTTTCATTGCGCGGTTTCGCAATTGCGCGGCCAAACCTTTAATACCAAAATTTCGATCTGCGCGCTAAAAATTTCGTAGCTGCGCGGTTTTTCTTGTTTTTGTCTATTTTAACCAGAAAAATCATGTCAATTTAATTTTTTATGGTGAATCCCGTAAAACTACGAATACATAAAATCTGGTTCACAGTGCGCGGTTTCGGTTTGCGCGTTGTTTTTGTGGAACGTATCTACCGCGCAGTTGGAGGGTTTACTGTATATCTATCTAAGCTTGAAATGTATGTATTCATAGTTATACAAATTCTTGTCCAGGAAACATCTTGCTTCGGAGTGAACGTCACGCAATTAAACACTTTATCATGTAAACTAATCCAGAAAATATGTTAGAGTCGTATTTGTCATATGTGAAACTTCAGATACAAAAGCTCTTATGGAATATAATCTGCACCCATCACAGAAACTTTATGCCTACAAAATATTTGTCCATTCGAGACTTATATTCTGCTTTAGAAATTGTTTCTTGAATAAAATGGTATTGGATACAGGTAGAAACAGGACTGTACAAATGAGAGATAAGCAACTTGGATATGATCAGAAAGTCAAGAGAATTATAAAAGATATGGTTAAGGATAAATTTCAAAATATAAACCATTATATATATGCAAATAGTAAATACGGAGGACTAAGCATAACTCAGGCAATTGACGAATACCTGATAGAAAGTATTTTGTTCACTTTTTAAGAATGTTGAATTCAAAGGATGATGATATATAAATTAAGGATTTTAAACCAATTTATTAATCTTATTAATTATATAAAAACAATTTTTATTTAATAAAAACATTTCATTCTCTTTAAAAATAATAATTAAAATAATATATTATTTTTAAAATTTTAGCATTTAGAATTTAATTTAATAATTTAAAATTATTTTTTATTAATTAATTAATTTAACAAACAACAATCAATACATACAATATACAAAAAATTATTGAAAAACATTTAAAACACAAGTATTCACTGCTTGTGAATAATTAATTATTTAATTATTTAATAATATTATTTTAATTATAATTTTTAAAAAAGAATGAAATGTTTTTATTAAATACAAAATTTTTTTATATAATTAATAAAATTAATAAATTTGTTTAAAATCCTTAATTTATATTGTTATTATATCCTACCTGATGATGACAGGAAATCTGTCGAAATACATCGTGAAAAGAATGTTTGATTGGCGTTTCCCTATAATTAAATCATTGCCATGTATATTTAACTATTTACTTATTAATTAATTAAGTTTAAATTTTGTTAAAGCAAAATTATGTCAGTTAAAATTTCAAATGTACGAAGAAAATTATTGAAATAAAAATTAGTTGTGAAAATTGCAATTCTTCAAAAAATTCTAAATTTCTCAAATATTTCAAGAAATTAATTAAAGTTTAAAAAAAAGTCTATTCAAAATAAATAAAAATAATTGAAAATAAATCTTACTACTCCTCTAAAAATTGCATAATATATAAAATAAACCACAATATTAATGACACCAACAAGGGTCATTAAATAACCTAGAACATTTGCCCAGGCTGGCAATATATAATTTCCAAATTGTGTTGGCTTGTGATGCATAAAACTTAAAATCAGAATAAACTAAAATTAAAAAAAAGCATTATAAATATATATTAAATATTAATTATAACAATACTATTATTGTTAATGGTGTAACTACCATCCAGCACGCAACCCAGTAATATCCTGGCTTGAATCCCAGCATCATCTTGATATCTTTCATAAAATTTTTAACACCTAAATCAAATTATATTAAGTCGATTTCAAGAATAATTATAGCTTATTTGCCTAATAAGGGGTTCTAACCAAGGAAAGGGTATATAGAATTGTAATGTACAGTTATTTTTGTTAATATTTTAGTATTCTCAATTAGGAATTGTGTATACTAAAATATAAAATATTACCATCTGGGAAATCCAGATTTTTAAAAAATAAACTATATAGCGATAATTTACTATAGTAAATTATCGCTATAGTAAATTAAAAAAAATTGAAAATTAAAAAAATCAATGACGAATAGAATATGTGAATGATAATTTGTATTTGTTTTGAGAACTGAAAATTCATTTCTTTACCAAAGACTTTTAAGTAGAGTTTATTGTACAGAAAAAATCAAAGAAAATATTTGGAAGTATAATTCTCGAATATCCAAGATAGATACGAGGTTTTATTTTTTTGTTGTAATAAATTTTTAAAGTTGTAACGTTTATTATTGTTTTGCATTATATCTATAACTTTATATTGTTTGTAAATTTTATATTCTGAACATAACACGCACCCCGATTGTCCCGCTACAAGTTTTAACGGTGACTCTTTCGGGCTCTTCAATTTCTCCTCCAAAATAATAATAATTAACAATAATAACAATAAAAACAATAATTTATTAACTATAATAACAACTATAACCTCCATAACAACTGGTGTCAGAAGAAAAAATATACACAACACGACACTCGCATTCGACGATTTTTTTCAATCACTACGCCTTTCAGCATACTTATTATAGAAGTATAAAGGATAGTGACTCTTTTGGCTGAACACAGTAAGCCATATCCTTGAACAATCTCATTTTTTACAACACAACAAGCAATAAAAAAAAACATCAACAAACCAATTAATGGGATCAAACCAAACAAATCCAACAAACATTTCACAACCCCCCAATAATACTGAAAACACACACATGATGGAAAATACGAATTACTACTATAACCCAAACACTAGCACAGATAATACACACACCATAAACTCAGTAATTAACCCAAGAACAAACATCCCAAACTACTTTAGTGACGAAAATGGGACACCCAAAAAATGGCTTGAATTTGCTAAATTAACCCTAACCCTATCGGGAATAAAGTCAACGAAAACGCTATGTTCAAACATTATCGCTGCACTCCCAAGTAGCAAATTGAACGAAATAGCTGACCAAATTGAGGAAATTTCAAAGAGCGAAGACCCGTTCAACAAGCTTTGCAACGTCCTAACAAACAAAAACAAAATCAACAGGAGGCAAATGCTGGAATCATGTCTCAACAACACACAACTTGGCGACAATAAACCAACAGATTTCCTTCGCCAACTAAAACAAAAATTGGAGTACCTCCAACCAAACATCACTAATTCGGGATCAAACGAATTAGTAAAAGAATTCTTCATGCGCGCTATGCCACCGGAAATTAGACGAATCCTAGCCGCTAGCAGTAATGCTGACGTCGAAACACTCGCTGACATAGCGGATAAAATAAACGAAGAAATCTACCCCACAATTTACAGTACCCAAAACTACAACAGAAATAAAACTAATCACAACATCCAACCAACCAACAAAAACACAGAACCAAATGAAACAACAAACCGATTAATAAACACTTTGATCAGCAAATTCGACGAAATAATTGTCGAAAACAGACAAATAAAAGCGGAACTAGCCGAAATAAAAGAGAAATACAACAGGCAAAATTTCAACCCAAACGAAAACAGAGACCTATTCAACAGAAACAATTTCAACATAGATCAACTATCATACAATCATAACAAACAAAACTACGACCGACCACCCAACGAAAACAATAGACAGAACTACAGCCACAGACAATCCCCAAACGGTCACTACAGAAACCGGTCAAACTCACCAAATCGATACAACAATTACCGAAATAGCAGCCCAGAAAGGAATTCAAGAAAAGATTTCCTAAACAAAAACCACTGCTACTTTCACAACAAATTCGGCGACAAAGCATATAAATGCATAAAACCCTGCGAATTCCACAAAACAGAGCAGGAAAACTAAAAATGTCACCATTGATAGCACCCACATTTGGTGACAACAATAATACTTTCACGGTGCATTCAAACAATACAGATTTTCTAATCGACACAGGTTCCGTGATCTCCCTATTACCACACTACTTATACAAAAATGCAAAAACTACAGAAAAGTCACTAACCGCTGCCAATGGCTCCAAAATTAAAACATTTGGCCAATATACAATAACACTCACAATAAATTCAAAAAAATACAGTTGGCCATTCACAATCGCAGAAGTACAACAGTCAATAATCGGGGCCGATTTCTTAGCAAATTACAACCTAATAGTGGACTGCCGAAACAAGAAAATAGTCGAAAACAACAAAACAGACAAAGAAACAGCCAGGAACACAACATCAAACTTTTCGAAAGTAGACATCGGCGTGATTCAAACAAGTACACCAACTATCAAAACAATTAAAACTATTGAAAACGTACCAGAAATAGTCACACTACTGGCAAAATACGATAAACTCTGCGAACCAGTAACTTTCGATGGAAATTCAAACCACACTACTGAACACGCAATACTGACAAACGGAAACCCAGTCCACTCAAAAGTAAGACCACTGGATCCATAAAAAATAGAAATCACAAAAAATATATTTAACGAACTGTTGGAAAATAATATAGTAAAACATTCAAACTCAGAATGGTCTTCAGCACTGATGTTAAAACAAAAAGCTAACGGGGAATGGAGAGCTTGTGGCGATTACAGACTCCTGAACAAAATAACAGAGCCCGACAGCTATCCATTACCGATAATAAAAGACATAATAAATCGACTAAATGGCGCAAAATATTTTTCAAAAATTGACCTACAAAAAGCATATCATCAGATCCCAATTAGAAAAGAGGACATAAAAAAGACAGCAATAACAACACCGATCGGCATGTTCGAATACAACCGAATGCCTTTCGGTCTACGAAATGCCGCAGCAACTTTCCAACGATTCATGGATCAAACAATGAAAAACAACAAAAACACAATCGCTTATCTGGACGACATCCTAATAACAAGCCCAGACAAAGAAACACATCTAAAGGACGTGGAAAAAGTGTTCAAAACGCTAGACAATGCAAAACTAAAAATAAACACTCAAAAGTGCGAATTTATGAAAACGGAAATAAATTCCCTTGGTCACACGCTAAACGACAAAGGAACACAACCAATAGAAAACAAAATAAACAATATAAAAAACTACAAACTGCCGACAAACACAAGAGAGTTGAGGAGATTTCTAGGAATGGTAAACTTTTATCATTCTTACATCCCAAATTGCAGCAACCTACTGGCACCACTAAACGACATTATCAAAACCAAACGAAACGTAACAATAAACTGGACACAACAAACAACCGACACATTCAATAAAGCCAAAGAAAGCCTATCAACGGCAACACTACTCGGTTACCCAGATCCAGAACTAGAATATCAACTAACTACAGACTGTTCTGGTTTTGCAATGGGCGCAACAATTTTCCAGGAAAATAAATTCGGCAAACAACCACTGGGATTTTTCTCGAAAAAACTAAAATCACATCAAACAAGATACTCAACATTTGACAGAGAACTCCTAGCAATACACGAAGCAATCAAACACTTTCAACATTTACTCGAAGGACGAACCTTCAAAATATTCACAGACCACAAACCGCTAACAAACGCAATAGAAATGAAAAACCCTTCACCAAGGCAGATCAGACAAATCAATTTCATTTCACAATTCAACTGCACAATAAACTACGTAGCAGGAAAATCAAACATAGCAGCAGATGCTCTATCCAGAATTGAAAGTGACATAAACGCCCTAGAATTCGTAGAAATAATTGAATTGGATCAAATCAAATCCAGACAAACCGATACATTAAGCAAACTGCCTACTAAACACAGCCTGAAACTACAGGAACTCGACGGAATATGGCACGATGTCTCCAACGAAAGCAACAAACGAATCCTACTACCCGAAGAACTCCGACAAGACTGCATAAAAAAGATACATACTATCAATCATCCGGGAAACAAAATAACATTCGAGTTAATACATAACAAATATGTATGGCCTCACATGCGGGAAGACATCAAGAATTACGTCAAAAGTTGCCACAGCTGCCAATTAAATAAAACAACATAAAAACCCAAAACACAAAAAGTAAACTTCCCAAGCAGTGAAGCGTTTGAAACAATACACACAGACGTAGTAGGACCACTACCACCAAACGACAACTACAAATATCTACTAACAATTATAAACAGAAAAACCAATTGGTTCGAAGCGATCCCAATAAAAGAAATCACAGCAAAAAATATCTGCGAAATGATCGAACTAAACTGGATAGCTCGTTACGGTCAACCGAAAACAATCATAACTGATCAAGGCAGACAATTCGAATCAGAAATGTTCAAAATACTGTGCAATAAATACAATATCAAAAGAAATCGAACGGTTTCACAGAACATTAAAAGAAAGCATCAGGACAAAAGCCAATGACCAAAACTGGTTAAACCAACTTCCAACAATATTAATCGGACTAAGAAATAGCCCAAATTCAACAGATAATGAAAGTCCAGCATACAAAATTTTCGGAAAAGCAACAAACTTGCCATCACTCAAATCAGATACAAACAAAAACACCAAAAACAGCAAACAAATAACAAACAAAAATAGCGAAACCACCGAACAGAAACCAAAAGGAATTTTAAAAAGAAGACCGGACTCCGAATTAGACGGAAAAATAGTATTAACAACAGATTTCATCCTAATAAAAAAACCATTCACAAAAGGATTCGAATCCAAATACGAGGGTCCATTCAAACTCCTAGAAATTAACAAAAACGTCGCCACAATAATCAAAAACAACAACAAAATGAAAATAAACATAAGACGAATAAAACCCTATCACCAAAACAAAAACCCACAAAACAACTCACCGCAAGACAAAACACAAACCCAAACACAAACAAAAAAACAACCAATTCACAAAAACATCACATTCAACCACAAAAATTCAATCAAAATATTCGATAAAGACACAATACTGGCTCCACTATACAAAAAAAAGTTACAGCGAATGCTTTAAATAAAAACACAAACATACACAAACAAACACGCACAAACAGCGTCAATTGTACAGTTTTTATTTTTCTTGTAAATACAAAACAAAATGTAAATTTTTAATTTTATTGAAGTTGTAGATACAAAGAAACAGAAACAAAAAACACAAAAACATATAAAACATACGAAAAAAAAAGGTTATTGAATGTAATTTTTTTTTACGTTACTTTTTATTGATTCATGTTAACCTCCGGTTTTAAAGGGGGAAGTTATGTAATGTACAGTTATTTTTGTTAATATTTTAGTATTCACAATTAGGAATTGTGTATACTAAAATATAAAATATTACCATCTGGGAAATCCAGATTTTTAAAAAATAAACTATATAGCGATAATTTACTATAGTAAATTATCGCTATAGTAAATTAAAAAAAATTGAAAATTAAAAAAATCAATGACGAATAGAATATGGGAATGATAATTTGTATTTGTTTTGAGAACTGAAAATTCATTTCTTTACCAAAGACTTTTAAGTAGAGTTTATTGTACAAAAAAATCAAAGAAAATATTTGGAAGTATAATTCTCGAACACCCAAGATAGATACGAGGTTTTATTTTTTTGTTGTAATAAATTTTTAAAGTTGTAACGTTTATTATTG
Organism: Schmidtea polychroa; assembly: GCA_959609185.1. Classification (NCBI taxonomy): domain Eukaryota; kingdom Metazoa; phylum Platyhelminthes; order Tricladida; family Dugesiidae; genus Schmidtea; species Schmidtea polychroa. The sequence continues at coordinate 120,644 of CAUHTR010000085.1, forward strand.
TTTTGCATTATATCTATAACTTTATATTGTTTGTAAATTTTATATTCTGAACATAACACGCACCCCGATTGTCCCGCTACAAGTTTTAACGGTGACTCTTTCGGGCTCTTCAATTTCTCCTCCAAAATAACAATAATTAACAATAATAACAATAGAAACAATAATTTATTAACTATAATAACAACTATAACCTCCATAACAAGAATCATAAAGTAAAGAAGAAAAATTTACCATCATCAATCAACTTGAGTGTATGACACTAAACCTTTTGCAATTCATAACACATTTTAGCTAAGTCTCAGGCTTATACACCTTCCATTGTGACTTTTCTGCTTTGAATTAATTTTTAGGGTACATTTTAGAAAGCAAAAATATTTGAAATGGCTTACAAAAGTACACATTTAAAAGTATTTTGGTCTCATGAAGATATTATGATATAATTAAGTGTTTTTAATTTTCACATTTACTATGGATGCTTTTTTATATTATTATATTTAGTGCTGTTATGTTATTAATTATAAGTAATTAATTGAAATTATTTATATTTTACATATTACCACTTTAGTCTCCTATTATTTTAGTTTTCCTGGTACATTTAGTGAAAAATTAAAAAATATGTCAAAAATAATAATCTTTGTTTTCTCCTAACCGAAAAAATTTCAAATTTATCAACTAGCACTTTTAAATAATTTTAAATGTTTTCAAATGTAAAAACTGAAACATCTATTTTCATAATAAATTTGAATTACATATTGTAAATTGAACTCATTTTAAGCACACTAATTTGTCTTTTGATATTATCTATTTTCGGAAATAAATAATTTTAATATACCAGTAAAAAGGTCAATGCTTTAGTTGTTATTGTTAAGAAAGAAATCATTAGTTAAGAGTAATTTAAATAAAATTATAGTGAAATAAAAATTACAAAAAGTGGTATGAAATTTGAATTATGGAATTTATTTAACTTTGAATAATTTTATTATTTTCAACCAATTATTTGACATACGATTTGTCAGACATAAAATAGAATTGTTTAAATGCAAAAAATATCATAATTAATATTTACTTAAGAAATTAATGTTATTAAGACGATAGCGTGATATAGTAGTGAAATAAAGATAAATTTGAAAGAGGCAGATGCTGATTACTAATTTTATCAATAAATAATTTAAACATATTGTAAGGAGTTAGTAAACACCTATATAAGATTATTATGGTTAAATGGTAGAAGTGAGATCAGTTAGTAGAAATAATTATTTCTGTTAAATTTTTATATTTAAATTCTATATTAAATTATATCATATTATATTAAATTATATTAAATTAAATCAATTAAATATATGACCAGTAATTACATTAATATTAATAATTATCACGCCTCGGTGTTTAAATATACTAGCGAACGGCTCAATTTTGAAATTGTTATAAAAAATAAATGCTTGAAGAAGATTTGAATTTAATTGCGTCTAACACATATTTAGCTAATTTTGATGAACAAAAGCATTTTATTTAATATTTTAGTTAAGATGATTTATCCGATATTCTTGCTTATCCAACAAACCTACAGGTCAGATTGTGTCGGAAAACTGAAGTTTTATTATATGTTGAATATAAGAATTACTACTTTTATCACTTTTTCAAGTGTTCACTATGTCCCTTTATAATAAATTTCATATAGGCTTTTAAAATGTTTTATGTAATATATTTTTCATAACAAATTTAAGGAGATTTAATATATAATTTTACTCATTAAAGATTACATGTCCTTAATAAAACAGGTATTTCATTTTAAAAAGAATAAAAGTTTATAATTAAGTTTATAAATTTTAATTAAACCTTTTTTTAAAAGTTAGTTTGAAATTAAAATGCGCCTAAATTTCTATTGCCAAGTTTTTAAATTTTTTATAATTTATTCAAAATGTTTTCATAAATTTAAATTTTATATTAAATTTTAACATTTTTGAGAAAATCTAATTAACCTTTATATGGTATTGTGGACATTTTTGTCAAAATTATTTTTTAAATTTAAATAACGCCTGAATACAAACTTAAGTTTGAAAATATTTTCAATGTAAATTCTTCTTTTTTTAAATTAATAATTTGCCGCTTAATTTATTTTATGGTGTCATACAGATTTCTAGGTATAAAAAAATGCACGTTGACCGTAATGTGGACAAAAATGTCTATAATGAAATTCCTGTTCAAGCATGATTTGTTTTTACCTGTTTACAACAAACATATGATTTTTGATTTGACATATGTTTGCAACAAACATATGTTATTTGTTCTAAATTATTATTTTGTGGGTTTTTTTGTGCATTTATTTGCTATTCGTCAAGTAACTTGTACTGACCTTTGCTGCGTCTAATTAGAATTTGTTATTTACACATTGCATTGATACGATTACGAAGTTTGAGTCTAATATATTATATTTCAACTTATTCTTCTTCAAAAAAAAATCAAAATTATGACACATCAAAATTTAACCGATGAAGAAATTCAAGATTTAGTTTGTAGTAGTAGCGAAGCTGATCCATCTGATGATGACCATGTTTTTATTGATAGTGAGAATTCGAGTTCTGATCAGGAAAGTTTAGGCGATGTAAAGCCAAATAGTTTTTATCGAAAGATAAGACAGTATTGTGGCATCAAAAACCCGTTAGCACCAATTTGGGTCGCAATCGAGCAGAAAATATATTGAATATGACTCCGGGAATTACTAGGTATGCAGCTTACCGAATCATTGATATAAACAGTGCATTCATGATATTTTTTCCGAAAGCTATTGAAAATATGATTTTGAAAAACTCAAATAGTGAAGGAAACACCGTTTTTGGAGATAGTTGGAAGGATTTGGATGCAACTGAACTTTATTCCTATTTTGGATGCTTGATTTTAGCGGGTGTTTATAAGTCAAAAAATGAAGCAACTGAAAACTTATGGCATGAAACTACGGGTAGACCTTTGTTACGTGCAACCATGCCATTGGAAAGATTTGAAAATATTTCAAAAATTCTTAGATTTGATAAAAAAGAAACCCGGTCAGAAAGACATATGAATGACAAATTTGCGCCAATCCGAGAATTGTGGGATGCATGGAGTGAAAGGTTACCCATGTTTTATAATCCATCAGAGAATGTGACAGTTGACGAACAACTACTTGGTTTTCGTGGTCGATGACCTTTTCGCCAATATATGAAAGTAAACCTGCGAAATATGGGATTAAATTTTGGATTGCAGCTTGCAGCAAGTCTTACTACGCTTGGAAAATACAGCCATATTTAGGAAAACAACCGGATGCTGCTCCCGAAACAAATCAAGGTATGAGAATTGTACTAAATTTAGTGAGGGATCTCAAAGGTCACAACATAACACTCGACAATATTTTCACATCATATCAGCTTGGCCAAAAACTCCTGGAAAAATCTATAACAATGGTGGGTACACTAAGAAAAAATAAACCAACAATCCCACCAGAAATTTTGAATACGAGATCTTTGCCACAATATACAACAAAATTTGTTTTTACAAAAGATACAACACTAGTATCTTATGTACCTAAAACATATCGATGCTTAGTGATGCAAAGTACTCTACATTTGTCTGATGAAGTTATAACTAATGAACCTCAACGTAAACCTGAAATTATCAAATATTATAATGCCACAAAAGGCGGAGTGGATACTTTAGATAAAATGGTATCCTGTTATTCTACAAAAAGAAAATCTAGAAGATGGCCATTCGTTGTTTTTTGCAATATGTTAGATATATCTGCTTACAATGCTTTCGTACTTTACAAGGAAGTTGATTTATCTTGGAATTGTAATAGTTTGAGTAAGAGACGTTTATTTTTGGAAAAATTAGGTGATAGTTTGATAAAACCTCAAATGCTAAGCCGACAACATTTACCTAGAGGACTTGCCGAGAGAAATATTATTCAGGAAGCTCAAAGCAACCAAGATGATGCTGGCGGATCTTCGAAGCCTACAGCTTCGAAAAGAGGCATGTGTTCTACTTGTCCTATCAGAACGGGGAAAACCACAATAAAATGTAATAAATGTAAAAATTATGTATGCAAAAACCATGTAAAATATATTTGTCCTGCTTGTCATAATAATTGAAAAATTAAAGAAATTTATTATGTTAAGTTCATTTTATATTATTTTGGTTAAAATTTTGAATAGTTTTTTGAATTTTTATTTTTGTTTTATATATTTGAATGTAAATAAAAAACTAATGAACTTAAAAAAATTTTTGTTTTTGTTACATTTTGATACAAAAATATATGGTAGACATTTTTGTCCTTAACGCGGTTAGCGTTGGTACAAATGAATACCATTTGAAGGTTAATTGAAAATTTCTATCTATAATATGCAGCTTTAATGATAAAGTTTTGGTCTTGTCAGCCTTTCTTAAACATTTTAACCTCTTCCTTCATAAAACGTAAAACACAAAATAAAATTAATATTTCGTCCCAGTGAAAAACGTTTGTCCAACAAGACTAACAAGACACTATAAGTTACTACGTTTTGGAGAATCTAAAAATTCGCTTGTCAAATTTTTTTCCGAAAAATTAACGATGCTTTTTAGAAGAAATGGGTACTCAGGCATAATGAAAAATATTGTTAGGGCTTTAAAATTACCATAGGAGATCTACAATCAACTAAATGAGCCCTCAGCTGATATCATATAATCAAAATAAATGGAAATAACTTAGAAATAATGATTGAGACTAATTACATCTATATGAATAAAACACGAGGAAAACATACCATATAAATACATGATTGCAATCAACTCAGAAATTGCAATAATCTGTAATGTGAAGGTACCGCTGTAGTCATCCATGATAGAAAACATATATATTCCTCCCTAGAAATATTATAATTAAAATTAACATTAAAATTAATTACTTTCGAAACACATGTAATACCGAGAAAAAATAATATAATTTGCACTGAAACCTTAAAAGCAATATCAATAAAATGAGTCTTTTTTAATATGGGAAATTCATCTTGAAGACCAGTAAAAATTGCCTCCATTCCTCCAAATTGAGAATCAATGCCCAATGTCAAGAGCATTAGAAAGAATAGAATTGACCACAACGGTGCAACCTTCATTGTTGATAAACTTTGCGCATACGCCACAAAAGCTAAACCGGTTCCACTAGTAGTGGTTTGTTCAATGGCTCTACCGGTCTGATGTGCCATATATCCAAGTACAGAAAATATTGCAAAACCAGCTACAAAACTTGTTAAACAATTGATAACAGAAACTAGAAGAGCATCTCTGAAACACAATATAAGTATGTATTTAAAAATTAATTAAATAAATTATTTTAAAATAGTATTTTCAAATTAACATTTTAACTGTATATTTTAAATGTAAAATGTTAAATCTTTATAAATTTAAAATAATAAATTTAGTATGTTGATGTGAATGTCCTACTGAAAATATCAATATTTGACACTGAAAAAGCTCCTCAAATATATTTTTGTGTTTTAATAATATTTAAAAAAACATTGTTATTATTATTTTATGGGCGTGATAAATACAAAATATGCGGTAATTAATACACAGTATGAAATATTTAATTAATATATCTTTATTTATCACATTTTCCTCTTATACAAACTAAACTAGATGTTAGCCCCTGTTGTTATTCCTGAATTATTTAAAATTTAGATTTAGATTCAACACAGGTACTTTTCTTTTTTTAACATATTGACAAACAGTGGTGTAGTGATGGTATCCGACGTCCGGAGACACGACTTAAATTTTGCACCATACTGATAATACCGAAAACAGGAAAGTAGTCAATACTAAAAAAATAATATATATATTATAAATCAATCATAAAACGGCAATATTAAGTTAAATAAATTTTAATTGCTACAATAACAATATCAACAGTACAATAATATTACTAACAAGTACAAATGTTATTAATATAGTATTTACCTAACCCTCACCTATCATAGCATTTGACTGAGTATTTCCAACTGTCATCCTATGAACAAGGCTGTTGCTACCAAAATCTGCTGTAATATAATCACGAAGAAAGGAAACTACAATTAATTCTGAAGCACATTACAAAATTAATTTAAACATTTTTAGAATACATAATTCCACTCCAAAACCTTTTAACACCAATAATAAGGAGTTGTATTTATTACAAAATTGAAACTTTACTCACAACTTTAACTTCTAAGAAACTCATTTAAAGCAAACATTTTTTTAAGACAAAACTTTTCATAAAAAAACATATTAAATCTATAAAGTTTGCCACTTGTTAAAAATTACCAATCTACAGTGATATTATTTCTAACCGGCATTTCCCTTTGTTGGAATCTGTTCTAGATATAATCTGCTTTCATCCTCGGCGTTGAATCATATCTTTTTCACTCCGTTGTGATTTGTAAAATTTCTGCCTTGGTTCTGTCTATCGGCAAATCCTTGTCTTGTCTTGACATTACTCGCCAACGTTTCCTTCCTTCTATTTTGAACTGAAATTCCCGATACTTCAATATTTAAATCATCGACCATCTTTATCGCTCTTTTTATTTCTTCAAAGCTCATCGCATCTCTCACCTTTATTTCTTTCTGTGTATCCTTGTCATTGATACAATGTATACAATGGATACAATTGATACAAATGTTCTAATAATATTAACATTCGTAGTTGATGTTAGCTTCTAATTTCATTTATTTATTTTCTATTTTAGAAAATTCAAATTAAATTCAATGAGTAAAAGATTTGTTTTGATTTTTGGTGTGCGCGATAGCTTGTGATAACTGCAGTGCACTTTCAAAACTGCTGAGAGACCACTCAAACTTAAAACGAATAATAAATACCATAAAAACGATTAAAGATAAAAATTTAGGGAAAACGAAATAATTGATTTGAAGTAAATATAAAGTAATCACAAAAACTAGTCTTTTGAAAAAAGTTCCAAGAAATTACAATTGCCAACTGGGCCCTTCGAATTTCTATTTCTATATGTTCTCTATTATATCTTGTTATGTCATTAATATTTTATGTGTATATATGATCATTTTATATTCGATATTTTCACAGACTTTATATTGAGTGTGAAAAGAAAAAAAAAGAGTCTTTATGTTTATTAAACAGATCTTTCTAAAATGATATTCTCAATAATCTCATGCTATATTAACCATCTAAGACAGGGGTAGGGAACCTTTTTATTTCCGTAGGCAACATTGAAATTTGTTGCCTCCAAATGAGGCCGCAGTCAAAAGTATTTTAACATTAATTAATTTCATTTTAAATCTTTTATTTATATGCAGTTAGTAATTAAAACAATATTTATAATCAGTCTCCAGATTTAAAAAATGCAGCTGTACGAAAGTTTCTGGAAAATTTTTATTATTTCTGAATCGAAAAATTGATGCAAATAATTCATCATTTCACAAATGAGTGCTCAATAATCTTATTTATTCGTCTATATACGTTTTGTATTTATGGGTGTGAATGATTGACTTTTATATTTAGTTCTTTATTCTCGGCGGGATGCTTGTACAGTAATGTATATATACAGTTCAGAAGTTACAAGTATTTTTATTTGTAAATTCTCGAAATTTATGGTTTTTTATATAAATTAAGATTTATTTCGATAAGGCTCCGGAGGCCGCACATGAAGCTCCGGGAGGCCGCATGCGGCCTAAAGGCCACAGGTTCCCCATCCCTGATCTAAGATATTATCAACAATTGTATTGAGTCAAGAATGAGCAATTACAAACAAATCTCTATATGCTGAAAATGTGCTCAATAACGCCTTTTCTTGAGCCATAAAATAATGAAAACTCATATCCATTCAAACAAAACATACTTATAAATAGTGAAAATATTGACAAGATGCAAACTTATGGTCAAAGAAACAAAAAAATATTATTAAAATATAACATAATATTGTTCTTCAATTCAAAAATATTTGTCACATATATAAACCAGCGCAATAATAAATAAAATGATTTATATATAATTTGTAGCGTCAAATGTTTAAGCGAATTTAAAATAAACTAATTTTCAGATAATAAAATTTATGTCAATTTTAGATGTCAAATTAATTTTTGCAACAAACTAATTGAACATCAATATAAATGTTTGTTTTATTAAACTGAGTGATAAATGTCAGTTTTACTACAGAATGTTGTGTAATTTATATTTTTTTCTTATAGATCGGATCCAACTTAGATCACTTTTGAGTCTCAATAATCTCATGTACTAGATATCGTCAACTATTGCAAGTCACAGAACATATTACTTATTACAGTTGATGTTATAAAGCCTCAATATTTCTATTTTTACATTGTAACTTGTTGAATATTTTATTCAATTTTTAGTTTTCTGTTTGACTAGATAGTAAGGAATATGCTGAAAAATTCTCCATTCACGGATCATTTGAAATTAAAAGAAAGTTTATTGATGAAGCAGCTGTTGAGTTACATTATCAACAAATATTCAATTAGATCATTTCAGTTTTACAAAACTCATTACAAACTCGCTTTTCAAGAATGATTGAAATTTGTGATAATTTTAAATTCCTGTGGACCTTCAATAGCATTGATGAAGACATATTGCAAAATCAGTGCGACAAGATTAAAATTAAATTTTCGGGTGACATTTCAACAGACCTGTATGATGAAATGATATTTTTTAAAAGCATTTACGCAACCAACTTCAAATCATCAAAGCCAAAAGAAGTGCTTAAATCTATTATTGAAATGAATTTGGAGTCAATTTTTCCAAATCTTGTAGTTGTATTAAGAATATTTTTGACAATCCCGGTTTCTGTAGCCGAGTCTGAACGTACGTTTTCAGCTCAAAAACGTATTAAGGATTTCTTGAGATCTACAATGGCACAAGAGCGGCTAAATGGATTAGCAATGCTGCATATTAATAACGATATTGCAAGAAACCTAAATTTTAGTGAAATAATTGATAAATTTGCAATTTCAAAAGCCCGTAAATCATTAATATAATAAAATTTGTTTTTATATTGTGTTGTCGCTAACTATATATTTTTTTTAATTATTAAAAAGGGGCCCCAAAAAAATTTGGCCCCGGGCCCCGCACTCTCTCTCCTAGGCCCTGTTGACTAATATATATAAATCGATCTTATGAAGGTAATTTCGTAGAGAAACCACATAGATTAATAATAATAATAATGTTGGGTATTTATTACAAGTCAGTACTAGTTTCTAACTCCTCGGTGTCCTTATTCAAATAAATCGAACCACCCAACACAATAACGTTTATTCAAAATTACCACAATGGTTTGCACAATTTAAATCCACACAATTTTCCATAACAATTTTTCTACCTTGTCCCCTCTTATTATAGCGTTTCCATAATTTAATTCTCTTTTAATTTAGATTAGTTTGATGGTAGGGCACGTCTTGATGTTATCAATTTGGTTTAAATCTCCGTGGGTTTTGTTGATTAAACTAATTTATTGTCGATTTGAAGATCTCTGAGCTGTCACATAATATATACTAAGTAATTCTATTAATTTTTAATTAAAGTCAGGTTCCCTTTTATTTTTGGTTTTCCGTTATTCCTCAATTTACTCAACTATAATTTAATACTTCTGTTGACAACCCAGGTTTCTCACATCGCTTGTGCTTTTCATTAGCTCGGGTTGCCCATTAGGTTGGGATAGATAATTAGATAATTCAGATAATTACATAATTAACGATAGATAATTAGGTAATAAATTTTAATTTTCTTTAAATATTTTCTTCTGGGAACCTCCCGTCAATTTTATTTTATTATATTTGGATTTTTCTCATCATTTGGCATCCGCCAAGTCACTTCCTCAAAATATTTAATAGTAATTTCAAAATAATTTCTTTCAAAATAATAATTTCAAAATATTTAATTTTTTTAATTAACCTCTTAAGTGGCTATGACAGATATATACGTCATCAACATATGCAAAACGCAGAAGACAAATAAAAACATATCATAAATATTACTTTTGTTAACATATTATCTTAATAAATATCATCCAATAAGATATTATTTTATTTTTTGTAACACTATGCCCAAGACGTATATATACGCTAGTGGATCACAAAACTCGCTGCTGAGGAGCGCATTTCGTTTGACGAAATAAACCATTTAAGAAGTAAATGTTTGTACTTGATTTACACTTATTTTTTGTTACTTTTATTTTTTATTTTGGTCTTGCCTGGTCAATCCCAACTATACTAATAATAATAATGAAAATGGATTCTTGATAAATATTTTCAATTTACTTTTTATACATTATTTGAAAAATTATTTTTTTTGATAATAAAATTTGAATTAACTTGATGCTTCAATAAATAAATAAATCAAATGTTTCATGGTGATGGCGCCGTTTCACCTCATTGCACCACAATACCAGCGCCCAGTGCCCCTGAACATTTTTCTACAACCATAAAAGAATGATATGTGAGTGTGACGTAAAAATTACTTGCTTATATCAGATTCAATTTAGAGATATTGTAAAATGAATAACTTCATAATTTACCGATCACGGAAAAATTATTTAAAATATTTTACTTTAATTTGAATATTTATTAATTTATCTTTACAAAAGTTATAGTTTGTCGTAACATACTAATATTAAATATTATCTAATATTATAATTTAATATTGAAAAATTTATATCGGAATTTTTATAGTTGTAAATTTTTTCATTTTATTAAATACATATTTCGCAGCAAAATGCTTTAATTATCATTTAATTGTTAAACATTTAATTAAAGCTGCTACCAAGAAATTATCACTTTATAATTTAATATTATTATATAAAATAAAAAATAATTGAAAAATTGCAGTGCAAAATAATGAATTTATTTATTATAAATGAAATATATAAACAATTTTATAAAAAGCTACATTTTAATAATAAAAATGTTTTGTTTCATATTATAAGAACTTTTTTTTCCAGTGAAAATATAGTACGCAAGTTAAAATTACAGTCAGTATTTGGTCATCTTAATTTACACGTTGGAATTCATAAAGTGTTCACGTTTTTAATTCTGTGTAAAATATTATATTTCGACATTTTTCGAATGATTATATTTCTTGAATAATCATGAAATATCTACTTTTCATTACATGTAATTTGACGCTTCAATGGTCGTTCATAATTATTAGTTGGTAATAATGACATCTAATCTAACCTAAATTTATCAAATCGCAACTCCTAACTGCTTTTGAGTGAGCAAACCTTCACCCTAAGCCCTATATATAAACTGACATGAATTGAATGCATTCATGTCAAAATCATAGTCATAAAATTAACAAATCATTATTTCTTGAATAATTATTTTTATTAAACAATTTAAAAAATATAAATATTTAATATTTTTAAAATTTTAATCATTAGTAAATAAAACCAATATTAAAAACATGAGAAACAAAAAAGCTTGCCATTGATAAAGTATTTCGCTAATTATAATTATTTGTTATATTATAATTATTATTATAATTATTATAATTATTATTATAATTATTCTATATTACAAATCCAATACATCATTTCAAATAACCTGATAGAATTATTGAGACATTAAAGTAACATTTGCAAAAATTATGTGAAACATATAAATAATTGTATGATGATATTTAACTATTGAAATTATCATTCTGGTTTTTAAACAAGTCTTAAAATTTTAAGTTATATTGACATAATATTAGACCGTTTTGGTACAGCATAAATTCGGGTTTAAGCAATGTCATAGGTATTTATAAAACTAAATTTTTTAGGTAACATCGAAAAAATATTTTAAAAAATATATATAAATTGATAAATTAACTTAATTAAATAACGAAAAATGTTATCAAAATATCTTTCAAAGGATTGATTGTAATCTTTGGATTACCAATGTCATGATGTTTAACAACAATTTTTTTTAAATATTTCCCTGTAAAACTTTGATAAAATATTTAGATCTCAAAACAATGTAAAAAATACTTTTGTTGCAATCAATTTAAAATTTTTAATTTTTTTTTGATTTTTTAAAATTTTTTATTGGTTAGGTTTAAATCATGCGATTATATAATAATTATATATTGAAAATATATTTGTGTTTACAATTTAAGTGATAAAAATAAAATTTCAAAATAATAATATTTACATTCTATATGAGAAAACCTGAATTTCTTTGACAAATCGATGCATTTAAAAAATGATTAAAAAATTTCGAAATTATTTATCTTTTGAGCAATAAATTAATGGTAAATAGAATCTTTCTAAAATGAATTGTTTCTGGAAAATCCTAATCCAATAAATCTCAATGGGGCACTTTTCAAATTTCTAACAATATACGCACATTTATTATATGATTTTATTTTTACAATAATTTTCAAAAGTGTCATTTAAATTAAAATTTTAAAAATCATTTAAAAATTAAGAAAAAATAAATTAAAATTTAATTAGGACAAAACAAAAAAATATAAGGAAATTATAAAAATTAGCTATCTTCGATATTTATCTCGAATAAAATTAAATTGTAGTGATTGACCTTTCACAAAATTATTTAAATTAAAATTATAAAATTAAATTACATTAAAGGTATCTCTGCACAAACAAAAGTTGTGTAGATCTTGAAATTGAAATCATACAAGAAGTCAGAGACTTGAGCCCTATTGATTACTTTTATTCAGATGGAAATTTTGATTCTCACGGTAATTTTATTGAAATCAACACCAATGAAATGTTTTATATATAGTTGTTTATAAGTTTCTCCATAAAACTTTCTAAGTAATAATCATATTTAAAATATAAATTAGGGTATTCTGTTGCTTGTCATTTCATTTTCTTACCTATGCATGATTTAAGATTTATTTTAATGAATAATAATAAACAATAATAAACAATAAAATGCAACTATTATGAGTTGGAAAAATATATTATTAAATAATTTACTGCATTACTTTTAAAAATAAATTCTGACCTGTAACAATTATTATTAAATTTATTGTAACTAGACATTGTCATAAGACCTCCAAAAGCGACGCCAAGTGAATAAAAAATCTGAGTAGCCGCGTCTCTCCAAACCTAGCAAATTTAATAAATAATTTTTTTTAAATATTTTGACTGACTTTTATATTTAATAATTTTTCCCATTTTGGTATCAAATAATATTGAATACCTATTTTAGAGCCAGTTAATAAGCATCCATTTACCACCATAATAATGATGACAACATACGGGAAAATAGCTGTAAAGTAAACCACCTTAAATAAATTTACAGTGTACAATTTGTAAAAATATTTTAAAATACTTTTCCAGAGGATTTAACTCCTTTAATTAAACAAGCTCCACAGATTATCCAAGCTAACAATAGACATAAACATAGATGCCACTGAACAGGACCAAGAAATGGTTCCATTGGTCTCAAGTTACCCGAATAGTCTTCGACCCCTAACACAACTTTTCTATGAACAAAAATTTAATTAATTGCAAAATTAGAAAGGCATTATAATAGAAATTATAGTAAAAGGTAAGTATTTGATGTTATTAGGTTCGTGCAAAAATAATGCAATTTTCCAAACGAATTTCACTAAAGTTGATTTAGGAATTTTAATAAAAATTTCAATGGCACCTGAAGAATTCATATCTCGATAAGCCCACATTTAATAAATCACGAAAATAGATAAGTACAAATAGTTATATCAGTAAGGACTATGATTAATAGCAAGTGACACTAAGAAATTTTTAATTGAAATGGATTGTTTTTCGAAATAATTTTTCATCCGAGTTTTATAATATTTATTTATTTTAGGATTCAATGGGTAGAATTTCCTTGACTTTTATTGGAACTGAAATTTAGAGTTGATTGAAAATATTGTTTCAGAAAACTTTTCTTCATATAATATTCCTATAGATTCTCGCAAATACAAAATCTAATATTAGAGCCGAGACTTTTTACTATGTGATTACAAAATTAATCTGACATTAATGTTTTAAAAATTATAAATCATCTCTTAATCCAAGTTGATATTTTCAATAATAATATTCATTTATTGCTACTCTCGTTTTATAACTTTAATGCCTGGTTCTTATTTAACCTTTTTATTTATAGCTCCAAATATGGCTAATAACTGACATTTCTCAATCTCTATCTTGACAAATTATTAGACAGCCTTTATTTTAAGATTTCTGTCGAAATAAAACAATAATTAATAACTCTATTAAACTCTTATTAATTGATAATGTAAAATCTTGATATTAACCCTTTAACCACTGAAATTGAAATACGAGGAACCGAAGTTCTCAACGAAACTGACTGTTACAAGCAAACTATGTGTTTGATCGTGTTGAAACCTAAGTAGTGTGTTTATATCCCTAACCAAAACAACCCCCCAAACAAAACATACCTCTATTACGCTTAAACCATTAGAAAAACAACACAAAACTTTTATAGTATTTTAACCCTATATTTTGAAAACAACCACCCTTAATGACTCTAACTGTTTTAATCTTTAAAGCCTCAAACTCAAAAGCCTCAAACTAAAAACATAAAGAGAATAAAAAAGAAAATGGTATTATGAAAAGTTAGAGGGTTATTTTGGTTAGGGATATAAACACACTACTTGAGGATGTCAACTAGCAAGTTGCTAATTGACTAATTTGACTCATTAAAAAATAAAAAATTTTATGAAAATAGTAAAACTGCTCTGAGAGGACAGTGGTATTTTTTTTTTCACTGTCCTCTCAACAGTTTTTTTGATCCGGATCATTTTTTTATTCAACCTCTTTCGTTTATCAAATCTCTTCCAATATACAAGCTGGCCAGACTCATACATCAGAATCAATTCGATAATAGCAGCACACCTTATTATTCGCTTCTCGCTCGAACACGATTTCATCGGCGTTTTAAGCGTGCTGCTCGAAAGTACAAATGAATTCGAAAGTGAATCCGAAAGAGGTCCGAAAACAACCAAGAAATAAATGTGCACATTATAGAATCGATCCGGGGGTGTTCGAAAGACTGGTGGCGATAATTACCGGTTCGCCACCATCACCCGTTTCAATATTTTTTTTTCATATTTATGTTTAAAAAATAATTAATTAATAAAATAAATAAAATATACAAGATTTATTTCCTAAGATACCCACACTATATATTTTTTTAATATTTATTTTCAAAAATTATTTTCAATATTATTTTCAAATTTTTAATATTATTTTATGTTGAAAAAAAAACTAACCTCAGAAGTGATTTGAACCGCTATCCATTTGAACCACAATGCCAGTCTATTCCCACTGCGCTATCGGAGTTCGGATTTTTTGTCATTTTTTAAATTTTTATTATAAAAATCTAAAAATTATACTATCACATTATGAAAATAAAATAGAAAAATAAATAAAAAATGAAAACAGAGTATCCAATAAAAATATTTTTCTAAAAAATGAATTGTAATATTTGCAATAAAGTTTTTAAAAATAAAACTGGATTAATTTCTCACTATAAATCGAAAGCTCACTTACTAAAAGAAAATAATCTTAATGATACAAACTCAAAAGTTTGTACTAAATGTAAAGGAAGATTTCTTCATTCTGGATATAATAAACATTTTGAAACTTGTATCGGGAGACTTAGAGAAACATTTACATGTCCTAATTGTAACTTTTCAGCAAAACTAAATTTCTATTATTTAGAACATATAAAAGAATGTAAAAATAAAAAACAAAATTCTGACGTTGAAGAATGCCATTCAGAAGGAGAACCCGATCATGTTGAAAAAGAAAAATATAACTGGGATAAATTTAATCACATAGATGAATTTCAATCAGAAATCAGTGGACCTGCTACTCCTGGAGAATATATAAAGAGAAATAAAAAAAATATTAAAAGTTCTTTCACTAGAGCTTTAGAAGATTATAAACCAACAAGGTATAATGTTATAAAATATAAAATTACAATCAAAGCAAAATATTGGAGAGGTGTGGAAGAAAACACAACTCCTTTAGATGTTGAAATCGCAATACCCTTTAAATATTTATTTTCAACTAGAGGATTTGATAAAACCATCAAAGAAATAATTCCAGCAGTAGAAGCAAAACAAGAGGATTTAGAAAATGAATTAGGAGAATCAAACTTAGTATTTCGCTCTTTCCAATCTTTAGTGATGGATTATTGGAGGGGATTACCTCCAAATCCTAAATCTTATATTCAAACACCCTTTAAATCTAGGGCTGTTATAAATGTACAGAATGGTGATAACAAATGTTTGATGTGGTCAATACTTGCATATTTACATCCTCAAGCTGAAAACCCCCAAAGAGTTCAACAATACAAACAATATGAAAATGAATTAATATTTCCCAAGGGATTCACGCACCCAATGAAACTAGAAGACATTCCAGAATTTGAAAAACTAAATAATCTTAAACTTAATATTTATGAACATGTTAAAGGATGGGGATATGGAAGGAAAGATATTATTCCAATTTATATTTCTGATTATGAAGTTAGAGATAGTGGAGATAGGGAGATATATCTTTTAATCTTGGAAGAAGAAAATAATCAACATTATATTTTAATAAAAAACTTTCAAGCTTTTACATCACCAGAGAATCCAACTTGTGGAGGAGGAACATGTAAAAGATGTCTTCATTATTCAACAACTAAAAACTCTATGATTAAACATACAAGAATTTGTGAAAAAGATGATCCAGCTTTAATTAGAATGCCTAATAACCCCAAGATGTATTTTAAAAACTTTTCAAATTTATTACAAACATTAGGAGTTGTCTATGGAGACTTTGAATGTATAAATCGCGAACATGATATAATTATACAATATTTAAAAATAATAGAAAAATATAAACTCATGGATGAATGGAAAGCCTCTAAACAGAAGATGAAACCAACAAGGATGAAAGCCTTTCTAAGAAAAAAGAATAAACCCAATAGTATCAAGCAAGCTAAACAATTACTATCTGCTTATAAACTATTATTTAAAAGTAATTATCCTGAACTCATAAAATCTAGAGAATATTCATTTAGAGGAACTTCTTCAGAAGAGGTTCTAGATCATTTTACTAAAAGTATAAATAGCTTAGAACACGAAATATTTAAAGTATTAAAAACAAGCTATCCTCAAAATATTTCAGAACAACAACAGGAAAAATATGAAAACGCTTCAAATTGTTGGATGTGTAAACAACCCTTTGAGGAACTCTCTCTCTCTGAAAGTCATTCTGATATTAGATCTCTAACTATTGACCAAATAGAAGCAGAAGAAACAAGATTATTTCATGAAGGACAAGATAATGCAAAAGTTATAGATCACGATCATTTAAAAAAGGAAAATAATTATCGAGGAGCAGCTCATAGAAATTGCAATCTTAATTGTCATACTCCCAAATTTGTACCTGTTATATTTCATAATCTTTTTGGTTATGACATACATCTATTTATTAAACATTTAGCAGCAAATGAGTAGGTAGATAGTAGCCCGCTGCAGCAATGACCCCCCCCCCCGGGGGGGGTCTGCTGCACGATTTTTTTTGCTGCACGATTTTTTTTGCTGCAACTTTTGATTACGCAATTATTCAGACTATAGTGAGGGGGTCTCGATGGTCCTGGGATTTTCAATACAAAAAAAATTTTTCAATACAAAAACGTTGGTCCTGGGATTTTCAATACAAATAAAATTTTTTCAATACAAAAATCCGACTACCACTAAAAAAGCCAAGGATTTTTCACACTATAGTGAGGGGGTCTCGATGGTCCTGGGATTTTCAATACAAAAAAATTTTTTCTATACAAAAATCCGACTACCACTAAAAAAGCATGGATTTTTCACACTATAGTGAGGGGGTCTCGATGGTCCTGGGATTTTCAATACAAAAAAAATTTTTCTATACAAAAACGATGGTCCTGGGATTTTCAATACAAAAAAATTTTTTCTATACAAAAATGATGGTCCTGGGATTTTCAATACAAAAAAATTTTTTCTATACAAAAACGATGGTCCTGGGATTTTCAATACAAAAAAGGTGGTCTATACTAAAAAAGAGTGGTAATTTAAGGTCTCAGGATATTTTCAATACAAAAGCTGGTCTTCAATAAAAAAGCATGGTAAATAAAGGTCTCAGGATATTTTCAATACAAAAATCCGATTATCACTAAAAAACAATGGTAATTTAAGGTCTCAGGATATTTTCAATACAAATAGGTGGTCTACACTAAAAAAGCATGGTAATTTAAGGTCTCAGGATATTTTCAATACAAATAGGTGGTCTACACTAAAAAAGCATGGTAATTTAAGGTGTCAGGATATTTTCAATACAAAAAGGTGGTCTACACTAAAAAACAGTGGTAATTTAAGGTCTCAGGATATTTTCAATACAAAAAGGTGGTCTACACTAAAAAACAGTAGTAATTTAAGGTCTCAGGATATTTTCAATACAAATTTGAATTAACACTAAAAAAGCATGGATTTTTCTAGGTCAATTCAGGTGGGGCTTCTTGGTCCTGAGAAAAAGGTGGTCTACACTAAAAACGTGGTAAATTTTTTAATTAAAGTAAATTATGGTTATAAAAATTAAATTACAGTAAATTATGGTCCAAATTTTTCAAATACAATAAATTATGGTCCTAAAAAATTAAATTACAGTAAATAATGGGTCTAAAAAATTAAATTACAGTAAATTATGGGCTAAGATTTTTAAATTAAAGTAAATGATGGTCCTAAAAATTGAATTACAGTAAATTATGGGCTAAGATTTTTGAATTAAGTAAATTGTGGTTCTAAAAATTAAATTAAAGTAAATTATAGTCTAAATAAGTAAATTAAGGTTCATATTTTTGAATTAAATTAATTATGGGCTCAGATATTTCAATTAAAGTAATGAATGGGCTCAAATAACTAAATTAAGGTTCAAATTTTTTAAATTAAAGTAAATAATGGTCCTAAAAAATTTAAGTAAATTATGGTCTAAATTAAAGTAAATTAAGGTTCTAAAAATTAAATTAAAGTAAATTATGGCTCAAATTTTTAAATTAAAGTAAATAATGGTTCAAAATTTAAGATTAAAGTTAATTAAGGGCTCAACTAAGTAAGTTAAGGTTCTAAAAAATTAAATTAAAGTAAATAATGGTCCAAATTTTAAAATTAAGTAATCAATGGTAAAAAAAAATTTTAAATTAAAGTTAAATAAGTAAATTAAAGTAATAATTTTTAAATAAGTAAATTAAAATAATGTAATAAGTAAATTAAAGTAAGATTTTAAAATTTATTAACAAAAAGTTGAAATAATAGAAGGTGTTTGAGAATTGAAATATTTTAATGAAAATTTTTATGAAATAATTTTTTAAGTAATTTTTAATAGAAATTTTTATGGAATAATTTTTTAAGTAATTTTTAATGGAAATTTTTATGAAATAATTTTTTAAGTTAATTTTTAATGGAAATTTTTTATGAATAATTTTCAATGATAATTTTAGATGGAAATTTTTAAGACAATTTTTAATGAAAATTTCTATGAAATATTTTTCAAAGACAAATTTTAATAATAATTCAACAACAAACCAACAACTTAGTACCAACATGTATTTACACTCAGAAACCTACAACTAGTTACTAACAACCAGTTACCTGATACCAACTACTCACAGCCCACAACAACCAGCTAACAACTAAATACCAACTACTCACAACCACCATCAACCAGGTACTAAGCCTTAATTACCAACTACTTAGTACCTACAACTAGTTACTAACAACCAGTTACCTGATACCAAATACTTACAACTAGTTACTAACAACCAGATACCTACAACTAGTTACTAACAACTAGTTACCTGATAGCAACCAACTAGGTACCAGATACCAAGTACTAACAACCGCCAACAACCAGATACCTACAACTAGTTACTAACAACCAACTAGGTACCAAGTACTAACAACTAGCTACCACCTACCAAGTACTAACAACCAACAACAACCACCAACTAAGCATCATCAACCAACTACTAAGTACCTACAACCACCTACCAACTACTAACAACTAAAAAAAACAACTGACAACTAGCTACCACCTACCAAGTACATACAACCCACAACAACCAGCTACAACCTACCAACTACTAACAACCGACAACAACCCATTAACTAGTTACTAAGTACTATCAACCAACTAGGTACTAGATACCAAGTACTAACAACCAACAACAACCAGGTACTAATCATTAATTACCAATTACTAAGTACCTACAACCATCTACCAAGTACATACAACCAAGTACTAAGCATTATTAACCAACTACTAAGTACCTACAACCGACTAGCTACCACCTACCAAGTACCACCAACAACGAGATACCTACAACTAGATACTAACAACTAGTTACCAGATACCTACTACTCACAGCCGTCAACAACCAGGTACTAAGCATCATCAACCAAGTAATAACAACTAGATACCTAGTACTTACAACCAGATGACCACATGAAATTATTGGTTAAATAAGTAAATTAATGTCTAATTTTTAAATTAAGTAATCAATGGTCTAAAATATTAAAGTTAAAGTTAATTTAAGATGAAGATTTTCTGGGATTTCCAATGTTAATTTTAGATGCAAATCTTCGTCAATTAATCAATGACCACATGAAATTATTAGTTAAATATGAAAATAAGGGTTATAATTAGTTGTTTAGTAAATTATGGTGTAAAATTAAGAAATAAAGAATAATTAGGTAAATTAAGGATAAATTAAGGAAAATTAAGGTTCAAAATTTAAAATTAAGTAACCAATGGTTCAAATTTTAAATTAAAGCTAAATAAGTAAATTAAAGTAAGATTTTTAAATTTATTATCAAAAGATTGAATAACCACCAACTTTTTTGAGAAATGTAATTTTTAATGAAAATTTAAATGGAAATTTTTTTTAAGTTAATTTTAAATGTAAAATTTTTTAAGTTAATTTTAATGAAATAATTTTTTAAGTTAATTTTTTAATGGAAATTTTAATGGAATAATAATAATAATAATAATAATAATAATAATAATAATAATAATAATTCAACAGTTCCCAACAATCGGTTACTAAATATTTTTAACTAGATGCTAACAAATACTTTGAACATGATACCACGTACTAACTAACTCTCAAACAACCAGATACCTACAACTAGTTACTAACAACCAACTAAGTATTCTTTATTGTATTTTATGAAATGTTTTTAAATTAATTTTTTATCTGTCTTTAAAAATATGTTTAATTACAATCAATAGAAAACCTTTTCAAAATGTCTAAATTTAACAAACATGTTGATTTTCATCAAAAAACCACAACTCAATCACTTTAAAACACCACGTGAAATTCAAAATAATTTAAATTACAATGAAATACTAATGAATTCTAATTTACAAAAACATCTTCTTTTAAATGATAACTACTGACTTATTATTGCAAAGTAAAAAATCACATTCAATAAATACTTATTGTTGATCAGTTTTATTATATATACTCTGAGTTTATCCGACAGGATGTTTTGACCCCCTAAGGGTACTTGTCGTAAGGGTACTGGTCGTAATGGTATTAGTCGTAAAGGTACTAGTCGTAAGGGTATTGGTAACACTCAACCACCACCTACCCATGTACTAACAACCAGGTCTCAAACAACTAAATACTAAACACTTACAACCCACAACAACCAGCTACTAAGCATTATCAACCTACAACTATATAACAACACTGTACCAGCTACCAAATACAAGATACCAAGTACCAACAATCAACTAACCACACATAAAAATAATAGCAATTAAATACAAAATATTCTTCATCACATACACTATCTTCTTATCAAAATCTAAAAAGTCAATCAGATACCAACTACCAACTACCAAGTACTAACAACCAACTACCTACAACCAACAACTATGTACTAACAAATTGATCTTTAAAAGAAAAATACTCATCACTTGAAAAATTAGATGGAAAATTAATTGAACTCAAGACATCAATAACTTGGTAAAAATTGATTAAATAATTGCAAAAATTTAAATTTACTCAAAATAAATATCATAAAAATTTAATTAATAGACAAGAAAGAATTCTATTCATTAATCATCCAGTAAATAAAAAAATACTGATCATTCAAGTTGAATCAACTAAGATAATAAATTAATAATATAAGATTTAGTAGATAATTCATTTAGATTGAATAAATTAATTGAAATAAAATTAATTTTAATTATTTTTTTTAAAAATAATACATGTACTCAAATTGATTGACTGAATGCTCAAAATATTCAAAAATCAGTATAAATTCATTAAAATTATCAATGTCATCAATCTACAATAAAAATAATTATCATTAAATTCCAAAAGAGACTAGAAAACTAACAAACCAGAAAATTCATTCAAATGACAATAATTGGTATATTCAAGCGAATTCTCTAATAAAATCATCTAAAAAGAATCATTTCGCCTGAAATATCTCTATTTTTAAAGATTAGTATCTTATCGATAAGTACTTGTTAAATATCATATATTCACCTCAAACTAACAAGATTCCTTAAAATCCCTTAAATGACTATATTTCTACCCTTAATCAATATTATTACAAATAATTCAATAAAATCATCTAAAAAGCATCAAATTTCCCAAAAATAACTCTATCTTTAAAGATTAGTATTTTATCGATAAATATCCTTAAAGGGTTATATATTTACCTCAGACTAATAAGATTCCTTAAAATCCCCTTTAAATGACTATAATTCTAACTTTAATTCGTATTATCACAAATATTTCCCTATAAAACAGGTAAAATCATTAACTCTAAATAATTTATAAAATCTAATGATAAAACCGGTTATAATTAAATTTTTGTTAATCACTGTACTCGAAATTTAAAATAAATATTGCTTGAAATTTGACTGTACAATATAACTGAGTAGTTGCATAGAAAGATTAAATTTATCCATATTTCTTCAAATGATCATTTTTACCGATATCCAACCGATTTAATTACTAATTAAAATCACCCGATAGATTTCTCCCAATAAAGATCAATTTTCTTTAGTCGACGTTTTAAATCAATATTTCCAACTTTTGGTCGTTGTCCGTCTAAATAAAGATAAAAAATAATTTAAAGTTGATATCAATCCCAATTATCTGTAAAGTTTTCATTGTCAAAACCAAGTAAATAGATTATCCCTACTTAATAAAACATTGTTCTAAAACATAAATCTAAATTAATTTACTGTGCATTAATCACAACCTAATAAAACAATATAATTATTATTGATTCATAACTAATGTATTGCAATTTCCCTTAAAACATTGATATTTTGCCAACATCACCATTAAAAAAATCATATATTCCCATCTTAACCCATCCTTAATTAAATTTAACCAACTATATCCCCTCAAAAGATCATATTTTCCCACCTTATTCGATCCCTCATTAAATCTAACCGACAATATCCCATCTTAACCGATCTCTCACCAAATATTTCTACCCTTTTAAACATCTAACCAAATATATCCTTCAATTCTACCCACTTGAATCCTCCTTTAATTCAATTCAGTCTTAAAATCCTTAGAGAGAATTCTTCAAAAAATATGACTTTTAATTAACTGTTAAAGACATCAGACATTCTTCTATTGAAATAATTTAGTAGCTAAATAATAAGAGCCCACTAAAAGGTCAAAATTCACTAAAATTTTCTACAAATATTCACCATCAAATACCTAACTGGAGATGATACATATATTAATTGATGATAATTCTTCAGCTATTCAACCAATCATTTTCAAGCAGTAACAGCAAACTAAATTTCTGTATATCCTACAATAATTATCAAGTAAATTTAAAGTCCTTGATAAGGTTAACTGTTTCTTAGCTTATGTTTTTTAAAGTTCATCAAAGTGTAAATATTCTTAGAAAAATATTGAAAAAATTATTTATTCAAATACATTACAAAGTTATCATCAAAAATCACTTAATTATTAACCTAATTGTCAATGAAATTAATTTTTATTTAAAAACTATTCAATAAAATACAACTAATTATCAAGAAATTAATTAAATTTATCAATTAAATTTATCAGTCAACATGAAATTCTTAGAAAATTATTCAATATCCTCATAAAAATTTATCCACTTGATTATTGTAAAAACTCTAATTATTAACATTGAAAATAAATTTTATTTAAAATTAAAAAACCAATCAATAAAATACATTCAATTATCAAGAAATTAATTAAATTTACCTTAGAATTAGCATTAAATTACAGAAATTCACAAAAATAATGGAAATTCACAAAATGATAAAAATTCACAAAAATAATAGAAATTTACTTGAATAAAACCATCAACTCTAAAAATTAT
Source organism: Schmidtea polychroa (assembly GCA_959609185.1). Lineage (NCBI taxonomy): Eukaryota > Metazoa > Platyhelminthes > Tricladida > Dugesiidae > Schmidtea > Schmidtea polychroa. The sequence continues at coordinate 145,020 of CAUHTR010000085.1, forward strand.
CAATGCCTTAAACAACAAATTTGTCTAAATAATCATTCAAATAAAAGCATTAAATACCTTTACGACTAATACACTTACGACATGTTGAATGTGAGTAGTACCCTTGTGAGCAATACCCATAGGGGGACAGAATATTTTTTCGGATAAACTCAGAGTATATATTAATTAACTCATTCAAATTTATCATTGAATCAGTAAATTATCATAAATTTCGATAAAAATTCTAATGTGGTAAGCAATGAAAAGAGAAATATTCTTTAAACTTAGATAAAACTAACAATGAAGGTGGTAAGAATCATTAAAGTGAGAAAATTATTCATTACTCGATGATAAATTCAAATGGATGAAAATAATTGGTAGAATAATTTATTAATGGGCATAGATAAGAAAAAAGGTTGATAAGAATGGAAATATATTAATTGAATTTATTTAAAATTATTTCATAAAATTCATAAAAAAAAAATTTTAAAAGAAATATTTGTGGAGATGTTTTAGGTGAAAATTAATCAAAATCGGCGGAATATAATTGATTAAATATCGAGGATGGGGGTTATAATTAATGGAAAATCAATGGGGATACAAATGATTAAATAGTGGAAAATCCGGGAATATAAGTGATTAATTAATGGAATATTGAGAATCGGAGGAATATCAATGAGAAGGATATATAATTTAAACTAGTTTATTACATAACAAACCGCGACTAGTTTATTACATAACAAGCCGTGAATGATAATTTATTGAGAATTATTGATTAGTAATTGTAATTTAAATTATTTTGAATTTCACGTGGTGTTTTAAAGTGATTGAGTTGTGGTTTTTTGATGAAAGTCAACATGTTTGTTAAATTTAGACATTTTGAAAAGGTTTTCTATTGATTGTAATTAAACATATTTTTAAAGACAGATAAAAAATTAATTTAAAAAACATTTCATAAAATACAATAAAGAATACTTAGTTGGTTGTTAGTAACTAGTTGTAGGTATCTGGTTGTTTGAGAGTTAGTTAGTACGTGGTATCATGTTCAAAGTATTTGTTAGCATCTAGTTAAAAATATTTAGTAACCGATTGTTGGGAACTGTTGAATTATTATTATTATTATTATTATTATTATTATTATTCCATTAAAATTTCCATTAAAAATTAACTTAAAAAATTATTTCATTAAAATTAACTTAAAAAATTTTACATTTAAAATTAACTTAAAAAAAGTTTTCCATTTAAATTTTCATTAAAAATTACATTTCTCAAAAAAGTTGGTGGTTATTCAATCTTTTGATAATAAATTTAAAAATCTTACTTTAATTTACTTATTTAGCTTTAATTTAAAATTTGAACCATTGGTTACTTAATTTTAAATTTTGAACCTTAATTTTCCTTAATTTATCCTTAATTTACCTAATTATTCTTTATTTCTTAATTTTACACCATAATTTACTAAACAACTAATTATACCCTTTATTTTCATATTTAACTAATAATTTCATGTGGTCATTGATTAATTGACGAAGATTTGCATCTAAAATTAACATTGGAAATCCCAGAAAATCTTCATCTTAAATTGACTTTAACTTTAATATTTTAGATCATTGATTAGTTAATTTAAAAATTAAACATTATTTTACCTATTTAACTAATAATTTCACGTGGTCATCTGGTTGTTAGTACTTGGTTGATAATGTTTAGTACCTGGTTGATGTTGGTTGTAAGTACTTGGTTGATAATGCTTAGTACCTGGTTGTTGTGGGTTGTAAGTACTTGGTATCTAGTACCTAGTTGGTTGTAGGTACTTAGTAGCAGGTAACTGGTTGTTAGTAACTAGTTGTAGGTTGTAGGTGGTTGGTAATGCTTAGTACATGGTTGTTGTTGGTTGTGAGTACTCGGTATCTGGTACCTAGTTGGTTGGTTGTTGTTGGTTGAATGTACTTGGTAACAGGTAACTGGTTTTTAGTAACTAGTTGTAGGTTGTAAGTGTTTGGTATTTAGTTGACAGTGCTTAGTACTTGGTTGTTGTTGGTTGTTGGTACTTGGTAGGTGGTAGCTAGTTGTTAGCTGGTTGTTGTTAGTTGAATGTACTTGGTAGGTGGTAGCTAGTTGGTAGGTGGTTGTAGCTAGTTAATAGGTAGGTGGTTGTAGGTACTTAGTAGTTGGTAGTTAGTTGTTGTTGGTACTTAGTAGTTGGTTAATAATGCTTAGTACCTGGTTGTTGACGGCTGTGAGTAGTTGGTATCTGGTAACTAGTTGTTAGTATGTGGTTGTAGGTACTTGGTAGGTGGTAGTTAGTTGTTAGCTGGTTGTTGTCGGTTGTTAGTACTTGGTACCTAGTTGGTTGCTTGTTTTTGGTTGTTAGTACTTGTTAGATGGTTGTAGGTACTTAGTATCAGGTAACTAGTTGTTAGTAACTAGTTGTAGGTACTTGGTATCTGGTAATTGGTTGTAAGTATCTGGTTGTTTGAGGGTTATTTAGTACGTGGTATCATGTTGAAAGTATTTGGTAGCAGGTAACTGATTGTAAGTACTTGGTAGCAGGTTGTTAGTAACTAGTTGTAGGTATCTGATTGTTAATACATGTTCATAAGTTACTGGTTGTTGGTACTAAGTTGTTGGTTTGTTGTTGAATTATTATTAAAATTTGTCTTTGAAAAATATTTCATAGAAATTTTCATTAAAAATTATCTTAAAATTTCCATCTAAAATTATCATTGAAAAATATTCATAAAAATTTCCATTAAAAATTAACTTAAAAAATTATTCCATAAAAATTTCTATTAAAATTACTTAAAAAATTATTTCATAAAAATTTTCATTAAAAAATTTCAATTCTCAAACACCTTCTATTATTTCAACTTTTTGTTAATAAATTTTAAAATCTTACTTTAATTTACTTATTTCATTACTTATTTAAAAATTATTACTTTAATTTACTTATTTAACTTTAATTTAAAATTTTTGACCATTGATTACTTAATTTTAAAATTTGGACCTTAATTAACTTTAATTTAATTTTTAGAACCTTAATTTAGTTATTTGAGCCCATTCATTACTTTAATTTAAAAATTTGAACCATAATTTACTTTAATTCAAAAATTTGGACCATTATTTACTTTAATTGAAAAATTTGGACCATTATTTACTGTAATTTAATTTTTAAGAACCATAATTTACTGTAATTTAATTTTTTAGAACCATAATTTACTGTAATTCAATTTTTAGAACCATTATTTACTGTAATTCAAAAATTTGGACCATTATTTACTGTAATTCAAAAATTTGGACCATAATTTACTTTAATTGAAAAAATTGAACCTTAATTTACTTTAATTTAATTTTTTTAGAACCATAATTAACTGTAATTGAAAAATTTGGACCATTATTTACTGTAATTTAATTTTTAAGAACCATAATTTACTGTAATTTAATTTTTTAGAACCATTATTTACTGTAATTCAAAAATTTGGACCATTATTTACTGTAATTCAAAAATTTGAACCATAATTTACTGTAATTTAATTTTTAGACCCATTATTTACTTTATTTTAAAAATTTACCACGCTTTTTTAGTGTAGACCACCTTTTTCTATTGAAATTCTCAGGACCAAGGAGACCCGCATTAATTTACTTTGAAAATTCCATGCTTTTTTAGTGATAATCAGATTTTTGTATTGAAAATATCCTGAGACCTTAAATTACCATGCTTTTTTATTGAAGACCAGCTTTTTGTATTGAAAATATCCTGAGACCTTAAATTACCACTCTTTTTTATTGAAGACCACCTTTTTCTATTGAAATTCTCAGGACCAAGGAGTCCCACCTGAATTGACCTAGAAAATTCCATGCTTTATAGTGGTAGTCGGATTTTTGTATTGAAAAAAATTACCACTCTTTTTTAGTGTAGACCGCCTTTTTCTATTGAAATTCTCAGGATCAAGGAGACCCACCTGAATTGTCCTAGAAAAATCCATGCTTTTTTATTGATAATCGGATTTTTGTATTGAAAATATCCTGAGACCTTAAATTGCCACTCTTTTTTTATTGAGACCGCCTTTTGTATTGAAAATCCCAGGACCATCGAGACCCCCTCACTATAGTCTGAAAATTCCATGCTTTTTTAGTGGTAGTCGGATTTTTGTATTGAAAAAAATTTTTTGTATAGAAAATCCCAGAACCATCGTTTTTGTATTGAAAATTTTTTTTTGTATTGAAAATCCCAGGACCATCGAGACCCCCTCACTATAGTGTGAAAAATCCATGCTTTTTTATTGAGACCACCTTTTTGTATTGAAAAAATTTTTTTTTGTATTGAAAATCCCAGGACCATCGAGACCCCCTCACTATAGTGTGAAAAATCCATGCTTTTTTATTGAGACCACCTTTTTGTATTGAAAAAATTTTTTTTGTATTGAAAATCCCAGGACCATCGAGACCCCCTCACTATAGTGTGAAAATTCCATGCTTTTTAGTGGTAGTCGGATTTTTGTATAGAAAAAAATTTTTTGTATTGAAAATCCCAGGACCATCGTTTTTGTATTGAAAAAAATTTTTTGTATTGAAAATCCCAGGACCATCGAGACTATAGTGTGGAACAATTGCGTAATAAAATCGTGGAACAAAAAAAATCGTGGAACAACCCCCCCCCCCCGGGGGGGGGGGGGTAATTGTTCCAGCGGGCTACTTTCTACCTACTCAAATGCTAAAAACTCTTTCAAAGTTATAGGACTTACAAAGGAAAAATATAAATCAGTAGAATATGGAAAATTAAAATTTATAGATTCATTAAACTTTCTCCAAATGTCTTTAGATGCAGTGGCAAAAACAATGAAACCAGAATATTTTAAAAATCACTCGAGAATTCTTGGAAAAAAATAATATTCCTCTAGAAGAATATTCCACATGTTTAGCAAAAGGAATATATCCTTATGATCATATGAATTCATTTGAAAAATATAATGAAACAAGTCTTCCTAACCAAGAAACATTCTTTTCACAACTTCAACAATATCATATTACAGATAAAGAATATTCTCGAGCAAATAAAATGTGGGAATTATTTGACTGTAAAACTTTAGGAGAATATACTGACATGTACCTATCCTTGGATGTTTATATTCTAGCAGATTGCTTTGAAGAATTTACAAACTCTTTTGTTCTTAAACCCTACAATTATATAACAGCACCCTCTTTAGCTTGGGATACTTTATTATATACCATTTGGACTTCAGATCTTCCAGAGCGTGATAAAGTTATAGATCTTTTAATCGACCTCGATATGTTTAATTTAATTAAAACTAATATTAGAGGAGGACTCTCTTCAGTAATGGGTAATCGAGAAATAAAAGCTAGAAATGCAATAACTACTAGTAGAATACTTTCTAAACATCCTGAGGCACATATACAACTTAATAGTGAGGAACTAAAAGAAGTATTAGAAGGAATGAAAAATCCTCTATTTATACTTTATATAGATGCAACAGCTTTATATTCAGGAATTATGACTCAATATTTACCAATGGGTGATTTCATTGAGATGGAACCAACAGACGATCTTATAAAAGAAATACTTTCAACCCCGAAAGATTCTCCAATAGGATACTTTGTAGAATGTGACCTTGACTATCCTGATGATATAAAATCAGGAACAAGATATTTCCCTTTAGCTCCTATAAGAAGAATGATTGATATCAACGAACTTTCACTCTGGCAAATGTTACAAGGTAAACCTCCAACAATCAAACTTCTCGGTGATCAAACAAATAGAAGGTTTTATCTCTCCCATTATCGCTTACTACAGTTTTATCTTTCACAAGGAATGATATTAAAAAAGTTCATACTGTTATAAGATTTAAACAAGCTCCATTCATGAAAGCTTTCATCGAGGAGAACATTCGTTGTCGAAACATTGCAAAAAGAGAAGGTAATCTTTTTAAAGACAATAATTATAAACTTTTAAACAATTCAGTCTTTGGGAAGACAATGGAAAATGTTGATAAATATACTCATATTGAACTCTTGACAAATACCCCGAAAGATATAGCCCGTTATAATCGTATGCTAAGAAAGCCTACATTTAAAAATGCAGAAGTATTTTCTGAAAATCTTACTGCAGTAGAACTACAGAATTTTGAGAAAACATATAATAAACCAATATTTATCGGCTTTGCAATTTTAGAACTTTCAAAATTACAAATGTATGAAACATATTATAACATCTTACAACCCATATATGGATCGAATATAGCAATGCATGCAATGGATACAGATTCAATGTTTTTAACAATAAGAACTCACGATTTACAAAGTGATATCTCTGAAAATCCTATACTTTCAAATTTAATAAATTCATCTGGAGAATTATTTTCGTTTAAAGATGAAAAAACCTTTTACTCCTATAGAAAATGGAATATTTATTCGTTCTAAACAATATTCATATGAAACATATACAAAACCTAAATTTGAAGAACATACAATTATATTTAAAAATTCAACGGGTGAGTTTCCAATCATATTTAAATATCCTGTATTCCCCGAGGGAGTGGACGGGCAGGAAGAAAAACCTGTAAAGGATAACAGATGTAAAGGAATTCAGAGATGTGTAGCAAAGAAACTTTCTCATCAAGATTATATAGATACATTGAATCCAAATCATAAAGATAAAATTGATGAAGTACATCAACTTAAAAGTGAAAAGCATAATATTTACTTGATAGAATCTCAAAAAGTATCATTATCAAATTATGATGATAAAAGATTCATACTAAGTGATTTAAAGACAACTCTTCCTATAGGAAATAATTTAATACCGATAATAAAAAATCTTGATAGATTGAATCAGTTATATGGTACAAAGATTACTGATCTTGATATTTATAATGTTGAAATCATTTATCCTGAGAGAATTGAGAAACCTTTATATTCTCAAGTTTTTAATCCTATATGTTTAGAACTTAGATATTTTAATACTGATCCTGAATATATAAAAGGTCTAAGTGATAAAGAATTTAAAGATCATAAAGAGGTTCTAAAAACTAATTTCGAAAAGTTAACATCAGATTCTATCAAATGATTTTTTTCTTTTAAAAATGTCAACAATTAATTTAAGAGTGACAACATCAACCTTTTGAAGGGCAATAAATTTTTTTATGTATGATTCTTTAGCCACTTCTCTCGTTTAATTTTTTTAGAATATTCATTAGTTATAACATTAGCACTTTTTAATCTATTAATATTATTTTTAATATCTTGTATTATTTGATTTGATTTCATTATTTCATCATCAGTTAAGATTCCATCTTCCAAAGCTTTTAATTGAAATAAAAATAATTTAGAGATTCCTAATTCTATTGATAAACAAACTTCACGATATAAACTTTCTTTTTAGAAGTATAAGATAATGAAACTATTTCAGTCAAGAACCATCAGCTACAGAAATACTTCCAAGTATTACAGGTGCTATTGTTAAACTGGTAAAGTTATAGGTAAAATAACTGTTAATATTGCAGATGTAAATCCTAAAGAATAACCTATAATTTTTAAAACTGTATTCCCTTTATTCCATCTATTTTTAACCTTTTTATAATGCTTTAATAAATCTTGTAAATGTAAGGTTTCTGATTTAATTCTTTTACTCTCATAATTTCAAGTTCTGTGGGAGCCGAGGCCTTGGAAGAATAATATACTGATGATCTGAATTCTGGAGGGAGCTCTGGATAAATTTTTTCTTCTCTTACTTCTTCCATCTTTTGACTTTGTCCATTTTATTAATTAAAAAAATAAGACTTTATTCTTCTGAGCACCATCTGGTAACCATACTCGGATATCAAAAGAAACTCTTGTTGAGAGGATATCTTTATACAATTCCATCAATGCTTTACGAACTTCATCAACATCAACCTTTTTTCATAAAATATTAAATCTATATATTGTACAAGTGAACTAGAAAAATGAATATTCTTACTTTTAACTTTATGTAGTCCATGTGAATGAGTATTAACATACCAATCTCCGTGTGGTAAATCATAACTAGTCATTATAACATCACCCTTTTCAAGCTTACTATTATAATCACATTTCACAAACCATTTCATTCTTTCATTATCATCATCAAACAAAAAGAAAAAAGGATCAATAATCTTTACAACCATAAAAACACTCCATTCTTTACTGTTTGTTGTTATTAAACTTGGTTCTATAAAATGTTTATATGTATGGGGTAATAATGTTTTATTCTGTTCTAATTCAGCAGCTCTTTTTCTAATACTATGTGTGGTGTTAATGTGTGTTCCATGAGACTCTAAATTTGAAATTCTTTTATTAAATGATGTAATCATCTCATTTATTATATTATATATTGTATTAAATTTAGTATTCATAATTTGTTTATCTTTAGAGTTTAATATGGTAGTATTTAACTTTACAACTTGTTCAGTTAACAGACTTTGTATCTTGTCAAATTTATCATTAAATCGTTGTTCGATATTATCAATTTTTGTTGTTAATGAACTTTCAATTCTTGTTGTTGTTAAATCAGTATAATTTTTAACACCATCAACATATTTTTTATTAACTGCATCAGCTTCATCAGTTGGAAAAGATAATTCTTTTATCTTGTGTCCATTTAAAATTAAATCACCCTTCATTGAATCACCTCTTTCATTAATATATTTATTTTCTGTTAAAGTTAATATTTCTTCTGTATTAAACCCTGTTTTTATTGTTCCACCACCTCTATTACATGGAATATAAGAACTCATTTATTAATAATTTAAAATGAATCTTCAAACCTGTTTCAAATGTAAATACATTGAAATCTCTTCTCCATTAAAATCAATCAATTCTCCTTCTTGATTAAGAATTTTAAAATTAATATCCATTATATATTTTCTACATAAAGGTAAATAATTTGGAGGATTCATTCTTTCAACTATTTTATATCCATAGGAACTGTGTTTGAGGGAAAGGAATATAAAACATTTGTTTGTTTACCATTATTATAAGAACCAGTTATACAATCACAATGAATATTTATTGTGTTTGTATTTATTATTTTTATAATATTTTCTGATGTTATATTCTCAACTACAGGTGTGATATAATGGTTTCGTGTAAATCCTAAAATTGTTCTAAAGAAACTATTATTTTGAAAATGAATTCCTATATTCTCTAAAGTCATTATACATTTTGAAGTTGGTAAATCCATTTTAATTTTAATGACTCCATTTGTTTTTTAGAAAGTATATTATTTAAATCTTTTATCTCATAAGCTCCGGGTTCGATTGTTATTATAATCTTATCTGTAGATTTTGGGCTTATATAATAAAATATGTTATTATCTTTAGTTATATTAAAAATAGTATTATAAGCACAAAACCATAATAGTCCTAATTCATAATTTAAATTTTGATCTAATTTAATGAATCTTGAAAGTTTATAGTAAAGTCTGATTCTTTTGAATTTATAGATAAAGTTCTTGAATATTTATCTGACATTATGTTTACCATTTTTTTTAAATTATCTTCCGGAAGGTTGCGAAGCTCCATTTTCATAGTATAGATTTTAAATCATTATAAATTTCTTGGATTAAGGAAGTGAAACCTTCTCCTTTGGATTTATTCAATCTATACAAAACATATAAGCTTAAAATACCAACATATTTTAGTATTATTAGGTTGAACTTGTAAAGAATTAAAAGTGTAGTCCGAGAGATAGTCTTCAACTTCTTAGTGGGTTTAATCCCAAAAGAATCAAAGTATATAGATTTATTATATATACAAACCCAATGAGATCCTTTTTCATTTGAATTTTGATAATTTATAATGATATTCTTTGGAGTGTCTTCTTTCAGACTCGACAATTCATCATTCATTAATATTTTTATTTTTAAATTTAAATAATCTGCATAATCTTTTAAATCAAAATTTGTTTTGTATTATTCCAAATGTTTTAAAAAATCTAATATTGAAGGAGTCATTTTATATTTTATAACTTCGTATTTATAACTTCGTATACTTATTAAATTTATCTTTTGAAATTATTCCTTGTTTTAATAATTCTTTAGAAATCTTTAAAATATCAGAACCTAAATTATTATGTCCTGCTTTTTTAGCTGCTAATAGTTTTCTTAATTCAATAAAAAGATTGATTGGGTTTATCTCCTTACCCTTTCCCTGGCCCTGACCCTGGCCCTCTCCTTCTGTGACAATATAACCCCTTTCATTTTTATTTAAATATTTCTTTAAATCTTGAATATGTTTTGCTTTAGCACTACCATGTACTAATTCTATTAAATTTAAATATTTTTTAATTTCTAGAAGATCAACATTCTCTGAGGGATATCCACAAACTAATCCATAAAAATCATCTGTAAATTCAAAATCTAGGTGTTTAGTATTATAAACATTTTTTGAATGAATACGTGATTTATTTTCTGAATTTAAATATAACAGAAAGTCATGTTTATTAATTGTTATTATTTGATATCCTTCAACATTAATATTAAATGTAGGTTTAATTGTTTTACTTAAACTCACATTAATTTTAGGATCAAGTATAAGAGGTTTTATATTTAAATCTTCCAACCATGGTAATTCTTTTAAATCTTGTTTATCTTCCAACTCTTTAAATTTTAAAACTTCTAACTCTTTTATGGCTTTAATTGTTGGTCCTTGTTGTTGTTGGATTACCTCATTTAATATTATAGATTCAGCGTGTTGAGTTGTATCTTTTTTATTATATTTATCTTGTTCTGATTGTAATTTTTTTAAAAGTGCTAATCTTTCTTCATATACCATTTTAATGGTATTAAAAATGGTATCATTTTGGTAAAGGATCCGTTGGAAAGGGTTTCAAGTATAAACCTTTACCATTTTTAATTTTACAAAGACATCCATTTTTTAAAGATTTACATATTTTTTTTAAATCATCTTTATCTTTTGAAGATAAAGATTCAGATGTAGAAATTTGATTTTTTAAAAAATCATTTAAACCACGACCTTTATAAGGATCAAGATAAAGACCTTTCTCTCCCTTCATTTTCTCGATTTCAGTTTGTAGTTTTTCTTTTTCTAGGTCTGTCTTTTGAGATTCTTTAGCTTTTTGAACTGTAGTTGCAATTCCTCCAGCTATTCCAGCAGCACCTGATAGTCCGGCAATGATTGCAGGTATTAAAGCCGCCAGAGGAAGAATCCCTCCTTCCTTTAGTTTTTCTTTAACTTGTTCTTTTACATGTTTTCCAATAAAATATTTTTTACCAGAGATTACTACTGATTTATTTTTATTTGAATTTATTAATTCTTGCAAAGATTCCTCTGTAGGGTTTTGTGTTGTCATTTTATAATAAATAAAAATGGATACTTGGAAACCAATTTTAAATAGACATAATCTAAATTTAATAATAAAGTATTTCCTGATAATTTTAGATGCTTAATTATTGGATCTTCTGGATGTGGAAAGAATGTTCTTCTTATGAGAATGTTATTAGAAGATGGTTTTTTGGATTATAATAATTTAATCTTTTATTCTACAACCATTAACCAACCGAATTACAACTTTTGAAATGTGGATTTGAAAATAAATTAACTAAAAAAGCTATAATTGATATTTTTAAAAATCAACATACATATCCCGAAGAGGTTTTTCATCCTTGTGATATGGTTGATTGGTACAAGGAAAAGATTTTAGAATCAGATATTAGTAATAAAATGATTATATAGGGGATGGAATCCAGATCTTATTCTCTAATAAACCTGAAGATGTTTTACATTGTGATTTACTTCCTAAAGATAAAAAGAATCTAGTTATATTTGATGATGTTGTTAACATGAAAAATCAAGAGATTCAAAAGAGTTACTTTACACGAGGTAGACATAATAATTGTAATGTTATTTATATATCTCAAACATATTATGCTTTAGATAAAAACTCTATAAGAAATAATTCTAATTGTTTTATATTTTTTAAATTAGACAAGCGTGATAAGAATATGATTTATAATGATTTATTTTCAAATGTTGAACCTGATAAGAATATGTTTGATATGTTTGTTGATAATCATTGGAAAGAAAAATATAATTATATTTATTTGGATAGAGAAGAAGCTGAAATGTGGAAAAGTTTATTTTAGGGCTTGTCGACTTAAAAACTTGTTTTCTGTAGTTCATTATTATAAAATCTACCTAATATTTTTTCATTATTTAAATCAATGATGCTATATGTTATTGGAGTTGTATGATGTATTTTATTTATAATAAAAATTTCATTTGTCCATTTTGCTGTGAATCCTTTTTCAAATTTATTTTTATATTTAAATATTCTTACGCGGTCACCAATTTTAAATTTTGGTTTTATAGGGGTTGTATCAACAATAACATCATTTTCAATATTTACCACTTTAACTGTTTCAGGATTCAAGGAAGCATTTAAAGGTGTTGATTTTATAGAACTATGTACATCATTATTATATTCATTTACAATCTTTTGTAACAATTCATTGTTCCATTTTTGTTTTCCAATAGCAGTAAAATATTTCCACATTTTATTTTTTAATGTTCTATTTAATCTTTCAACCACAACTGCTTTTCATTCGTTTTCTGTTGAATATAATTTAATATCATTTTCATTTAAAAACTTTGTAAAAACTTTGTTATAAAATTCTGTTCCTTTATCACACCATAAATATTTTGGAATTCTTTGATATTCTTCAAATATATTTTCAAATGCTTCTGTAATAGAATATCCTGTTTTATTTTCTAAACACCTTGCAAAAGCAAAATCTTGTATATAAATCTATTACTGTTAAAATTATTTTATATTTTTCAGGGTCTGATGATTTGGTTGGCATAAAGACTAAATCTGCAGACCATGTTTGATCTTTTTCATGTACTTGAACTTTTAAATATTTTTTATTTTTTCTAAATTCATGGTGTAATTCGTTGGCATATTTTATTTGTGATTCTGTTGGGGTTTGTAAGGGTTTATTCTCAAAGAGTTGATTCTCAAGGGATCTTTCAACGTCTGCTTGTTCAATAATCCTTTTATTAGCAACATCTTTTGCTTTTCTAGGAAGTCCTGCTCCTATGAAAATCTTACCTTTCATTGCTAATTTAATTAGAGCTCTTTGAATCTTTTCCTTGCTTGATGGATTTTGTATATTATTTAAATCATGTATTAAATTCACATCAGCAACATGTCTATCTCTAAGATCTTCAGAGTTGTAAGCAATATCATGTTTTAAAGCTGCTTGGTCGATTCTATTTATTGGTTCTTCTCCTTGTTTAGGATTATTATTTTCATCTAATCTAATATCTAATCTTGTTCCTGGCCCAGTATAATTGTGTTTAAATAAATGTCTTTCACCTGGATATTTTTCTGTAGTAAAAGGTTTTAATATTGAAGATGTTGTTTTTGAAGATTGTAGATCACCTCCTGTAATATCAACTTTCGTATGTTTTTTAGTTTTAAGATGACTTGCTTTATGGTGTTTTGTAACTTGACAATTACAAGTTTCGCATCTCCAATAGGGTTTATTTAAAGACATTTTAAAATGTTAAAATATCAGGGATTATTAGTTAAATTCTTATCAAGAATCTCCCCTAACATTTTCAATAATTGAAATCTTTCCACCATATAATTTCATTTCTATTTTCTTTTCTTCTAATATTAATGTATATACTTTAGCTTTAAAATTAGAATCCTTTGTTACATGAAGTGTAACATCAACATTATTTATGGCTAGGCGATCATCTTGGTCTGAAACATTTATACAAAATATAGAATATAAATTTTTGAAATCTTCTAAACTTAATTGCGGTTCAACTTTGAAATCATAACATGTTTCAATATAATTTAGATATGGGAATATGTTTTCATTATTTTCAATATTAAATTCCATTCTATTTATTGGATAATAAGAACTATTTAATTGAATTTGGATTGTTTTTAAATTATCATCTCCAATCTTTTGAATAAATAGATTGTTATTTTTTGGAAAGATGAATCTACTTCTTTGAATCCAATCAAGATATATCTTGGTCGGTATGCTAAATTTGCTACCTTTATAGAATAAGTTGAGCCTTCTGTCATACTGAATTCACTACAGATTCTATTTAAATAATTTACATTTATAGATTTGTTGGAATTTAATCTTTCAAGGAGTTTGATTTCAGAATGTGAATTTAATGTCCATTCAGGTATATGCAATTCAAGTGTTGATAATTTTAATTTAGCTGTTGTATCTGCCGCTCCATAGAACAATCTTTTATCACCTTCTAGTCTATTACAGATGAGTTCTATAAAAACATTATGGAGCACCCGGTTATAGTTTTGAAGGAATCCGAACAAGTGTTTTAATTCAAAATAACCTTCAAATTTTTTCAACTTATAAAGTTCAGCTCTTTTATAGTAAGCATAATTTATATCTAAACCATCTTTATCTAAATCTCCTTTATTAACATCAGGAATCCAACCTGTTAATTCACCATATTCATTTTTATAATCACAACCAGTCAAAATAAAATTTAACATTGTAGAATATACTCCTGGATGTAAAACAGTTTCAATTTCTGATGATCCTAGTTTTAATCTCATGTTGGAGAATAAATTTGGAAAGAAATTGTTTTCTAGGGTTATATCTTTGTTTGCTTCAATTTCTAATTCAATTTTATAATATAATTTGGCATTACAAATATCTATTGGGTTTGATGTTTGAAGAGATTGAAAAACTATATCACCCCTACGATTTAAGTTTGCAATAGATCCTGAAGTTGGAGAGATTTTTAAAATATCGATTTTTTTAATTTCATGAGTAAATTCTTTATTATAATCAAGATTTAATTTATTTTTTTCTTGAATTTTAAGATTTATATTATTCATTTTTATAATAAAAATTTAAAAAATGACAAAAAATCCGAACTCCGATAGCGCAGTGGGAATAGACTGGCATTGTGGTTCAAATGGATAGTGGTTCAAATCACGTCTGAGGTTAGTTTTTTTTTCAACATAAAATAATATTAAAAATTTGAAAATAATATTGAAAATAATTTTGAAAATAAATATTAAAAAATATATAGTGTGGGTATCTTAGGAAATAAATCTTGTATATTTTATTTATTTTATTAATTAATTATTTTTTAAACATAAATATGAAAAAAAAAATATTGAAACGGGTGATGGTGGCGAACCGGTAATTATCGCCACCAGTCTTTCGAACACCCCCGGATCGATTCTATAATGTGCACATTTATTTCTTGGTTGTTTTCGGACCTCTTTCGGATTCGCTTTCGAATTCATTTGTACTTTCGAGCAGCACACTTAAAACGCCGATGAAATCGTATTCGAGCGAGAAGCGAATAATAAGGTGTGCTGCTACTAACCTACAAGTTATGGTCGGGAGTTTTACAGACGAAAAACGGTCTTAGTTGTTAGAGCGCAAAAAGTTTTCAATTTAAACTGAATGATGATTTTATGATGACCGTCTGTAGACGGTTTTAGTGGTTAAAGAGTTAAAAATACAATATTCCTTCGTAAAATATATAATTTACAAAATAATAATAAAATGAAACATAAATACTTCCAATACTGTTCCGCTGCTACTTCATATTCAATGCAGCTTTGGTTATTTTGTGTTGAACAATTTGAAATTGATTCTGAAAATTTAATAAATTTATATTTTCCTAATGAAATATATTTTAAATAATAATAAAATTTGTATAAATTAACTTTTATTTTTTTATTATTTTTTTTAAAAAATTGCCAAACTATTATACATTATAAATCAGAGTAAAATGAATTAAATTTTAAAAGTTTTAAATGAATGAATAAATTAAATTCTTTTATTGAAATTATCATTTACATCAATGTTTTAAAACCAATTTTTATTTGTAGCTCTTTCTCTTCTAGACTAAGTCAATTAATAGAAGAAAACGTTTTTCTTATATTTAATTATTTATTAAAACATTTCATAAATAAAATGGATATAGAACATTAAGAATGGCACAGTTTTATTGACATAATTATAAAATTATATAATAAGTAGGTAGATATTAACCTTCTGCACTCTATCCACCCCATATGTCAATTTGAAGCATGTCAATGTGAAGCACTGTAGTCAAGGGGTATTTATGACTCAAAATTTCCACGTCAAAACGAACTAGGGTGCAGAGTGCTAGAGTGTTTTTGTGTCAATCTGAAGCACTATAGTGAGGGATAATTTTGGTCCCAGGATTTTTTATGGTAAGATATTTTCAAGAATCGAAGTCTTCTGAGAAATTAAAGTAAATAAGTATAAATTAATAAATAATTAATGTATTGAATGTAACATATTTTAAGGAATCGACGTCTTCTGAGAAATTATGGTAGTATATTTAAAATCAAGTAAATAGGACACCTAAGAAAATCTGGCCCTCGAAACGTTTAATAAATCATGTAATTTTATACAAAAATTTAATTTTTTTTTATAAAACTTAATCAACGAAAAAAAAAATTTACCATTTTTATTTTTTAATATCAAAATAAAAATAAGAAAAAATATGTTCTAAAATTTATTTCGAAAACTTGTGGCAAAGCATGCTGGTATTGTATTACATATTTGGATTTATACTTTTTAATATGATTGAAAAAAAAAATTTTTGTGTGCCCTCTGAATCATGTATATTTCATTTTTTGGCCCAAGTAAAAATAAGTTTGGCCACCAGTGAATTAAAGTAATTATTTTTAAATAAGTAAAGTAATCATTTAAAATTAATGTAAAATATTTTTTAAGAATCGGCGTCTTCTGAGAAATAAAAGTAAATAAGTAAAGTAATAATTTAAAAATCGACTTCTTCTGAGAAATTTAAAAAAGTAAAGAAATATTTAATGCAATAATTAATTATTATGAAAATTTGAATAAAATTATTTTTGTGAATAATAATAATAATAATAATAATAATAATAATAATAATAATAATAATAATAATAATAATAATAATAATAATAATAATAATAATAATAATAATAATAATAATAATAATAATAATAATAATAAATATAATAATACTAATAATAATAATAATAATAATAATAATAATAATAATAATAATAATAATAATAATAATAATAATAATAATAATAATAATAATAATAATAAATATAATAATACTAATAATAATAATAATAATAATAATTCAATCAACAACCAGGTACTAACAACTAGGTACTAACATCTAAGTCCTAACAACCAAGTTCTAACAACCAAATATTAACTACCATATATTTATAACCAGGACAGACAACCAGTTACAAACCACTAAGTACTTACAAACAAATGATAACCAGCGGGTACCAACTACCAAGTACTTACAAACATTTGATTTTAGTTTTTGATAGGAATTAAGATCAAAGTTAATGGAGATAAAATAAAGAGAAAAGAACCTTATTGGGTTTAAATTGAGAGGGGAATATATGATCTTTTGCAGGTACTTGTCGCTAACATAGCAATGTTTAAAGATGGAATTATAATATTTTTAGCAAATTTTATGGTTTCTAGATGAATTTAGTGGGAATCAATCATTCGCTTCGATATCGATAACAAATTGTTGAATATTGTCATTTAAATGAATTTACTGAATTATTCGACGATTTAATGTAATTATTAGAGAGCTTACATTGGTCTTCTTTGTAATTTAATGATAATATTTTAGATATTTTAGACTTTGATAATTTGTAAATGAATTTATACTGAGTTTTCTGAATAATTAGACAACCAGTCAATCAATACACGTGCAAAATTTACTTTTAAAAAATTATTTCAATTAATTTATTCAATCTAAATAAATTATTTACTAGATTTTTTTCGAAAAATCTTATTCACTTGAACGAAGATATTAGATGATTCAAATTTAAACTAATTAATAACTTGAATGATCAGTATTTAAGATAAATATTTATTGGATTACTAATGAATAGAATTTATTGTGCAGAGAGCTAATATCTACCATAATAATTATATTTAATTTGATGAAACATTCTTATAATTATATGGTTTTATTTAGTGATATCCTTGCGACTGTTTAACATGGAACATTTAGTATATTTATTTCTTGATAATATTTTGGTAAGATATTTTTGAAGAGTAAAATTGTGTGTTCCACTAAAGAAATTCGCCATGAATTGTATAAAATCCTATTAAAAATCTATAAAATATATGTAATGCAATTATAAAAAAAAATATTAAATTAATTATAAAAGACAAATAAAGATCGAGATGATAAGGAAGTAAAATATAAATCAAAGAAATACAACTTTCATTTTAATGATGAAGACAAGTAAAAGAAAAACAATAACTAGATATAAGCTACTACAATTAAACAGTTTTTTTATAAAATTTTAAATTTTTGTATGCCAAAAATATTTTTTAATGTTTTATTGAGATTTAAAATTTTAAAATTTATATTTCATCTAATGTAATTTATGAAATTTTCGCTTGATTTGGAAACTTAAATAATTTTGTTTTAGAATTTTAAAAGATTTTTTTTTACTTGAGTCTATTGATGCTAACCGTGTTTTAGTGTTGATTAATCTAAATAATCAAACAAAAATGAACTTTATACATAAATAATTTTCAGAAATATTATAATGAATAAAAGCATTCAAAATGAACTTATAAAAAATAAAGTACATATCATAAAATTCCATTTCAAGTTTCAAGTTCATTCTGAATCTCTTTACCGTTAGTTAACAAACAGACTTTAAAAAAATGTGACACTTATATGATGACAATTAATAACCTTTTTGTCATTTTGATTATAAAAGACATTTTATTTGATTAAATTATTATTGACACGAGTAAATAAATTATGCTTAGTCAACAAATATCTAGAATTAGAAATTATAATTTCGCTTAACTTTTTTCAAACTTAGCTTTACACTTGGAAATCTAAAAGCTTTCGAATATTTATTCACATTTTCTAAAATATTCATATGATAAAAATTCATATTAAAATTTGAATAAGATTTAAAAACAATCTTAGAATTCAAAACATCATATCTGGAAATAAGTTAGACAATGAATTATATATTGTTGCGCCACATAAGCGCAAGCACAAAAATAATGTGAACAGTCCACTTATGCAATATTTACGATATGAATAAATAATTTGTAATGATTTGATTGGTATCAGCATCTTCTTTTTTGTAAACATCAATATATTTTCAGTTTTTTCCATTGAAATTTAAAAGAATTTTAGATTTATATATTCAAAAATCCAATTCTAATCAAGCCCAAGTAGTTAAACAAGTGTTGAATAATGAGGGTAGGTCCATCACCACATTTACCCTAAATAAATACAGAATCAATGTGTACACCGAAGAGCGTAAATAGCGAAACAATAATTCCCCAAATCAACAATTCAGCGAGAAGATCAAATATCCTTAATCGAACAATCAGTTGCAAATAATGACTTATGTATTGTGTGGGACATTGACATTTACGGTACAACATTTATTTGATGTGTGATATATTATCGTTACTTCATTATTTTTCTTAATAAGTTGTGTTGTTTTATTTTATTGTAATTTGTAAATAAATGGGTTATAATCTATAATAGATTATCTAGCTAATTGTGTATATAAAAACTTAATTACATAATATGGGGGGATAATTAATGAAAAGAATTGTAATTAGAATTTTATATTTAAAGTCAATTAACATTTTATTTTTAAAGTCAATTGAATAAGAATAAAAACCGCTGAAAATAAAACAGCACTTAAAAATAAATATGATGATAATACAAAAATTAAATATCGCTTGAAATAAATAAGTTAAATAAATTATAATACAAAATATATATAATTATATAAAAATTATACTCTTGAAACACTTATCTTAATATAATTAAAATTATCTAATTCTTTTTCAACTAAAGCAAATTTATATATATATATATATATACACTGACGCAGAATTATTGTTGTCCGCCCAAAATATTTTAACAAGAAGTATCTTCTAAAATAAATCTTGCGAAGAAACTAAAACCCGGAACAGACAGAAACGTTCCACATTAATTTTTATTA
Source organism: Schmidtea polychroa (assembly GCA_959609185.1). Taxonomy (NCBI): domain Eukaryota; kingdom Metazoa; phylum Platyhelminthes; order Tricladida; family Dugesiidae; genus Schmidtea; species Schmidtea polychroa. The sequence goes on from CAUHTR010000085.1 coordinate 165,060, forward strand.
ATCTACAATAAATAATATAGTACGCACTTACACAACATATAACATCTATATAACCTGCACGTATCTAGTTTTGTAAAGAATCAATCTGATAACTATTCTGATCGGTAATTTTTGTTATTTGGTAATTTTTGATATTTCAATAAATATTTATTTATCTTCTTATATTTGTTCCTATCTATATAAGAACCAGTAAAGTTGAGAATCTCAGATATTGAGACCTCACAAAAATTTAAGTGTAAATTTTATATTTGAATTTGAAAAATTAATTGTTTTTAGTAGCTTTTATAAAATTTATTTTTGTTACAATGTGTTTTGGCATAAATGTGAAATAAATTATATTATTAATATGTAAAATCAAGGCTTTCTTCTGTCGCATCATGACAAATTTTGACATCTGAGAAAGTTTGGATTCCTTATACAAGTTTTGATATTAATCCGATTTAATTTTTATTTTGATATGACTAACTTATTTTGAGATAATGCTCCTTTGTCAGTGGAAATGATTTCCGTGGGGCCGTCTTTAACAAATTTATCAATTTGTAAATATAAATATTTATCCATTTTATTTATAGTGAAATTAATTGATTTTCATAACAAATAATTACTAAATGAACGTTTGGTTACATCAAACGAAATGTAATATAATATCATTGATGAAAATGTTTTTTTCTAAAAATAATTTGTTATAAAATTAAATATTAAATGTTTTATTAATTCCAAATTTATCAACAAAAATTAAATTGAAATGCTTAAAACAATAATAATAATAATAATAATAATAACAATTATTATTATTATTTCAATAATTTTCATATAAAGTTTGTAAAACTGAATATATATATATATTATATTTTGATTTACAATTAAGGTTTAAATACTATATATTTGGAAAAACAGAAACATCAGTTAGTGGAGCAAGAAAGATATTTTTTTTTGAAGATGTTAGATGTTGGGGGATTTTATAGTTGCAAACATAATGAAAGTAGGATGAATTGGATAGGAAATCTATTTTGATGATAATTTTTTTGATTTTATTTGTTTTAATGTCATTCAAGAAAAGGAATCGTAGATGTGTTGTGTGGTTGTTATTGTATTTCCTAATATTGTTGCGTTAATGTTTGCGTCTATTGTGGTGGTGTTCGTTAAGGAAGTGTTTTATTACAAATTCTTCGGGGTAGCCATTCTGAAGAAATGTATTTTAAAGTTTTCAAAGATTTTATAACTGTATAACACTCCAAAAACAAAAATTTAAACCTGAACATAAAATTGTTTTTGCTGATATAAATCAATTCCCTTAATTCCCTGGATAACTGTCGACAGTTTGCGTAAAAACTTTGAACAAGAAGTTGTGCATTCAATGTTGTAAGGTGGTTTCTAATTCCAGTTTTTTTAACTTCGTGTTTGTTAGTGGATCAATTCCTATTTAGACGGTGTTTGGATCTTGGTTATGAATATGTATGTCATGGGTGTAAGACTACATACATTGGAATGACTACCCGTCATCTCTGTTCTCAAGTTCCAGATCACTATCGACTGAAGGAATTGATTAATATTAATAAACACAATTTTGTGAAAAATTTATTGAAATGTTGTTTAATTTCAACTTTTGTGAATTTTTGGAAGTTTTAAAATTTTAAAACTTTTTGAATTTTTAATAGTTTGAATTGAGAAAACAGAATTTTATGATATTTTAGCAAAATTATATATAAAAAAATAATTAAATTAGTTTGTTTAAAAAAGAGCAATTTGGATTGATTTAGTTTGAATTTCAATTCTACCTGACGATGACAGTGAGTCTGGCCAAATATATTGTAGTTAAATATATATTTTGGATTATAAATATTGGCGTTTTTACTTATAATAATAATAATAATAATAATTATTATTATTATTATTATTATTATTATTATTATTATTATTATTATTATTATTATTATTATTATTATTATTATTATTTTTTTTTTTTTTTCTCAAGTATGTTTCAATATTACTTGAAACCACATAATTTACATAAAGATCACATCTGTTAATTAAAATTATTTATTGCGCTAAAATTCACATTTCGAATAACATTATTGATGCAAATATTTCGCTGTTTAAAAATAGTAACGGTTACAAAAAAATTAAATTGATGATTGTTTTGAATAAAAAATATTTTGAATTATTAATATCTTATTAATTGTTAAATATCAAAGTATAACTCGATTATGTTTATTTTTGTTTTTATTATTTTAAACTTACTATTTGATTTATATACAATGAACTCTCTAGAAGGATCCCTATATAGAGTATACCTTATAAAAATAATTAACTGTATTTATGATTTAGGATAATAAGAATTAAAAAATATGTAATAATTAATACGTAACATTAATACGGTTCTTGTATCTTTTATTTTCTTCTTCTTCATCTTCGTCTTATTATTATCATTATTATTATTATTTTTAGTATTATTATTATTATTATTATTATTATTATTATTATTATTATTATTATTATTATTATTATTATTATTATTATTATTATTATTATTATTATTATTATTATTATTATTATTATTATTATTATTATTATTATTATTATTATTATTTATAATAATATTATTATAATGATTACATTTTTAAATAATTAAATTTTTATTACTGTTTCTAAAATCGGTAAGACATCTTTCGTCATTCCAAATATTATTACAATCTGACCATGGTAATTTTGAAGTAAATGAAGCAAATAAATAGTAAAGTGACCAAGCTATAATTACATTGTAATAAACAGAAACTATTGTCGCAACAATTATCATTGAATAACCGATTCCTGAATACAGCATAATAATAATTAATTATAAATAAAATATTTAGTCTTACCTTTAAACATTGGTTGCACTTTCCAAATCGAAATAGGTCCAGAACTCGAAAACTGACCGATGGCCAATTCGAAATAGAATAATGGTATACCAGCTATTACAAGCATAATAAAGTATGGAATAAGAAATGCTCCTGATAAAGAAAATATTTAAATGAAATTATTAAAACGTAAATAATTTACCTCCACCATGTTGATAACATAAATGAGGAAATCTCCACAAATTTCCTAATCCAACTGCATATCCAACGCAAGAAAGAAAAAAATCAAATCTTCCAGACCAGTTTCCACGAGCTTTTGCTTTTGGGGTTTGAGAATAACCTTCACTGATCTAGAGGAAATTACATAATAAAACTTTCAAATCAATTTTTACCACTTGTTCATTAGGTTTAGATGAATCTTCAACTGATGCCATTCCTAAATTTGAATTAATAATAATTAAATAATTGCACAGTCATAAATAGTGTTACTCGATTTAAAATAGATTTTTTTTAAATTTGAAGTTATTCACATACAAACACAAAATCAAGAGTTATCAAATTTAATGAAAAATAATTTGCAAATATTCATGAATTATTAATAATTCTAAAGTGTTTATTTGATGAAAAATAATTGAACAACTTATTTAAATTATTTTCAAAAATATTGTTATTGATATTTTAAAAAATCTGTACCTTTTTTTCCTTTCATAGATCAATATGTTGTTTTATATTTAACACAAATTTTCCATACTGCTTTTGTCAAGTGTTTGAAAAGAAATGAAGGTGATGGAAATAATAATGAAAAAGAAAACTGATGAAAAATCGAACAGATGAAATGTTTTATAATGAATACGACATTAAGTGATAAAGATTTTGAAATTAAATTTTTTTTCAATTGTTCTTCCATTAAAAATCAAATTTTAACATGAATTTTTTGCACTGCTTTTTTCAAATCTCTGTTAACGAACCTAAATCTTTATTTGTTGATATTGTCAAATATGTTTGAAAGCTGTCATTTTAATTGACTTAGTGTTATCTTAAAAAAGGGAAAGTAGATATATTATGAGATCTATGTGACATTTATCATGATAATGTTCGTTTAGAGCAGGGTTTTTCAAACTGGGGTCCACGGACCCCAAGGAGTCCGTGAGCGATTTTATGAGGGTCCGTATCGATTTTAAATATTCTTAAACAAATAATAAGATGCACACTATTGATTCAATTTTTGTGTATGTCTCTTGTTATTTAATGATTTTTATTGCATTAAATAATAAAACATTTTACGTCTCTCAACATCGAAAATTGTCTAGTTTATATGCGGTGTTTTGCATTTATACTTTTGGAATCAAATATAAATTATCTGAAATAAAATTTTATGTGTTTGTATTTTAAATATACTTAAATATCATTTGTTTTGTTATTGTCCTTATGTATTAATGATTATACTGAAATTTTAAAACTAAATGCAAATTTTCGTTTTAATACATCATTTAAAAAGCTGAAAAACAAATTATTGAAATTAATTTGCAATTACTGTAATATCTAATATTAAATATTTTATTTATTATTGTGGATGGATAAATATGTGAAACGTAAAAAACTAGATATCTCAGAATGCGAGACAAATGAAAGGCCGGAAAATGCGCAATCAGAAGAAAAAGTTACTATTTTTTCAACAAGAAAGCAAAAACAATCATTAAAAGTAAGAAAATATGATAAAGATTACATCAAATACGGGTTTATCGAATGCTCCTCAAAACCAAACAGCCCTCAATGTTTAATTTGTGGCAAAATTTTATCAAACGATGCACTAAAACCAGCTAAATTGCAAAGACATTTAATAACAAATCATCCTGATGTAGCAAATAAATCGAAAATATTTTTTGAAATAAAAAGGGAAGAACATGTTAACCAAATAATTTTTTTAAAATTAACATTAATATTAAAAGAAAATTTGCTAAAAGCATCTTTTTTAGTGGCGTTGAGAGTCGCCCGTGCTAAAAACCTCATACGATTGCCGAAGATTTAATTTTACCATCTGCAATTGATATGTGTAAAACTGTTCTGGATGACAAATCTGCTGCAAAATTGAAACAAATTCCTTTATCTGATAACACGATCGGGCGAAGAATTAAAGAAATATCAAATGATATAAAAATACAGTTAATCGAAAGATTTAAAATGAGATATTTTTCGATCCAGTTGGATGAAACTACAGATGTTGCTAATCAGTCTGGCTTGTGTTACTGAGTCTTGTGAGTCGTGCAAAGAGACAAGCACCAAATATTACAATTACACATTGCATGATTCATCGAGAATCATTGGCAGCAAAGAATATGCAAGAATCATTAGCTCAAGTGCTATCTTCTTGTGTCAAAGTGGTAAACCTAATTTTAGATGATCACATCAACAGCTCTTCTTCTAATACGTTTGATTTAGTAATTTGTGATGTTAGCCAACATTTACAATCACTGGCTGAACATTTTGATGTATATTTCACAAACGAAAATACTGAACATTTTGACTGGATCCGGTGCCCCTTTGAAGTTGAAAGTACTAACCAGTGCGGTCGCGCACAAGAGGAACTGGCCGAACTGTCATGTGATCGAATTTTTAAAAATATGTTTAAACAACAATCACTGTCCTCTTTTTGGTTGTGTGTTGTCAAAGTTTTGCTGCCATTTTCAACGACATATTTGTGTGAAATTGGTTTTTCAACCCTTACGAATATTAAAACCAGGTATAGATCAACACTTGTTGTTGAAAATGACATGAGAGTATGTTTATCAAAAATAGCACCTAGAATTGATAATTTGTGCAAAAACAAACAATCCCACCCTTCCCATTGACATTATTTTCATAATTAGAATTAATTTGCATGTAAATATATGAAATTTATTTTATTAAACGTATTTAGTTAATAAATTTAATTTTTAGTTTAATAAAATTTAGTTTAATAAATTTAATTTTATAAAAATATTAATAATTATATATCAGGTTTTACAAACAAAATAGTAATTTTTTAGTAAAATGGTCCGTAAACTAAGCGTAATAAAAATTATGGGTCCCTTGTTTAAAAAGTTTGAAAAGCCCTGGTTTAGAGAATAATTTTAGTGTTATTTTGTATTTTGCTTAAATTTATTTATATGACAATCGCATACTACTTTTATGTGAATTACAAATATTTCCTTATTTTGTTAATGGGATAAAATGGTAATTTTCTGACTACTTTACTCCATGAAACTTTGCTTTATATGGTCATCGATTCACAACTGTGACACTCAATAGATTTTCTCTTGTATATCCTAATTTTACTGCTAATTTAATTATAATTATATGTCTATAACACTATATATATCCAAGCACTGTAATAGGTGGTGGAACAAAATCGCATGGACAACATGGTACTATGATTAAATGGTATAATGTAGAAAATGGTAAACAAAAACAACATTTATTTTATTAATAAAAAACAATCAGACAACATTTATGTTGAGCACGTGAGCATTATTTACAAAATATGTAAAGGGATTTTGGTTGTGAAGTGCTTCATTTTGAAAACGTATTCTTTCCTCTTCTTTCCGATTGTAGCATCTAGTACCTGTTGACGACAATGAATTTGAATGCTTTGCTGCTAATGTTGTAGTTTACTAGTTAATTTTGTTACTGATGAGTACGGATGTTACGGATGAGTAAAACCAACAATATTGTTGAAAGCATTATGCCAACTCTCGATCGCATTGTTATCGATGACTCTTAAATATTGATTCTACGGCTGAATTATGAAGGACCTCTTCTTCTTCATCTTCGGCTTCCGATGAAAATTTCCTCCTTGTAATCACAGATTACTTTAAGTGTTTTAAAATGTTTAAAAATTAAAAATATAAGCATCGAACGCATAGTATCCATTGTAATGGATAAAGTACCTGATATGATTGGAAAAACAATGGTTTTATCAAATTTATTTCCAGTCTCAATTTATAAATTTCGAAAACTTGCACAAATTTAGGATGAAATTAAGTGCAGAAAGTGATAAAACTGATTGTCACGTATTTATAGATATCATGTCTACAATTGTGTATCAAATTGCAGTGAGATTTAAAGATTTCAGGAAATATCAGGAAACATTGAAATTTGTAATGTAGCCATTAACCCTCTACCGAGTATTCAGCGATTTACGCGTTCAGCGCCTACTGGTTTAATTATACGCATCCCGCAATTTGGACGTGCTCGCATTTATTTATGTTTTCTCACGTTGCAATTCCGCGATTTCTCCGTCCAAGCTGTCTTTCTGTGCTGATAATTTTATGCATCACAATTTCGACGTATTTATGTTTTATTTGGCGTTGCTATTTCGGGGAAAAACATGGTCAGAGGGTTAAAATGCAATGTGAAACTGATAAATATGAGAATTTTTCCTGAAATAAGTACTGCAGCACTACAATTAGAATTTATAGAAATTAAGAATAAAAGTATCTGGGTTAATAAATTTGAAGATATACTTTCACAGGTTGCAATCAATGAGTCAGAACTGAAAGATAGGTTGCAAGGTATTATATTCAAATGCTGGAATTCACTGCCAAATATTTATCCAAATTCTAGAAACCTTGGATTTGGACTATTAACAATTTTGGGATCTACATAGAATTGCGAACAATTTTGTTCATTTTGAATTTTTTATAATTTTGTTCTTATAGGTTGAAAAAGATTCTCGACCGCTGGCTCAGAACAACAATCTTATGAGTTCCTTTTTGAGTTATTAGAAATTATAGTTTTTGAATTTTTTTAAATATAAATTTTTTTTTAACATTTATGGTCACATTTTGTGTACGTATAGAGTGCTGTAATCAAATGCTATTTCCATTTTCAAGGGTTCAAGTATGGTGTGTCAAAACCTTCATAAGGGCAGGAATTTTCGAATTTTGTTAAAATGAAGAAATTCAGAAATTTGTATGGTCATTATATTTTCTTTGTAGATAGAGTCGTGTGAAGATTCAACCATGGTAAGTCAAAACCTTCAAAAGATGAAAAGAATTTGCATGTTATTTTTCACTAAATCTTCATTTAAAATATCGGCAACACCATGAAGAATATGTTGGACCAAGGTGTCCAAGGTTTTACAAGGATTGAAGGTCACTAAGGCCAGGAGTACTAAAACTTAAGTCTTAGAATTTTTTTGCACATTTTAAAACTCTTTTTTATAAAATTTTAAAATTTTAAAAAATTAACAAAATTTTTATTTCATATGATAATATTGTAACAAATAGTCATCGAATGAAAGAGGAAAAAGATGTATCTAAAGATGTCATATAAACATTTAAAATATTTTCAATTTTAAAGAAAAAATGCAAAATGTTGATTATTGATTTGAGTGCTAACACCACTGTACTTCCAGCAAAGAAGCCTAAAAGGCGAAATCTATCCAAAGCGTAGCGATTCGGGTGTTCGGATCCAATTAATGCTTACTAGCTAAACTGAGGTCGTGTATGAATTATCTGGATTAACTTCTTATATTCTCTTTGGTTGTTGTGATTAGAAATTTTTTGTCTTATTAATATAACTTTCTCTGCTTTAGCGGTTTTGTCAATCATTGTTTTAGCAAGGAGATCTAACTGGAGGGGGTATGGATAAGTAAAAAGAATTTTGTTGATACGCCAAATATTACCACGTTAATGGAAAGAGAACTACTTGGACGTAAGACCTTCTAACGGTCGTAGAAAAACCCGCTAGAAATTATAGGGGAGAGTAGTTTTAAGATAGCAGCTCATCTGTTTCTGATTTTCAGCGACAGTGTGCAGTAACAACATAGCGGTTGTCATGGGTACACTGGTCGGGAATTCACAAATCATTAGCGTTCTCATAAGAGCCAATAATCCGTCGACTAGTTTTTGCTAATCTTTTTACCTAAACGCCAACACAGGGTTTCGGAATCCAGTTAATTTATAAAATAATTAAACAAAAATATTTTTACAATATTAAATATATTTAAAATGATATTATTCATGATTTACATAACAAATTTCACACTAGTACTTTTGAAACCAGAAGAATAAAAAGTTATGTGTTGACAAAGTAAAGATAAAATGAATGTTTATTAATGTGATAAATTCAAAATCTAAAAAATTCTATTCTTGCTTCTTCCAATTTATCACGATTTTTATTTATATTTTATCCGCATTAGCCAAAGTTCAATATGATATTATCCAAGTCTGAGGTCGATGAATGAATACAGATTGAGGAGTATTTATTAATTTCAGTGAAATCAAGATATGTCTTTCTTAATCATGCATTTGTATTGCAGTCTTTGTTAATTTGTGTATGTATTGTCTTTGTTAATCATGTGTTGTATTTTCTAAGTAATTAACATGGGGTAGTATAATGAACGTTTAATTTATGGTGAAATAAAAAGATCTAAGTTTACTTACTATTCGTCTATTTGAAAAGATATTAATTAGTGAATATCAAATTACGAACACAAGACTAATTTAAAACATTGAAAATTTAATATTGAATTAAAGAAATGAATTTGATGATTAAAGATAGAAAATTAAAACAAAAAATGTATACTTGAAAGATTTGCACGCACACAAATATTTGAACATCTGATATTAAATATAAATAAATATTAAACTCGTAATATTATTTTTAAAAACTGCTATGATATTGTATATTTTTTTTNAAAACTTACAAAGCCTTTTGAATATAGCATGATAAATAAAATATATTGGCACTGCGGAAACACTTGAGGCAGCTATGACTCCACCAAGTTGGTTAGCCCATTTAGGCAAAAGTACGCCATTGTAAGATGATGGAGAATGTTGGATGATATACACAATTAAAATGAACTATAAATTTAGAATGGTTATTAATTTATTATTGTTCAACAATTATTTAATAATGAAATAAAAATAAAATTATTTATTTACTATTATGCTATAATTTTATTATATAAAAATATGACTAATTTTTAAAACATTAATCACAATGAGGATGTTACAAATTTAAACAAAAATTTAGTGCATTACCAATAGCACAGACCAAATTTATATTAATATTAAAGTATAAAATTGCATCTTTGCACAATATATTTACATACATAAATATTCATTTGATGATGCAAAAAATGAAGAGATAGATTCACTCTACAAAAATCTCAGAAAAAAGGGTAATTCATAAATTGTTGGAGTTGGCATAGATTTTTCGAGTGTAGACAAAAATAACTATATTCAGAGCCTATGCAAAACATTTTCATTGAAAGCTAAAGTAACATACCTTGAAACTTTGGTATCAAATCAAAAAAGAAATTAAAATCTCTTTGAATTCAAAGTTAAGTCAAAAGAATTTTTTTAATTTTGATTGAAAATGTTTTGGAGAATTCAAACAAAACAGCCTTTTGTAATAAGACATCAAGTGAAATATTTTGACAAGTTATATGATAAAGAGAGACGAGAGTTACAACAATGGTACTGTTTTAAATTTTAGAGCTTTTTTATTGGTTTTATGAAATTAAACATAAGTTGTTAATTGTCAATTGCTGTAAAAACCTTTAGAGTCAGGCAAAGACTTTGATCATATAAAGTCCAACAATCGGCTCTTAAGAAATCTGAATATTTGAAAGAAAATTGAATATTCTACTATTTGTTAAATATTGCACTATGTCAAAGAACGAAAAACTACCAATGGGAATGAACAAACAAAATATTTTAAAAGTGAATTAGGAAAATTCAGACCGAATATAGATTTTCAGAACTGGAAATATTGATAGTAAACTTGGTACATTATCCAAAATGGTTTCAATATAAGGACGAACTCGGTAATTTTGAAAAAGGCAACGTTTACTGTACTATGCAAAGATTTTTCATACTGCGTTGTTTTAATTTACTAGCAAAAGTATTAAGGAAATTTTAAAAAATTTATATATATTTGAGAAAAGACATACAATGATGACAATTGGAGTTAAGGCAGTCCAGCAAATAATCCAGTAATATCCTGGCTTAAATTTAAGCATCATTTCGATATCTTGAATGAAGTTTTTTATTCCTAAATAAAATATATTAATTCAAAATCCGTTGACTTTGTTAGAAATTTCATTTATTAAAACAAAATAATTACATATTTCTTTTTTAATGTTAAAACTTATTTAAAATTCGAATATATTCACACGACATGAGGGATAAAATGTATAATATCAGATTCAGGTTTGTATAAGTTTTGGAAATACCATATTTTATAAATATCTGTGGACATAATACTTATAAATAATTGAAAAGTAGCTGTATAAAAATATTTTCTGAGAATACCTAAATAATACAAAATAGAAAAAATTAATAAGATGCGTAAAATCAATTAGGAAAATGGATGTTCCAGAATTCTCAGAAGTAAGAGTAAAAAAATAAAAAACGAGTAAAAAATACCAAAAATAAATGAAATCAAATAATGAAACAAATAATGTCATTACTAATTAGTAAATACAGATTTTAAAGGAAAAACAAAAACAAATTAAGAAACAAAATGATTTATCTCGACAGCTTTTCTGAGATAACAAATAAATCACTTAAGGAAGTCGAAGGTTTGTTTAGGATGTGGGATGGCAAATTATCTTTAAATGCCATTGAATAACAGAGTATAAAAGCTAAATACAAATTCGATGTGAAAAAAATGAAAACAAAAAGAAAAGACGAAATATAAAATTATTGAATAAATATAATGCCAAGTCAAAGAAACTAATTCGAATCAAATTATAGTTAAAGCTATTTATCGCGAATATCGATTGTTTTTAAGTTAAAGAAGGGAAAGCAACTAGATCAATTCTACCGATTATCAAAATCAGAAGTAGTGTTATTAGATGGTCATGAATTATTCTAACTCGTAAATAATAGTACTCTTCTTTCTGGAGGGTTTTAATAAGTACAAAATAATCACTTTGCAATGTTCAATAATTTTGTGTATTTGTAAACTTGTAATCAGCAATAATGACATCGATAATATCGGTTTGTTTGCAAATCAACTGATGAGTCATAATTTCCGACAAATTATTATTTAGTTTTCCCAAATTTTTTACTATTTAAAGTAAGTTTTAATAAGTTTTAATTTAAATTTGCTGATTTTTATTATTCGCCCTATATTTTCATTTTCTAAATGCATTTTATGCAAAGTTGATGAATATTTACAAAATAATGTCAATTTTTAAATATATTTTGAGTAACTTATCTATTCAAATTTGTAAATTATTGAGCTAAATAAACTTTGATATTCATAATAATCGTTTAAAATGAAATGTTGTCTTCATCATTTAATATTTTCTCGACAATTCCTGAGTTTGCAAAATTGAACTCAGTAGAGTTTTTTAAGTAAATATTTTAAGTAAAAGTTAATTCAAAGCTTTTTAATAAACAAAACTTTTTTTTTTACCATAAATGTAAGATATTACTGTCAGTTCAAGGAAAGCGATGATAATCAACGAAAAGCTTCCACAATATTCATCCATTAGTGTCACCATATATATGCCACCCTAAATTAATTAAGTTTTGAATACAAGCAAATAAAAGCATCAAAATACCTTTGCAACGCATGGTAAACCGAGAAAGAACAAAATGATTTGAAATATTATTTTAAAAGAAAAATCATGAAAATGTGTTTTCTTTAAAATTGGAAACTGATCTTGAAGTCCGGTAAATATGGCTTCCATTCCACCGAATTGTGAATCTATCCCAAGAGTCAGTAACATTGCGAAAAATAAAATCGACCAAATAGGAGAATATGGCATAGTAGCTACTCCTTGAGCGTATACTACAAATGCTAAACCAGTTCCACTTGTTGAAGTTTCTGCAACACTTCTTCCGGTTTTCACTGACATATAACCAAGCACTGAAAATATTGCAAATCCCGCCACAAAACTTGTCGCGCAATTAATAATAGAAACCATTAAAGCATCCCTTAATAGAAAATTTGATTTCGGAATTGGTTAAAATATAAGTAAAAACAACAATTTAATTTTTAAATAGAAAATTCGAAACCTTTATGAAATCTTATATTAAGTATGTTTATTATTAATGATATTTTTATTATTTACACTGTTAATTATAATTATAATCATGAGATATCATATATATTTTAATTAAAGTTTTAGTATCTCAATTAGTTATTCGTGAATTTTTCAGATCAAATTAATAATAATTAATAAAGTTTCATTAAAAAATTATTAATAATAAATTTATTAATAATTCTAATTAATAAAATTCACTTATTTTTATTTCATTCAAACTGATTATTAATAATTACCGTATTCGCCCGAATATAACGCGACCCAGAATTTAACGCGACACCAACATTTTCATAAAGATTTTTAGAAAAAAAATTAAAATTAATGTCGTTATTTAAATTACATTACTTAAACCCCGAATTTAGTGCGAGTCGATTATTTAATAAAAATAAAATGTTAAAAAATGTCGCGTTATATTCCGGCTAATACGGTACTCTTAAAATAATTTAAAATTAACATAATCAAATTAAAATTAAACACTCTAATTTGAAGATCACACTAATTATTAGAGAAAGATTCGTCAAACGAAATTTTCTTAGATGGCATTATTGACAAACTTGCAAATAAGAAAGCAAGAAGAATGCAATTTTAGTTTATTATTTTATTTAAATGAATAATACATGTAATTTAATAATAAACGCTTACTTTTCAAATTGTTTTGCAATATAGGCAGATTCATATTATGTTTTTATATTTCACAGGAGTGACAAGAAAAATTAGACTGATGTAAATTTTGTATTTGCAAGAATATGAGGCGACGTCTTTCTCAAGGAAGTTAAGTCTATAATAGACACTTGTTTATATTCAGAATTTTTCCTGATGTATTAATTAAAGTTGTCATTTAATGAGACTTATTTAGCCTCAAATACTTTTTTTAGCTTTTTTTATTGTAAATATACTCTCTCTACATTCTATGTGTTCATGAGCCTTTTTCGATATCATAAAAATTTACTATAATATATAATTTTGTAAGTGGAAAAAGAATAAATTTGAAATAAATTTCATTTTTTAAAAAATTAAATTTACGATAACATTCCTATATATTTTAATTATTACTACAAAAAAGTTTTATTTAAATCTTTAAATTATGGAAATTTTTAAAAAAACATGAATTTTGTTGATGAATTAGGTGAAGTTAAAATAAAAACTGCAAATGATTTTATCGATAAATTAGAAAAGAGAAATACAAGTAAATAGAATAAATCATCGTACCAGAAAAGGTTATTGTAATAAAATTTGAATAAAATTGTTTTCTGTTGAATTTTAATTATTTGTTTAAAAAAGGAGATGAGGAGTCAGGATAACTGACTTAAATAAATTATAACCCAACAAAATGCTCTCATTACAATCATTAGAAATATTCTTTATTAATCGGTTAATTTCTTTAATAAATCATTTTAATTAAATCAAAATAATATATGTAATAATAATTTAAAGTAACCTGTAACAATTATTGTTAAATTTATTATAGCTGGACATTGTCAAAAGCCCTCCAAAACCTATACTCAACGAATAAAATATTTGAGTTGCAGCGTCACCCCAAACCTAGAAATAAAATGCATAATGATTTAAAGAAACTCTAAGAAATTTAAAGATCATGTTTATTTCTAGTTTTGATTTAAGTCAAAGAATTAGCTAGCAAAGTGCTTTGAGTTTTGAATGCTTGAATCAAATAAGCATTGAATCTTCAATTATATAGGGTATTTAGTAATTTCCGAAGAAAAACAATTATTTCTGACGTGTTCATCATTAAAAAAATAAGATCCAACACAGAAAGATTGATTGTAAAACAAAAATAACCCCGCATTCAATATTCAAATAACAATAGTCTCAATATTATACCACTAATCATTTGTGTTGTTTTAACTAAGGCCTGCAACCCTATGGAAGACCGCACAATCTAATGCAAATATGAATAGTCACTAATTAATAAAATTCGTCAATCCTTTTCAGCAATTGGTTAGGTGTTAATTCTCTTTTAATAATGCTTGAATTTCTGAATCATTTAGGCTATTTCTCTATGTTCTCCTTTTTATATAGAGTTCAAAGAATTCAGTTAACTAAAAATAAATAATTTAATTAAATTTATCTCCAAATTATATTTATCAAACTCCTTAAGCTCCTACTAAATTAAAGTATTTTCACATTTATTATATTTGTGTTTAACTTTTCATTTGCTACCAGCTAATACTTGTTTCCATCGAAAGTATTGATTTTTAAATTTTTATATTTTTATACTTTAATTAAGGTCTTAGGATTTTGATTTTTAATTGATTTTCACCGAATTTTCTTGTTTTTCATTTTTATTTTTCATCAGTCAATACAACCTTAAGAATTCTGAGAGTTTCAAATTATTGTCACTGGCTATAATGTTGACTGATATTTTCCTTTGTCCTGGTTGACATTGTTAAAGATTCTTCTTGATTGACGATTTACCACTATCATTCTAGTGTGCTTTCATTCTTTGGTCCTAAATGTGCTTCATATGTATATTTCCTTATCACATATTTATAGAAGCATTTCCTCTTGGGTGTCTAGAGGTTTTTTCATTTTACAAGTACTTCGTTTTTTCTTATTGATAATCTGTCGGAGCCTCTCTGTCTTAAATCATGGTCAAATAACACTTTTAAGTAAAGTTATTTAAATAATAAAACAAAATCAAAAATTTTAAACTAATATATAATAAGCAAAGTCATACTTTGGCTTCTAGTAATTTACTCCATTTCGGAATCAAGTAATATTTTATTCCTTCAAGAGAACCTTCTAGTAAACTTCCATTGATAACCATTATAACAATAACAAAATATGGGAAAATAGCTGTAAAATAAACTACCTAAACATTGTTTAAGCATAAATAATCATATGAAAACCAAAATTACTTTTCCAGAAGATTTAACACCCTTTATTAAACTTGCTCCACAGATGATCCATGCCAGCAATAAACATAAGCTTAAATGCCACTGAATGGTTCCTAAATACGGTTCCATTGGCCGTTGCTCTCCAGCATAATTCACTACGCCTAGTACAACTCGTCTGGTTTTTTTATAATAAAATAAATAATATTTTTAAATTTTTCTATAAATTTAATTTTTTAATATGAATAATGTGATTGTAAGCTTAGAAACTGATAAAGTTAAAACGAATATCGCTGATTTAACATTATCAAGATTCTCTGAACTCAAATAAACAATAAACAACTGCATTCTTGTTTTAATTATAAAGAAATCATTTAAACAAATTCATGGATTAGATAATGATTACAAATATAATCAACTAATTCGAGCTCGAGGACATTATCAACTGAAGGCATAAACCAAAATTAGTGAGTATAATAAGGTTTATTTGAGAAAAATAAGCATTTCTGATTTTAAAATTTTATTAAATAATTTCAATATTTATTTGTAACGTGTTAATTGTGAAATCTTAAATCCAGTTAACAGAAAGTGAACTGATTCTGAAGTGTCTTAGGCTGATGGTATTGAAGAAGATTCTATTAAATACATTCAAGCTTCATATGGTGATGATTTCCATCATATCACTAATATTGTTTCGCGTCAAATTGGCGTTAACCGAATTGTACATATTTTGGTACCGAGAGCAGATTACGTGGACTACAGTTGGTTATATATCCAAGATCCTATTAAAATTTAACAGTCACAATAGAATACTACTAATCTGTGATAATCATTGTAAAAGATCTGGAAATAGTGTAAGTGAAAAAACTTCAAATCCTAATTTATTCAGTCAATTTTGTGACGTGTTGTAAAGCAAGAAAATGATTAAAAAACACTGTTTCTTTTCATAAACATTTGAGTGTATAATATACAATTGATGACAATAAGTATAAAGTCTCTTTGTCATCGCTTCACTTTTCCAATCTAGTTTATTGAAGAGGATAGATTATTATTTTTAGCTCCTAAAGATACATTATATCTAGAAATTAACTAAATTGAAATTTCAAGTAAGATTTAAAGTATTTATTTGAAAGAATAATTAATCTTACTGCCAATATTGTTCTGCAGCGACTTCATATTTTGTACAATTTGTAGTAAGGTAAGACGAACAGGCCACAGATGTCACTAAAAATATATTATCATAATTACTATTATTTTAAACAAGTAAATGATAAT
Source organism: Schmidtea polychroa (assembly GCA_959609185.1). NCBI lineage: Eukaryota > Metazoa > Platyhelminthes > Tricladida > Dugesiidae > Schmidtea > Schmidtea polychroa. The sequence continues at coordinate 182,072 of CAUHTR010000085.1, forward strand.
TTAAGCATTTTGCTGCAAATAATATATGTAATACAAATCAAAAAAATTTTGACTATAAGATAGCCCTTGATCAATTTCGGGAAATTGATAAAGGGTATCTTATAGTCAAAATTTTTTCATTTCCATTAAATATATTATTTGCATTAAAATGCTTAAATTATCATTTAATTGTTTGAAATTATTATTATTATTATTATTATTATTATTATTATTATTATTATTATTATTATTATTATTATTATTATTATTATTATTATTATTATTATTATTATTATTATTATTATTATTATTATTATTATTATTATTATTACCGTATTTTCGCGCATATAACCCGCGGGTTATGCAAGTTTTTCCAAACGAATGGCAGCTGTGCGGGGTATACAAAGGTGCGGGGTTTACAAAATTTATTTTACTCATAAACATAGCATAACGGAAACTATGGACATACCGGTGGGTCTTTATACCTCCTATAGTTCGCTGTGTGGTTGTGAAATGTACATTGGAAAGCTTTATGAACATCTCATTATAAACCTCAAGAAAACAAATAGTACCGATGCGGCAGAGAATCTTTAATATACTAGTAATCAAATGTAACAAGTAGGTAAGCAACTAAACTAATTTGCCGATACCAGTAGTGTCGAAACGTATAGACTACAATGCATGCAATACAGCCGCAATCAATCGCCAGTCTCACTAATGTCACTGTCTTCGCTATAGTCAGTGAAGCCATCGAAACTCGTATCATATTCACTGTCTTCTTCAAATAAGCGAAGCATATTGGCAACAGCAGTTGGGTCATAAATCGACTCTTCATCACTATCATCATCGTCAGTATTAGCGTTCACATTGTCGGCCGAAATGAAGCTGCCCTCTACTGCTGGCTCTGAATTAGCTTCACTAACTGTTAGCAGGCCAGCCTTCTTGAAACCATTGCGAATAGTTTCAGTGCTGATTTTCTGCCACGCTGCCAGAACCCATTTGCATACTTCAATGTACGTAGCACGTCTCTGCTTTCCTGATGGTGTGAATGTGTGTTCTCCTTCACTCATCCATTTCTCCCATTCGTTGCGGACAAAACACTTGAATGGATGATTAACAGCAATGTCAAGTGGCTGAAGCTTACATGTTAAGCCACCCGGAATGACAGCAATGTGCGCACCGGTCTTATTGATCTGTTTGTGAACAGACGGCTCTTTGTGTGCAGCCATTGCATCAAAAATCAACAACGACTTTGGCAGAAAGAATCCACCCTGTCTAGCACGAAAGCATCGTTCAGTCCACTCTTTCATCACGTCCGTGTTCATCCATCCTTTTTTGTTGCACAGTACGATTGCTCCCTGAGACAGTTTCTCACGTGGCATTGACACTCTTTTGAATATAATCAATGGTTTCAACTTCTCACCGGCAGCTGAGCACGCCAGAACAACCGTGAAGCAGGTGCGTTCATGTCCAGTTGTGATAATAGCAACCGTTTTACAACCACTTTCCGCTACAGTGCTAGTTGCCGGAATATCAAAAGACATGGGTACCTCATCCATATTATAGACAGCAGAAGGATTTAAATTCTGTTCAACGATATCCTTTCTAACAAATTCCTGAAAGTCGTTAACTTTCACTTCCCAATTCTCTGGCAGTTTCTGGCCAACAGTTGTCCGTGCACGAACCGACAGCTGATTACGTGTCATGAATTTAAAAACCCAGTTGTTGCTACCAGTGAAATTATTCATCTTCATTTCAGCAGCCATTATTTTCGCCTTTAGTTTGATACCAACAGTTGATACTGCCCTGTTGTTTTTACGCTGAGAGCGAACCCATGCTGCGAGGTTTGTCTCCAGCTGTGGCCATCTAACCTTTCCCCTCGACGAGCTCTTTTGCGGGGATTAATTTGCTGTAGACTGTCAATGTCTTTTCGCCATTCGCGAACTGACTTTTCATCAACGTCATACTGTCTTCCAGCAGCTCTATTGCCCTTTGTAGCAGCAACTGCACAAACTTGCAGCTTAAAATCGGCTGTATATGAATTACGCTTTGGCATTTTTAGGCTTAAAAGACTTTACTGAGTACTGACACTTTTTTTATACACTTTAATTGCACGTACTGCACACTATACGTTACGAAGTTCAAACTACAAGAATACCCGTGCTGCTGATTACCCCAGTAATTAATAGCCTACACAATAAGGCCAAGCACCAGCCGATGCACAATCAGGCCAATCGTAGGGCCCAGCTCAGCTGCTGCAGCAAATCTTTCTCCTACCATCACTAGATAACTAGGTCAACGACTTTCTGTCAAAACAACATACTACAGATACGACGTAGGCTCGTATCGTATTTCACACGCGTGTTGCACTTCATGTATCGCTTGTTGGAACAACAACTGCAGCACGATTGCGTCTCGAGGGACAGACGTCTGATAAGCAACAACCTTATGTACTGGTAGTTTACGGCAAGTCTCACTTTGCACATGCGGGGTATATAAGGGTGCGGGTCGTACGATTTTGTTTTTACTTATTTTGTAATTTGTGCAGGGTATACGCGTGTGCGGGTTATGCGCGTATGCGGGGTATATGCGCGAAAATACGGTATATGAGGCCCAATACCGAAAGTATAGGAGTTTGACAAAATTCTAGCGTAGTGTATTCACGATAATCGATATCATTTAATTCATTTTTATCATTAATATATTCCACCGAGAATTTATATATGTCAGTCATCTTCTTGGATAGGATTTAATTTTTGATGATTAAAGTTAAGAGATTGATTAATCGTTCATGATCTTTGACTTCTACTTTTGTAAATTCAGAAAAAAGGTTGATAAATTGGTTAATATTAATGAACACAATAAAGGCTGTTTGGAAACAATAGGTATGTTTGATTTTAAGATTTTATTAAAAAATGTCTATAATTATTGAGAACGTGTTTTCTATGAATAATGCCATTTTCTTTTGATAATGCCATTGAATCCGAAAATTAATGTAGAGAATGCATTGAATATTTGTGTATTAAATGTTTTTAAATAATATATATATATATATATATATATGGGTTGTTGTTAAATTAAATAATTATTAAATTGAAAATTTTAAATATCCAATATTTAAATTTTTTTAGTTCCTAAAATTTAAAATATTATTTATTATTTGTCATGAATGTTTAACTATTGATGAAAATATAATTTAAAATATGTCTTTAATTCTTAAAACTTTATTATTTTTTTCTAAAATCCCTCGCAACTTTCACTTTTACGTACAGTCAACCCTCCTATAACGCGGTGAGTGCGTACCGCGTTATATGGAAACCGCGCTATAAGAAACTCGAATCTAACCGTACAAACCAGGCTAATTTGTAGCGTGTTCTATGAAAACCGTTTACCGCGTTGTATAGAAACCGCGCTATATAAAACTCGAAATTAGTACAAATCACATAATTCGTACCACGTTATATGGAGACCAATAAATACAAAAGACAAGATAAATTATAAATTATTTCTATTGAATTGAATTGAAGAGTTCATATAAGGATTGATAAAAAAAATGAAACAAGAACTAAACTAAAAGACTTTCCAATATGAACAATGAAGACTTTTGTAAAATTATGTAATCTTTCAACATTCATTCTTGCTGCCAGATATGAGTCGCCTAACTCGTCTTCTTTTAATGGGCAAAATGTCTTCATCACTTAGTTCATCTTCACATTGGTTTTCGATTGTAACTTTTTTTTCTAACTCCACTAAAACCTCTCCATAGGGCCCTAAGCAATTTCTTAAGTCTCTTTTAAACTTTGCGCTGTGCACTGTTGAACGATCAGTTTGAATGAAATAAAGTTTTAATTCTTTGGTCAAATTTAGCCCTTTTTTCACATCTTGTAAATCGAGGTTTGGCACCCATTCGTTTTCCTTATTTTTGTTTACCAATGCATTTGAGGTGAATGCATCAATTAATTCCATCAGTTCGTCCTCATCTAAAGTTTCTTCCCCGAGTACTAGTTCTCTTACATCCTGATGGTTTACTGCAAATTCTTCATCGCTTAAACGAGAAGCAATGTTTACTATTTCTGTAAGTGGGAGTGAAATTGTAGAATCATCTTGTATTGCTTGAACCATTTGAGGTAAAAGAGGTTTCCAACACGAATTAAGCGTTGATGATTTAATTTCCGCGCAAGTCGATGACACGGTTCTAATACAATCTAAAATAGAAAATTTCATCCACACTTGAGTAGGGGCTTTATTTTCACTGTTTCCTAATCTGTTCGAAAATGGTTTGGAAAAGTTGTCGTGTGTAGTACATTTTTAAAGTTTGAATGACTCCATGGTCCAAAGGTTGTATTAATGACGTGCAGTTAAGAGGAAGGAAGACAATTTTCACATTTGGATGATCCAGTTCTATGTTGTGGCAACCGGCGTTATCAAGAACCAATAAAATTTTGAAATACAATTTTTTTCCCATCGTATAGGTTTCCACTGCCGGGGTAAAACAATTATAAAACCAATCTTTAAATAAATCTTGATTCATCCAAGCTTTCTTATTAGATCGCCAGAATACAGGCAATTGGGTCTTATTAATGTTTTTCATTACACGGGGAGTTGAAGAACGATTTATTATCATTGGTTTTATCATCAGGCTCCCTGATAGATTGCTGCACACATGAAGGGTGATACGTTCTTTTGAAAGTTTAAACCCCTGAGCACGCCTTTGATTTTTCAGAATGAAGGTCCTAGATGGTAGTTTTTTCCAATATAATGCCGTCTTATCAGCGTTAAAAATCTGATCATGTGAATAACCTCCTTCATTGATAATTCTAGCCAGTTCTAGCTTATAATTTTCGGCAGCCTAAGCATCTGCTGAGGCCTGTTCTCCTTGAAACTTAATATTGTGCAATGTGTACCTTTTTTAGTTTTTCAAACCATCCTTTACTCGCGACAAATGAATGATTTTCTAGCCCTGCATAAGAATGCCCAATATTCCTTAAATGTTCGTAGATTTTAAGTGCTTTCTGCTTGATAAGATTTTCACTGATAGGAATCTTTTTGGCTATACAGTCTTCCAACCAGATCATTAACGCCCGTTCCATTTTAAGCCATATTAGAATTTCGTGTGCGAGTAACACGTTTCGCACCTAACGCACAGCCATCTGCCACACGTTTCCTTATATTATCTGCATTTTTCTTTAAGGTTCGAATTGTAGAATCATTCAAATTTGTTGATTTTGCAACAGACGATATTTTTCCCCGCCTTCTAAACGATTTAAAATTTGGATTTTATCTTCAAGCGATTTAAACTTTCTTTTTAATCCTTTCCTTGTTTCTTTTGTGTTTGACATGATGCAATTCTAGGGTAATTAATTATTTTAGTAAAGTTATTTACTTTATTATTAATATATTAGAACAAATTAAGAATAATACTTACAGTATTGTGTAATGTTGTCCAATTATAAACCACAAATTAAGCAGTCAAAAAGCTGAGCGAACGGACGGTGCAGAAAAGCTATTATAAAGACTTGGTCACCAACAAAACGTATGTACTGTGAAAGAGCCTCTGAGATGACTGAAACCGATGTCGTAGACGGCTATGAGATAAGCTGGCATGTTTATATAAACATATTGTTTATGTATCTCGGCAGTGCTTTTGCGTCGAAAATAAAACTTATATTAAAATCTCTTACAATATCTAGTTACTAAAGTCATTCATAGGCTGCGTACAAGGAACTTATGGGATGCTGTTGAACGGAAACCGCGCTGTAAGAGTACCGCGTTAGAGGAAGGCTGTCACAATTTCAGCTCCGCGTTATATGGAAACCGCGTTCTGAGAGTACCGCGTTATAGGAGGCTTGACTCTATATACATTTTTAAACAAAATTCAATTTCAACATAACATGAAACCAACAAATTTTTTATTTTTAAAATTAAAACTAAAATATCAATTCTTCAAACTAAGATAAAAAATTTACAAACTTTCTACACATTATTTATAAATAACATCCTAAATTCAATTAGTTTAGTCAATAATAAATAAATTTTTTATTTAATTTCTTTTTTGTTAATCGTTTGATGTAGATAAAGTCGAGTTCGGTTTCTCGTTTTATAATAGTTTCTCATTCTAACTTGCTATTTTATTTTCTACTTCTGAATAACAGCCAAGCTAGTATTATCGTCTAAATTCTCGTATTCCGACAATCCGCCAAATGAAAATCCACCAACAGAAAATCTGCCAACACGACAATCCGCCAACACTAAAAAATTGGACAACGCTGACATTTATAAAAAAATATTTGTAGGTCATCATATTAAAATTAATTCACATGTACTTGTACAACAAATTTGCCTAAATAATCATTCAAATAAAAGTATTAAAATCAAATACCAGTACCTTTATGATCAGTATCATTGCGACATGTTGAATGTGAGTAGTACTCTTGTGAGCAATACCCATAGGGGGTCAAAACATCTTGTCGGATAAACTCAGAGTATATATAATAAAACGAATTAACTCATTCAAATTTATCATTGAATCAGTCAAATTATCACAAATTTTGATAAAAAATCTTGTTTACCTCTCAGCCAGTTAAATTGTTTAAATAATTAATTAAAATTTTATATTAAACAATTACTAGTTGATTCTTATCTTTATTATCTTTATTATCTTTATTATTAAAACTTTAAAAATATAATAAATTTAAAATGTATGTATGTTAAAACAAAAATTTATCGACTTTTTGCAGATTGTCGTTTTGGCGGATTGTCGCTTTGGTGGATTGTCGCTTTGAACTATTTGGCGGATTGTCATTTGGCGAATTGTCGTTTGGCGGATTGTCGTACAACCCTAAAATCTAGGTAGTTGAGAACATGAGACCCTCAATACTAATTCAACATGAATTAATTACTAATTTATTTAAAAATTTAATTAATTCAAGTATTAAGGAACTAAACGTTCCCTCTTTTGACCTTCTGTTAACTCGTTTTATTTTAATATTCAGGGGTGTTGGTAATCCACAATGAACAAGTTCTCTCTTTCTTATTTCGTGCCTGTCTATTGTTATTATTACTATTAATTTTTTAATTATTACTATTATTATTATTATTATTATTATTATTATTATTATTATTATTATTATTATTATTATTATTATTATTATTATTATTATTATTATTATTATTATTATTATTATTATTATTATTACAAATATTACCATTTTTAAAGTCAGTAAGACAAAATTCATCATTCCATTCATTATTGCAATCCGACCAAGGTAATTTGGATGTAAAAGATGCAAAAAGATAATAAAGCGACCAGGCAATAATAACATTATAATATATAGAACAAATAATGCTGATAATAAGCATTGCAAATCCAATTCCTAAAAAAAATTAAATTGAAACCGAAAAAAATAAATCAACCAATTTCATTTCTATACCTTTGAACATCGGCTGTATCTTCCATATTGTCAAGAATCCTGAACTTGAGAATTGGCCCAATGATAGCTCAAAATAAAATAGAGGAATTCCTGCTATTATCAGCATTGTAAAATAAGGAATCAAAAATGCGCCTTAAAATATTTAGAGAATAAAATTATTGATAATTATTTTTGTAAAACCTCCGCCATTTTTGTAACAAAGATATGGAAATCTCCAAAGATTCCCTAATCCCACAGCGTAGCCTACACATGAAAGAACAAAGTCCGTCTTGTTTGACCAATTTCCTCGGTAAGTATTTTCATCTCCTTCAAATCTTACTTCCTGATACAATAAAATAAATAAACAAAAATATAACAATTTGTTATCATCAACTTTATTTGGAGTTTGGACCAAATCTTTAACTGCTGCCATGATCCGATTTCTTGTGCCGATGTCGAGTGAAAATTGAGATTTTATAGCAAATTTCTAGCACATTGATAGATTGGCACATAAATGATTTGAATTTGAAATGAGTGCAGAAAATTAAATCGACAAATAAAACTTGCACTATCAAACAATCATCAACTAAAATATAACAATTTGATATTCGATAATGAATAGAAATAAAATAATGATCAAATTAACAAACATGATCAGTTTAAAAATGCATAAAAAGATTTTGTACTAATTTAATAAAAATAATTCAAATTTCTTTTTTTTTATTTATTTAAATTTTTATTATTTTTTTTTCAATTGTTCTCTTTTATTTGAACGAAATTCCTTAATTGTAATTTGGTAAATGTTAAAGAAGAAATAGAAAATAATTAATTTGGGAACTCTAATTTAAGACTATTAAAAAGGATAAATATATATACACCTAATTCTGTTTTTACGCGATAGATACGTTCCCCGAAAATACGCGTAAAAAAAATCGCGTAAAAAAAGATATGGTGTCCATATAAAAGTAGAGGATTGGTTCTTCATTTCCAAAATCAACTAAAATAATGTGATTAAAGTATACAAATTCATGGTTTTTACGTGTTTTATACACTTTTTATTTATTTAAATATATATTTATGAATAAAATAACGACAAACGAAAAAACAAAAAAAAATTCATTATTTAACAAAAAAATCACAAAAAATTCATTTTAGTAAAACAAAAAGTGGCAAAATATATCATTAAACATATTTTTTAATCGCGTTAAATCAAATCAAATCGCTTAAAAACAGAACGAAATAATTTTTTTGAATCGCGTTAAATCAAATTCGCGTAAAAAAAGTTCGCGTAAAAACAGAATTAGGTATATATACAGGGTGGCCCAAAAAAAATGGGAACATTTTTATTTAATTAAAAAAATGATGAATTAATGCAGAATGATAATATTGATAAAATAATACTAAGATTTTTTATTCTATTTTTCGATAAATTCAAATATTTAAAATATCCTTAATGACAAAACTTACACCTGAAGATCGTAGTTTTATAAAAATTATAAGACTAGAAAAGCGATGGGGTGCAAGAAAAATACTAAATGAATTTCCAAATAAGCTGTGGAGTAAATCCACTGTTAGTCGCTTAATTAGAAAAATTGACAACAATACGACTTTAAATCGTAAACATGGAAGTGGAAGACCAAGATCAATTAGAACAACAGAAAATATCGAGGTTGTTAATGAGATGATTTGATAAATTTTATTCATAATTCTGGAATTGAGGTTATTGAACCTGATAAATGGCCACCAAATAGTCCGGATTTGAATCCAGTAGATTATGCAATATGGGGAGCATTGCAAGAAAAGGTATATTTAAGACGAACATTTACATCAATTGAACATCTTAAACAAGTAATTATTGAAGAATGGAATAATATTGAACAATCTTTTATTGATAGAAGTATTAATGAATGAATGATATATATGTATATAATGCTCAAAAAATATGATAACTTTATTATCAACTATGTTGGATTTTAAAAGCGTCATTTAAAATTGGTCCATAAAAATAATTTTTTCAAACGAAATTTTAAATTGTTGGATAAATATTGCTTTAGTATTTTGAAAATTTAATCATAACTTATTTATTCATTATGCTTTGCAATAATACATTTTCCCAGTTTGTAAGTTCTAAAATATAATATGGTTTCTAAATTTGTCAAACAGCCATCTTCTTTATTACATACGTTTTTTCTAACATGAACCTTGTCTAAACGACGAACATATTTCAAAAAGTCTAATATTTGATTCAAATATAACTTTACTTTCTTTTCTATATTCACTTTATCTTTATTTTTTTCCAACTTTTATGATTAGTATAATCCCTTGTATTTGAATTTTGAATACTTTTTGTTAAAGTTTAATTCATAGGCTACTTATGCTAGACAACAACCAATAGTGCTTTACACAGTGGCAATAAACATAAATTCCATGTCTGGTAAAAGATCTGCCCGATTCCCATATTTTTGTACTGTAACGAAAACTGAATTTCATCTCTTGTTGTCTGAAATTGTCTTTCTATCAATCCACAGAATCAGATCATCCCAATATGTTCTGATTGGAGGAAATATTTTTTTGTCTTACAACTTTTGAAAAAAAAATTTTGTTAGGGATTTTCAATTGACTAGCTTTGAATGAAAAAAACCTTGGATCAGAGTGTAACTGCTATAATTCGTTTAGTCAAAAATGGAATTATTTTTACAGAATAATTTAAATAGTTTACATAATTCAAAGATCGACAAAAATGGGATAGTTCAAATTGACAAGAAACATGGGTGAGTTTAAATTATGTAATTTAGTTCAAAGTTTAAATAGGTTAATTGTCCAAAAGGATAATGTCAAGTTAAAGAATCGAAGCTAAAATACAGAAATTTAATGAAATAATTTTCTACCGAAATTAGAATCAGTTAGGAGGAAATAAAATAGTTAAAACATAAATTGTTAAGAAAATAAATTTAAAATGGATGGTATTAAATTAAGTTTAATTAAAAGAGCATGAAGACTAAATAAGTAAATATATCAAGAACATCGATATATTTACTGGTTTATAGTCTTCCAAGCTCTTTTTAATAAATACAATGAAAAAAAAGCAGTGGTGAAATTGGAAAAAAAGTTGTTATAATATTAAATTTAATAAAATAAATTTATATTTTAGTTTAAATAATTGAATGTATTTGCTATTATCATTATTTCAATTATTTTTAGCATTTAATCTTGATTTTGAAATTTTTTTTAATTAATTTTATAGAACATATATTACAATTTATTTGAAATTCATTGCTCAATTCTAAATTTTAATATCAAAAACCAAAGATTTTCTTAATTTTATACACGTGTTTTTTAAATTTTTACTGAAAATACCTATTTAAACAATTACTCCCTCTGTCAAAAATTATAGTCCAGTTGCATTTTAGCCTTTTTCCCAAAATGATTGTCAACAGAGAATATAAAAAATTGAACGGTTTTGTAAAACCTTTTACAGTAAAAACACATTAAATAATTTCATTTTATTGATTGAACAAATAACAAAACTGTATTTTAAGTATCACCGTTACGTATAAAAGTTACGATTTAAAGTCAAACTGGACTATCATTTTTGGACAGAGGAAGTACATAACAGTTTGATCTTAAAAATTTGTTCGTTTCATTTATTCAAATTCATTTATTCAAATTAATTAAATTATGGTAATACCAGTGTTTAGAAATAAATTAAAACAAATTAATTTAGTCATTTAATATAATGTTAATTTGTCGTTTATTTCAATAAAATGCATATTTTTGATTTAATTTATGTAGAATTTAAACATCGGCTACAAACAACAAAAATTTTATTTAAAATTTTGTTTAACATAAATTAACAAATTTCATAAAATAGTTTTTCACAAATATCACATATTTTAAATTAATGTAATATTTTTCATAATTTAATTTTCAATAAATAAAACATTATCAATTAAATGAAAATATAATTAAAATAAATTTTAAAAGTTTTGAAAGTTGCAATATATATATTCTTTTTTTTGAGTAAATCACAGCTTAAAGAGACTAACTCCATTTTATGAATGTTTTTTAAAATTTTGATGATAAACTTGTGTTTTTTAAATAGTTTTCTTAATAAACAGTCTGAGTACCACAAAATGTTTATCTGAATATTAATATTACAAGAAATTTTAAAATACTATTTAAAAATTTTCTCTATTTTATTTTTCGTGGAGTTATTGGATTTGGAAGAATACGCCTCATTACATTTACAGTAAGTTTTATAAATTATTCTAATATTTGATCTGATATGATTTTGTCAGTGGCATTCAATCCTATTCAAATAAAATATGAACTAAAAGAAATTTATAATATTAAAATACAATATGGAAGAAACAAATAATATTGTAAATTTTTTTGTGTTCGGAATATAAATAAAAAAGTAAGTTACAATTGGTAGATAAGTCTCCATCAGATAGCTCAAGCATAACATTTTCGTTGTCATATATAAAATTATGAAGCTCATATATCTAAATAATAATTTAAGATATCTTGTCCCAGGTGTTCTAGTTCATACCCTTGTTTTACGCTATTTAACACTCCGTGAGCCATTTGGTATATTTTTTACTTGATTGTAATTTAACTTAAACACTTTCATTCTTTATTTTAGAGTAGATATGTCAATTTATTAATGATATTTTCAATCTGAAATGGTCCTGATATTAGGAAATATCATTTTGATCCTTTTCTTTTCGAACCAATACTCTATCGCGAATTTGAATCTCCTTAGATATTTGTATTTTTATCATATGTCTTTCGAATTTCCTGTTTGTTTCAGATGTTTTCTATACTCTACAAATAAATTATTGTACAAGTTATCAAGAACCAACATTGTATTAATTCGATGTTGGCGTCCGAAAAATATCTCATATGTTGAATATCTCGTTGTTTTTTAACTATAAATCTGATTCCCATTTCGATCATTGGTAATATTTCATCCCAACTGGTAGATCGTCTAGCTTTTAAAACTTTAAAATTCATCCCTTTTGCAGTTTGAAATAATCTTTCAATCAATCCATTACAATGTGGCTAATATGGAAATAATATGGCTATTAAAAACCCTAAATAACTAACTCCTGAAATTTGAACCGTTATCTGAATCAACATATTATGGGTATCAGAACTTGACAATAGAGTTGTCTTGATAATAGATCATTTCTATGTTTCCCCTAGATTTTACTTCTATTTTGTCCTCAGTTTGACCCAACACTTTTGAGTTTTCGGATTAATAGTTGATTTGAGAAACATTTCTAATCATGAATTTTATCATATTAGTCTACTGACATTAAATTCCATTTTCATTTTCACACTATTTCTTTTTTACTATATAAAATTAATTAGTGGTTTGCAAATTTATAATAATAATAATAATAATAATAATAAAAATAATAATAATAATAATAATAATATAAAATGATGATTGCTTGGTAGCAGCATTTATTATTTAAAACAATAAAATGATAATTTAAGCCTTTTGCTGCAAATAATGTATTTAATGAAAGAATTTTCGACTATACGATAGTCCTTGTCAATCTCCTGGAATTTAGCAATGTTCTTCCCCAAAATACCCTTCAATCTTTCTTTTATTTCCTTTCTCTTAATTCTCATTGGTTGTAAATATAATGAATTGTTTTACTAAAAACTTTTAAAATTTTTACATTTAAAATTTCAAAATGACACAAACTAAAAATTTTTAAATTTTTTACAGCTTCTATAATTAGCTTCTAGAAGCCTAATAAAATATTTGAAAATATTTTAAATAAAGCCTCCAATAACCACTTATATATGCTATTTAAATATTTCAATAAATGTGTCAATTTTGATTTTCAAACCCTATTTTTTAAAATTTTTTCCTATATTATTCTAATTATTACTTTTTAATTTATTCTATTTTTTTTAATTTCTTTATATATTGTCAGTTATTCTCAAAGTCAATGACAGCAGATCAAATTCATGATTTCATTGATTTCTTCTTTAGTGTTGATCTTTGGCTGTCTGTTTATGATGAGAATTAAAGAAGCAACAAAAAAATGAGAACCTCCAATGTTTTAACTGTGGGAAAAAAGGACATATCTCTAGAAATTGTCGATTAAAATTTATAGATCATCATCAATGTTTACACCGCCACAAAGCGATAAAACAAATTTAAATGCTCACATCCAATGCTACTCGTGTACAAGCAATACAAACGAAATAATTTGCAAAGAATGGTAAAAGATTTCAAAGACCAATTTCGAAAATCTTCGTTCGATTTCAAGATGATAGTTCATCAGTGAGTAATATGACCCATGAGCAGGACGATGATTACGAAAAAATATGGAAAAGGAATATAGAAAGATGATTCGAAAATTAAACGCGCTGATGTCAAAATTCGAATCGTTTGAATAGTTTGAAAGCTATATGATTTCTGAATTATCGGTAGAGTAGAAACAAGTAATAACTCAATAAATGATGATTTGGAAAATGAAAAGACTACAAAAGGATGATCATAAAATTAGAGAAATTATTGGAAAATAGAAATTAACTCCACAAAATTGATGAAAGGAATGGAAGACTTAATTTTATTACGGTTTGAGTTTAGGTTTATCGAAATATTTAACTCAAATCAATAAATTTTTAATTCATTTATTCACTTTTTTTAACAATATCAAAATATAAAAATTGTTCCAATTCTAAAATATAGAAATTATTACCACTGATGTGGAAAAGCAAAAATATCCTCCTAAAAAAATCGAATAATAAATTCATAATAAAAATTAAACGCAAACACAGAAACGAATACACACACACGCGCAAAAAACTTCCAAGACAAAATACACAATACCAGCAAAATACGCAATACCAGCAAAATACGCAATACCAGCAAAATACGCAATACCAGCAAAATACGCAATACACAAAACGCACACCAATGTCTTCAGGTGCCACAATTATTGTGAAATTAAACAAAAATAATTACTCCAATCGACAACATGCTTGTTGGCAGATTTCTTTGATTTCTGCTATTTTTTGCTACAAATCTTTATGGTGTAGAAATATTGAGTGAAATATTGAATGAAACGGAATAATTTCGTTGCAAAATAACACGAGAAAATAGGAGTTTCAGTAAGCAAATTTCCAAACGTCGAACAGTTCGCTATTGCTCATTTCGTGGCGAATATAAATTGTGTATATTATTATCCAGCACTCTGTTGATTCGACTGATAATAACTGAGTGCACATCTGTCAATGCAATGCGAGATAATTTATCCGGTTCATGGAGAATATCGAGAAATTTCGCTAAACAAGGAATAAAGCAAAATGATAAAGATTTGACAGCGACTGTAATGGAACGTGTATAGGGATTGAAATCAGAGCAAAGTTGTTTAATAACTTTTTCCGGTTGAGTTTCTAACAATTTCTCACGCATGTGCTGAACATACCTTTCTGATTCTGTGGTTTTATATTCATATTATGGATTCCTTTTTAAACATCATATAAAAATTATATAGTCAATAAGTGTCGAAGATGAGAAATATGTGATTCTGAATTTAATATAAACAATAAAATAAAAATTAGTGATTGCGTACTCACGTATCTATATGGTAGAACCAGATTCAGTGGGAACCTAAATAAAATGATCTGAAAACTTGATCAAGAGCACAGAAAAATGAGAGTTGAAATAAAACCGTTGCATTCGAAATAGAAAATTACACAGAAACAGAGAACTCTCATGAACGTTGGTTTGAGAAAGTTCTAAAATTACGAAAAAGAGCTATAGAAGTTATGGGAAGTGATAGGATTATCAGTTTGAAATGCAAAGAAGAAAAACTTGATGATGAGCATTTATTTGATTGCAGATGTGTGCCTCGTAAACTTGATTAAAATGGATATTTAAATACTAGTGCGAGTATGTAAATTTTAATAAATCAGATAATTGTGACAAAAGATTTTAGGTCAATTATGGGAAATGAGAATGATGAATAGGAAAAATGAGTTTAAAATAAATTGGGCACTGAACGAAAAATTAACGAATTATGCAGTGAAAGATATTAATAAATCTAATGTTGATGAAGAATGTATATGAAATAAACGATAATGTTAAATTAAATGTTGATTAAAGGGTTTAAGATGAATTAAAGAAGAGAGAGTTTGAAATTGAAGACGAATTAGAAATGAGAGATTTTGAGGTCAAAATGAAGTAAGAATGTGATATAACGACAGTTTCAATGGGAATAAAGTAGAAAAAGATAAAGAAGTTTGAGTTAAAAGAGAAATTTGAGAGTTCGACTTCTAGATGGTGTACAGGTATTTGCAGTAGTAAGTAAAAACTTGATTAAATGGGAATAAACTGAGAGTCTATATAAAATTGTTTGGCTTATATTGTTTTTGAAATGGGAACACATGTTTATGAGACCAGATAAATCAGAAAATTTAATTTATAAAGCCGCTCAGATACTAAATGATTGTCGTGGAAATTGGATAGAAGACAATGGAGATTAAGAAATGTCGGGTGTGTCATGTCAGATGGTAAAAAGAGAATTTAGAAATGAATAATCTGCAGCAAAGACGTATGTAAAAAAGAGTAAATAATGAAATGAGACAAACAATGATATTTGAAATTTAAACCTCCTGTAACAATATATGGATTTATTTGATTATAAAAAAGTTATACAAGATAATAAACTCTATTATTATTATATATATTAGGCAATAAACGAATTTATTTTTTTTGTGGATTCCGGATTCTGGATATCTAAATTCTGAATTTTCAGATTCCGGATACAGTCCGAAAAGTTGGTAATCGAGACAACTTACTTCCTTATATGTTTCTAATTTGTTGAAAATCACTTAGAAGATAATCAATAATAAATATAACAGTTACAATAGTTTCTATAATATCATTAATCATGTCCATAAGAATCTGTGTATTATTCGAAGCTGGTGTACAATTTGAATCTACCATTTGATGCTTAATTTAAATACCTAAAATTTAGGCTAGTCCGATTCGTTCGATTTTGCCTATCCAAGATCATCAAAGATCAAAAACGAAGACCAACGAAAACAAAAAGAAAACCAACAATATACATGTAAGATTCTGAGACAGAAGCTATGAGATTTGTGGGAAAAGGTGAAAGCATCAAATTACAACCACTTAAAATTACATTTTTTATTTAAAAATTTTATGTCTCATTCCGTTTTGAAACCCGGTGTGTGGCCCGAAAATAATAATTTTGATTAATTCTTGAAGAATTTGGCCCTAAAGAGAAAAAGTTTGATAACCCCTGCTCTAAATTATATATCTGCCTATTAAACTTGAAAAGTAAAAATTTGTAATTTTTATTATTTTATAATTAACCCCCCTCCGGTTGTGCAATAATCAAATCCAGATTAATACCAGTAATAAGAATTATGTATTTATATATTAAACTTTAAAAATAAAAATTTGAATTTTTTTTAATATTTTATCATTAAACCCCCTCAGATTGTACAATAGTCAAACCTGTGGGAGAAAAATACTGCGACACTGTTGCGTAACAGTGTCGAACGACGAAAATATTATGTAATAGTTCTCGTCGATATATTACGTTGCGGTAATTTAGACTGCGATATTAAAGTCTCTTTTTAATAGACATTGTGCGTCTCTTTAATATTTATTATTCAACAACACCCAGCTTAATATCAATGGTAGGAATTATATATTAACCCTTTCCTGGCTAATGATGCCATATGGAATCATGATATATTTCATAGAGGTAGAGGCATCTATGGACTGGTAGGTATAATATTTTTATTTATGATCGATAAGGAAAATCTATACTTTTAATGTAAAATCATTTAATCCCGCCTTTTACCAAATATTTTATTGTTTTTGTCATTTGAAAGAAGCAACAAGTGATTTTAGGACGCCATTTCAACTCTTAATTCAGCAAGGGTTAAACTTAATAAAAATTTTAATTTTCTTGTATTTAGTATTTTTCTTCAATTAACCCCATTAGGTCATATAGTAGGAAAATAGTAGGGTGATGTTAACCTAGAAATATAAAATTATGCTAAACCTAAAGTTAAAATTGCAATCTCTCATAACTACCCCCCTTTGTTGTATGAGACGAAAAACCTTATAAAATCACTTGTAATTTGCATGAAGACCCCCTCAAGTTATAACATAGCAAAAAATAGCAAAAATAACACTTAAAATACGCTCGTAATGACAGTGTGTAATTAGTCTAAGTAACATTTATTAAACGATAATCAAAAGATTTAATTTTCAAAGATTAAAAAACATATTACGATCCTCTGTATACAATGGTAGAAGGGTTATTGAGTCCAACTAAATGACACAGAACATTACTTAAAATAACTGGATTGAATGAGAGCGACGGCAGCCAACTGAATATGTTCAAAACTAGACATTATCCGTCAAATAATTCCCTCGAAAAGTTCTGAAATTCTTGAAAATAATCCGATTCGATAGTGTTAGATTAATATCCCCAGCACCAAAGCAAGAAATTGGGGAAATCCGACTAAGGAATTACAACCTCCAAGGATCATGGAGTACGACCAAACATCCAACCGAGATTTAATGTAACCTATAAAATCATAAAATATCAAATTACCTCACTGAGTAGTTATAATGCAACATCGATCATTATGTTGCGAGTTTATATAAAGTACCTAAAGAGAAAAATAAAGCAGGCCAGCAGAGTAATTTTCCGATAGAATCAGACTTACCAGACGAGTAAGGTGATAATCCATTTTAAATTACAACGACTGTAAGCCTAATTTACTCGGTCATAAGTAATCTAAACAATCTAATAAATCTAATATGTAACATAAGCAAATTTGAAATAATTATATTTAATTTTAATCCTGTTGCCACATCAACACCGATTAATATTTAATAATAATGAATTACTATAATTAATAAATGATATTTTTTTGGGCTTTAAGGAAATTCCGAACCTAAACAACGTAGGTATGATAAAACCATAACAACGCACCATGTTTTTTTTCGTTTTTGATATGATAATTATAATGTTGTGATTTAATATGAATATTTTACTCAAAACTTATAATATTGATAGACGATATTACTAAATCATTCAATTCTAATGTATTAAAGATTTAGGGCTAAATGCTTAAATCAGGATAGGTAGTACGCGACTAAATGAGTCTTCGATGTATTTTAGTGGGTTGTGTGTATGCTAACCTATAAAATTATTGAGTTTTATTTTACTATATTCCGGTTGAGAAAGAAAGTCAGAAATCAATTTAATAGTTTTTGTTTTCTAGTCTTCAGACTTCTAGAGAATTTGCGAAACGACCGGCAGCACACCAAGCAACAAGTGGAGGGACTACGGGATAGAATCACGAAATTCAATGGCGGTGCAAAGAACTTTAAAGCACCTGGTTTAGCCCCGAAGACATGAAAAAACGTCTCCGATAAATCAAGCAACTAAAGCTCCAAAGCGCGCAGGACAAAACGGAAATTCGTGCGTTGAAGATTCAAGTCCGAGCGCTGGGAACGCAACTGAGTCAGAAGACCATCGATGCTCATATTACTGCAGCCATTCGACCCATGGTTACGAGTTGGCGGAAATCCATGCACCCAAGCCAGGAAAATCGAAAAGCAAAAGATTAGGCTGAGATGGTAGAGAGCGGTTGAAGAGACTACGGCTAGCCGAACAAGAGCGCCTGGTCGAACAAGGATCATCACAATCTTAACATAATTCGCAAACAACGGTATAATGATCTGATGAGAGTATTAATAAAATTGTTTAATTTTTTCCGAGCATGTTTGATGTCAGTTTGATGGTGAGAGAGTTTATAGGATTTGGGAAAACAATTAAATTAAGAGACCAGAGCAAATCGGACGCACATCTTCTATCAATAGTCTGTGAAGTCAAGATGTGCCCAACAATTATAGTGCGAATAGTGCGCTCACTTTTTGCGAGCACTCACCCTCTTTTATACAGTACCAACGTTGATCGCACAACGGGCATCAATCGAAGAAAGCATTTGTTTATATCCTGAGTTACGTTAGTATTTTAGTATATGTTTAGTTTTATATGTGAGAGAAATATGTAGAGCTCGGCAGGGTCACCTTTAAAAATTGTGTTGGGACAGCCGGGGTGTTTGTATTTAGGGTAATAAATGATATTCAATAACAAATAATAATATTTACAAGTTTATTAACAAAAAATATATACTTAGTTGTTCTATTGGAGAACCTTCAGTTATTTCGTCAGATATTTTTGATTTTTTTATTGATTTTTGGTATTTGTAATTCTCCATAGTAATTATTTACTATAGAGAATTATTCTATAAAGTAATATTTATTTTAATAGTACTATAAACGCAATAATACTAGGAATAACTTTACATTGTTATTCCTATTACAATTTTATATTTGCTAAAACAAAAGTATAAAACAGTGCATTATATATGGGATAAGTATGGTGAAAGAAAGCGATTAATCAAACAATTGGGATCAAAAAAGAAAATAATTTATTTTAAAAATAAATTGATGAATTAAAAAAAATTAAAAGAACCAATCAAAATGATTTAAATGTAAAGTCAAAAATCAAAAAAAATTGATCAAAATGCACACTAGGTCGATCCTGTTTGGTTGAGTTAGGGACAAAAACCTATGTAAGGAGTTGTCTCAGTGGACACTACCTTCTTTTAAACAAATTTAGATCAACCGTAGCAACCAGCATTCAATCTAGACAAGCTAAACGGGAGATGACAGTTATACCAAACAATGTAACTTAGAAATGAAATTGTCACCGCGATGTCGAGTATCAACGCCCTCGAGGCAGAATTTCAGTGTATTTCCGAAAATTTCAGTTAAATTTAGAATTAGGGATGTAATGAAAATTAAATTTCATAAATTTACGGTATCTAACAATTATTAAGAATTTACTTGTCACTAGGCGAGATTAATAAACAAATCTCAAAAATCCAAGAGCCATGGAGGCTTAATTAGCATCAATGTATACTATTCACATAACCCACAAATTGACGATTCTCAGTTTCATCAAAATTCCACAACAAATCGATAAAATTGAGCAGCAGTATCTAGCACGTTTTGTAAAGCGACTAATAACCGGTTTTATCAATACTCACCAAACCAAGTTATTACACTAGGCAAGTCTGAACAAGCAAATAGCAAAAGAAATAAGTGTTGTGAGTAAAATTCCGACCCTGCACACTCAAATACGGAAAATGCGCAACTATTGAGTTTACCACTTAAATTTCTTCCAGGTGAAGATAAGAAAACTTTAATACCTCTTCTTAGGGATGACTTAAACAATAAACTCAAGATCAATAAATTTTTGTAATTTCATTTTTATCTTTCTATTTTAAAGAAAAATCATAGGTGCCCTGCATTTTCATAACAGGGTCCGGAAGCAATTCTCTCTCTAATTCTATAAATTTGCTTTTCCCTGGTAATTCTTTTGGATATTCTTTCCGTGTAGAATTACTATCCTCTTCACCAAAATAAAAGCGATGATTAGCATTTTTTTGTTTTTGCTTTAAATTTTTTATGCTATTCACTTTAGAAATGACGACAACCAACTCTTCTCCAAGAACACCACTACGATCGGCTTCTCGTGTTCAGACAAGAATTTCACCATAAGAACACAGCAGAAGAAGATAAAACTGTTAAGACAGAAAATCGACCATCTGGAGGCGACGTAGTTTACCCTAGTCTAGATGAAGGAAGTGAATAAAAGATCTTGCGCGTAGAAAATTGACGAGATAATTTGCTTGGGAAGAATCGCGCCAAACAGACTCAAGTCACGTATTCGAGAACTTCCTATTGTGGATCACATAATTATCTTTCCTCCCACCATTTGGCGATGTGATTTGTATAAAACTTTGTAGTTATTTATGTGTCGGTATTGCACTATGATTGGAGAGTGATGGCTTAACTGAATTCGGAATTTTTAGATAACCCTCTCGTTGAGGCGTCAAAGGACTCGAACTCTGGCGTAACTGTTGTCGGACCAATGAGGCTAAAGAAATCGTTTTGATGGAAGTCCTTCCAATGGCAGTCCAGAACCCGTTAGGAAAGGAGTAATCCTACCACAGGGGCTCACCTGCTCTAAGGATTCCGCAGACCTTGTACAGTACCAACGTGATCTTCATCACGGGTGCATTGTCGTTCGAAATAATTGTATGGTATTTTTTCAGGGAACCAGGTCGATTTCGGTATAGCTTCTTTTCATCTCCTGAAGGATGATCACCCATTAACTAATCCTCGCACACTGCTCATCCATTAGGTCGCTTGAATGTTTGTTATTATACCATTTCCCAGAGAAAAGTAAATTTTTACCATTTAAAAGTAAATTTTTCCCATTTAAAAGTAATTTAAACAAAATAATTATTTTTTTAAATTTTAAATTAATTTATGTTATTTATGGTTGCAATTTAAAATTTACTTTTAATTGGGAAAATTTACTTTTAAATGGGAAAAATTTACTTTTAAATGGTAAAAATTTACTTTTAATTGGTAAAAATTTACTTTTAATTGGTAAAAATTTACTTTTTTCTGGGAAATGGTATATTATTAAATTTTTTTGTGTGGTTTCCGAGAACTCGCCAACAAATATATATGAAAAAAATTCAGATATAATAATTTTAGGAGTAATGATCTTAATTAATCTTCAGTTTTCGGGTTTTGCTTTTTTGTTATTGATTTAAATTAAGAAGGAAACTAACTGAGGGTGATAAATGCGAAATGGACTGAAGGAAAGAAAATGACTTATCTAATTGATGATTTGAAATTTGGAAGACCTCTGGAAAGAAACTCCCGGCCACTACTTTTAAATATTTAAAATATAAATATTGACGTTAAATCATTTTCATTTTTGAATAAAATAAACAGTATAAGCTTTGTGATACCCAGTGCAAATCCCAATAGTAGACTTAGTTTCGAGCTTATGGCTCTCATTAGTATTATGCAGGAGACGCGAAGGTTTCTCTTCGAGCCAGGTAAGTATACAATATTGCTGATTCAACTCTATTGCATACTTTCCCCGGTACATTGGAAATCACATCACATTTAAATCACACATGAATATTTTATTTAGAATTGTTTTGTTAATTTGCATATTTTATGGGTGAGACCAGATTGAACGGTCGTTCGTGAACTGTTGGCACTCGGGCCAATGGCCAGCGAATGGCTTGACAGTTTGGCACATCGTTGGGTAGAACTGAAGATAAAAGTAGTGGTCTGGAAAGAGAATCAAATGAGTGTCATGAAATTCCGATGATAACAAGTTAGAGAATGCGAAATGGAATTGTTAATAAAGTGAAAAACCGAAGCAGTAGTTGGATCGATGACACGAGTGTGAAACGTAAAATTCAACCACTATAATATGAGATTATCAAAAATCCGATTTTCTCTTCATAACTTCTCTTCATAGTAGAAAATCTTGAATTCATAGTACGAAAATTCGTATGATACGCTTCACTTTTGTCACCATGTTAGAATATTATATATTTCGTAACGATCGATAGAGTAGAACGATGCGCCATGAGTTCAAAACCATCATTGACCTAATCATAAATCTGCAAGCCCGGAAGTGTCACTTATCATGAAAGCATGTGTGTGACTTGAATTTTGGGGGTTAGATTGAATGGAAAGAAGCTTGCGCCTCTAATAATAACGAAAGGTAAGAAGGACAAGCTGGTGCGTATTTCTGGAGTATGCGTGCTTGAATCTGAAAAGGCATAGTGTACGCAGACAGTTATTAGTAGGTATTGAGATCCGGGAAAAGATACATTTTTGTATGGGATTCGGCCAGCACCCATCGTGCACAAGACATTAAAAAATTTCTTGCAGAAAGAAGAATTGATCATATCATGATACCCGCCGGAATGACAGCATACCTTCAAATACTTGACATTGCAATAAATAAACAATTCAAAGATTATCTACGAGCAGAAATAAATGATTACATCGAGAAGAGAATGGTTCGGAATCAACGTGGGAATTATGTCAAACCAGGCATATACGAAGTTGTAATCTGGGTTAAAAAGCCTGGGGTGGGATCACGGATGATAGCGTTGGTAACGCATTACGAGCGTGATATCTGGATAAAAATTATTCATTCAGAGGTAATCCCATTGCCAAACATGAGAGAAACAAGCATTAAATCCCAGATAATTCAACCATTGACGAGAGAGAATAATAATGGGGACAATGTGGGAGAGCTAGTTGACATGACTATATTTGAATAGATAACAACTTGGAATGAAATTATATTTATTTAGAAAATATAGACCTTAAAATAAGACCTAATTTGATTCTTTGTTCTAAATTTGAAATAAGACGCTGTCATATTTTCGTGGAAACATGGTAGCAGTCCTAGGGCTCACCTTTTGCTGACAGCCACCAGCCAAATTGCAGTACCAACGTCGCTTGTGGCGGGCGTTTAGTGGCCAATTAAAATAATTATGCGCGGTTGCTAGTGGGACTCGAATGTAGTGAAAGTGTAATAAAAATGAAATCAATGAAATATTCTTGAAATGAAATAAAAAGTAAAATCTAGAATACCGCCAATGGAAGTCCAATAAAAAGTCGTCAAATCATAGAAAATTAGTCACATACTAAAACTGAAAATTAGACAACATCCAACAAATCCCAAAAAAATATTCGAAGACTTAAATATCATTAATTATAGAATCCTAATTATAGAAAGTTATAGATTAGTAATCAATTAGTATCTTCATTAATACTGGCCAGTTAATTAATAATACTGTAGAAAATAACAATCGCATTATTTTTGGCCAATAATCTTTTGAATTATTTGTTTTTGAGGTTTCAACATTTGTGACTATTTTTAACTTTCATTGGTAACTAATATAATCCTCACGGGATCAAAATGATCAAATATTGGATTTATGTTGAATGATATAACGAATGAGTTTTGTTTGCAAGTATTGAATGGTGTATTAAAAATTCCATTTCCCATATAAATTGCAAATAGAATGATCATATTAAAAATGGGAAGAAATTATTTGAAATTTCTAAATTTAGTGGAGAATACTGTAATAAATTTGAATAAAGTTGTTTTCGTGAAAGAGGATCGTATTTTGAAATTGTTAGTTTGTTGCATATGCAAGTTTGACAAAAGAAATGAATTGGTAATTCTTGAACGTGGTGTGTATTTAAATAAGTTGAATGATGTTTTGAGTGCTCCTCGGTTTGAGAAAGTATAGAACTTAAGGATGAAACTAGTTTTGTTCGTGGAAGATCCTAATTTGAAATATTATCATTGCATTAAGAATCGTATTTATGAAACAAAAATATCTGCTAAAATTGCACGTTTGTATTTTAATATATTTCTATCGATGAAAGATATTAATACTAATTATGCGAAGAGTTTTTTGCGAATGCAAGTTTAACAAAAGAAATGGATTGGTAATTCTTGACTGTGATATGTACTTGAATATTTTGAATGATGTTGAGTGCTTCTCATTATGTGAAAGTAACGAACTTGGAGCATCCATTAATCATTCTCCTAAGAATGGGAAGGGTTCTTCACAAAGTGGATAATAGGGAGGGGACTTGGATTTCTTAGGACATCCCCAACAGCACTCTTTGTTACAATTTACACTTTCATTTAAAACCGCATATAAAATTTCAGACTATTAATTAAGTTGTCATTTACAAGATTCCTTTTTAATGCTAATGTATAATATTTTCAGTCAGAGAATTATTTAGAACATAAAATATTGTAGCCTATAAATATTTAAAATATGCATTATATATATTTATATGTATATATTTATATATATTTAAATATAACAAATTTAATTTTGTTTGTTGTTGTGAAATGTGATATTAATGTCTATTGTGACGTTCGTTTTTTTTATTTTTTTATTATCATTATTTTAGTGTTAACGTATTATTAATATTGTTATTATTATTACTATTATTATTATTTTTATTATTTTTAACGTATTCTAAGAATTTTCAAAAATTCAAAATCAGTTGAATAATAATAATTGCTAGAGAATTGCCAAGGAAATTTAAAATTGATCCAAAAAAATTGACATCGCAATAAAAAAGGATGAGAATTACAAATAAGCCAAATTTGATTCCTCGGTACAAAATTCCAGTTCCTTGTTATTCAATCCGAAAGGTTAAAATTAGTTTCTATTCAATATCAGGAAATAGGATAATTATGATTATGAATCACAATTGACTAGTTCAGTAATTATTTTTTCTATATTTTTATCAGTAAATAAAGTTATCAAAATTAGAATTATTATTTGTTAGCTATTTTTATATTGTAATAATATTATATTGTACTAATATAAAGATAAATAAAACTGTTACATAACATTTACCACAACCGTCCCAGTACTGGAGAGACTAGGTTGGGCTCTACAGATTCAATGTTAATTCAATATACTGCATCTAATAATACACATTACAAATTATATATCGTACACATACACTCGTGAAAAAAAATTCCAAACACTTTCTTTTAGCATACATAATATAGAGCTATAAAGAATGGTGGAACTTATGGATGAACACAGGTATACTCTAACCAAATCGATGAAATTTCGAAAAGTGAGGACCTATACAGCAAATTATATATTTTTGAGATTTTTGGATTAGGCAAATTTTGTATTTAATAACTAATAATATTATTTTAAAAAACTTTGGCAGTGGCTGTTGATCGATTCAAAAAACACAATCTTGACATATATCACAATGACACATGCTCCAGGTTTATCGACATTCAATTAAGTTGAAAGATGAACGGCACCTCGCAGCAAAGACCATCTGGCATTATTCTTTCACACATCTCGTATCGTAACCATCTCAATGTCTCAGGATGTACAATTGATGAAAATTTGGAGAAACAAAATTTTAAGAAACCAGGTAAAGTGTTATCTGAAATTTGGAGGAACATGATGTTAGATCGCCATTTGGTTGAGGCAGAGTATGTAGAGAATGCCACATTGAGTGTTGCGGATGTAGATAAGGGAGGGATTACACGTCACTGTCGAATTTCTAAGTATACAGTGATGAGTGTGAAGAACCAATCTGAGAAATGTTGTAGCAAAATAGTGTGATGCCAATTTTTATCGAAATGATAGTACAGCTTGGATCAAGAAAAATAATGATACACAACAGAATTACAAGCTAAATTATTATTGTTATTGAATGGGGACAATATATCAGTTGTTCAGTGGGTTCAGAATGACTTATTATATTTATATTTATAGTTTTTGTTTGAATATAACTCACTAAATGTTTCTTGATTATTTATAAACAAAATATAATATTACAATTATTTGTTTATCGTATTTAATCAAAATATCAAAGATTCTATTATTTCAGTATACAATTCAATTGGATTATTTAGGTTTTTACAAATTTAATACCTCATTTCATTTGAAACGGTTGTGTTATAGTGATTACAACAATACAGCTTGATTATTAGTGGTTTATGTAATGTATTTTTATTTTTATTAGTATTATAGAGTTCACAATTAGGAATTGTGAACAGTATGGCATAAATTGCCACCATCTGGGAAATCCAGATTTTCAAAAAAAACTATATAGCGATAATTTACTATAGTAAATTATCGCTATAGTAAATGAAAAAAGAAAAAAATCAATAAATAAGTCTATACGAAAATTGAAAACGGCAAAACTAAGGAAACATAGACAAATCGCCAAAATCTGAAATCGGAATAACATATTAGTGTTTTATTGGAGCCAAACAATTTCTAAATTTGGACCGTAAACAATTTCTAAATTTTGATCACAAACAATTTCTAAATTTGGACAGCAAACAATTTCTAAATTTTAATCGCAAACAATTTCCAGATTTAGATCACAAACAATTTCTAAATTTTGATCGCCAACAATTTCCAGATTTAGATCGCAAACAATTTCTAAATTTGGATCGCAAACAATTTCCAGATTTAGATCGCAAACAATTTCCAGATTTAGATCGCAAACAATTTCTAGATTTAGATCGCAAACAATTTCTAAATTTTTGGTACGTCAACTGTTTATATATTATCTAAATAAAATTGGTTATAGTTTATAACGGTTATCGTTAGTGTTATTATTATTTTTATCTTATTTGTTATTGTCTTATCGGTAAACACAGCCCGCACCCCGATTGTCCCGACACAAGTTTTAACGGAGACTCTTTCGGGCTCTTCAAGTTTCTAGCAAAACAATTTCATAACGTCCACAGTTAATATAATATATATATAATAATAATATACCATAATAATATTCAAGCATATATAATAATAATATACCATAATAATATTCAAGCATAACAATTGGTGTCAGAAGCAAAGCAAACATAACACGACACTCGCATTCGACGTTTTCTTTCAATCACGAAACCTTTCAGTATAGTTATTATAGAACTATAAAGGCTAGTGACACTGTTGGCCGAACACAGTAGGCCATATCCTTCAAACAAACCACTATTTTTTTTGCACAACAAACAACAAAAAAACTGCAACAAAACAATTGATAGCTTCAAATCAAACAAATCCAACAAATATTCCACAAATACCCAACAACTACGATAATACTCAAACACCCGAAAGCACAAATTACTACTACAACCCAAACACCAACCCAGAAAACACACATACCATTAATTCAATAATCAACCCAAAAACAAATATCCCCAACTATTTCACAGATGACAACGGAACACCGCAAAAATGGTTAGAATTCGCGAAACTAACCCTAACGCTATCGGGAGTTAAGTCAACAAAATCCCTATGCTCCAACATAATAGCGGCACTACCAAGCAACAAATTAAACGAAATCGCCAATCAAATCGATAAAATATCAAAAGACGACGACCCTTTTACAAAACTGTGTAACATATTGACCAACAAAAACAAGGTCAACAGAAGGCAAATGCTAGAGTCATGCCTCAACAATACACAGTTAGGGGACAACAAGCCCACAGATTTCCTACGACAATTGAAACAAAAACTGGAGTATCTACAACCAAACATAACAAACTCCGGTTCCAACGAATTGGTGAAAGAATTCTTCATGCGCGCTATGCCACCGGAAATTAGACGAATCCTAGCCGCTAGCAGAAACACTGACGTCGAAACACTCGCTGACATAGCGGATAAAATAAACGAAGAAATCTACCCCACAATCTGTAGTACCCAAAACTACAACAGAAATAAAACTAATCACAACAACCAACCAATCAACAAAAACTCCGAACCAAATGAAACAACCAACCGATTAATAAACACCTTGATCAGCAAATTCGACGAAATAATTGTCGAAAACAGACAAATAAAAGCGGAACTAGCCGAAATAAAAGAGAAATACAACAGGCAAAATTTCAATCCAAACGAAAACAGAGACCTATTCAACAGAAACAATTTCAACACAGACCAACTATCATATAATCACAACAGACAAAACTATGACCGACCACCCAACGGAAACAACAGACAGAACTACAGCCACAGACAATCCCCAAACGGACAGTACAGAAACCGGTCAAACTCACCAAACCGATACAACAACTACCGAAACAGCAGCCCAGAAAGGAATTCAAGAAATGATTTCCTAAACAAAAACCACTGCTACTTTCACAACAAATTCGGCGACAAAGCATATAAATGCATAAAACCCTGCGAATTCCACAAAACAGAGCAGGAAAACTAAAAATGTCACCATTGATAGCACCCACATTTAGTGACAATAATAATACTTTCACGGTGCACTCAAACAATACAGATTTTCTAATCGACACAGGTTCCGTGATCTCCCTATTACCACACTACTTATACAAAAATGCAAAAACTACAGAAAAGTCACTAACCGCTGCAAATGGCTCCAAAATTAAAACATTTGGCCAACATACAATAACACTCACAATAAATTCAAAAAAATACAATTGGCCATTCACAATCGCAGAAGTACAACAGTCAATAATCGGGGCCGACTTCCTAGCAAATTGCAACCTAATAGTGGACTGCCGAAACAAGAAAATAGTCGAAAACAACAAAACAGACAAAGAAACAGCCAGGAACACAGCATCAAACTTGTCGAAAGTAGACATCGGCGTGATTCAAACAAGTACACCAACTATCAAAACAATCAAAACTATTGAACACGTACCAGAAATAGCCACACTACTGGCAAAATACGAGAAACTCTGCGAACCAGTAACTTTTGATGGAAATTCAAACCACACTACTGAACACGCAATACTGACAAACGGAAACCCAGTCCACTCAAAAGTAAGACCATTGGATCCCAAAAAATATATTTAACGAACTGTTGGAAAACAATATAGTAAAACATTCAAACTCAGAATGGTCTTCAGCACTGATGTTAAAACAAAAAGCTAACGGGGAATGGAGAGCTTGTGGCGATTACAGACTCCTGAACAAAATAACAGAGCCCGACAGCTACCCACTACCTATAATAAAAGACATAATAAACCGAATAAACGGCGCAAAATATTTTTCAAAAATTGACCTACAAAAAGCATATCATCAGATCCCAATTAGAAAGGAGGACATAAAAAAGACAGCAATAACAACACCGATCGGAATGTTCGAATACAACCGAATGCCTTTCGGTCTACGAAATGCCGCAGCAACTTTCCAACGATTCATGGATCAAACAATGAAAAACAACAAAAACACAATCGCTTATCTGGACGACATCCTAATAACAAGCCCAGACAAAGAAACACATCTAAAGGACGAGGAAAAAGTGTTCAAAACGCTGGACAATGCAAAACTAAAAATAAACACTCAAAAGTGCGAATTTATGAAAACGGAAATAAATTTCCTTGGTCACACGCTAAACGACAAAGGAACACAACCAATAGAAAACAAAATAAACAATATAAAAAATTACAAATTACCAACAAACACAAGAGAATTGAGAAGATTTTTGGGAATGGTAAACTTTTACTATTCTTACATCCCAAATTGCAGCAACCTACTGGCACCACTAAACGACATTATCAAAACCAAACGAAACGTAACAATAAACTGGACACAACAAACAACCGACACATTCAATAAAGCCAAAGAAAGCCTATCAACGGCAACACTACTCGGTTACCCAGATCCAGAACTAGAGTATCAACTAACTACAGACTGTTCTGGTTTTGCAATGGGCGCAACAATTTTCCAGGAAAATAAATTTGGCAAACAACCACTGGGATTTTTCTCGAAAAAACTAAAATCACATCAAACAAGATACTCAACATTCGACAGAGAACTCCTAGCAATACACGAAGCAATCAAACACTTTCAACATTTACTCGAAGGACGAACCTTCAAAATATTCACAGATCACTAACCGCTAACAAACGCAATAGAAATGAAAAACCCTTCACCAAGGCAGATTAGACAAATCAATTTCATTTCACAATTCAACTGCACAATAAACTACGTAGCGGGAAAATCAAACATAGCAGCTGATGCTCTATCAAGAATCGAAAGCGACATAAACTCCCTAGAATTCGGAGAAATAATCGAATTAGATCAAATCAAATCCAGACAAACCGATACATTAAGCAAACTGCCTACTAAACACAGCCTGAAACTACAGGAACTCGACGGAATATGGCACGATGTCTCCAACGAAAGCAACAAACGAATCCTACTACCCGAAGAATTCCGACAAGACTGCATAAAAAGATACATGCTATCAATCATCCGGGAAACAAAATAACATTCGAGTTAATACATAACAAATATGTATGGCCTCACATGCGGGAAGACATCAAGAATTACGTCAAAAGTTGCCACAGCTGTCAATTAAACAAAACAACAAAAAAACCCAAAACACAAAAAGTAAACTTCCCAAGCAGCGAAGCGTTTGAAACAATACACAAAGACGTAGTAGGACCACTACCACCAAACGACAACTATAAATATCTACTAACAATTATAGACAGAAAAACCAATTGGTTCGAAGTGATCCCAATAAAAGAAATCACCGCAAAAAACATCTGCGAAATGATCGAACTAAACTGGATAGCTCGTTATGGCCAACCGAAAACAATCATAATCGATCAAGGCAGGCAATTCGAATCGGAAATGTTCAAAATACTGTGCAATAAATACAATATCAAAAGAAATCGAACAACACCTTACAACCCACAATCAAACGGAAAAATTGAACGGTTTCACAGAACATTAAAAGAAAGCATCAGGACAAAAGCTAATGACCAAAACTGGTTAAAATCGGACTGAGAAATAGCCCAAACTCAACAGATAATGAAAGTCCAGCATACAAAATTTTCGGAAAAGCAACAAACTTGCCATCACTTAAATCAGATACAAACAAAAACACTGAAAACAGCAAACAAATAACAAACAAAAATAGTGAAACCACCGAACAGAAACCAAAAGGAATCTTAAAAAGAAGACCAGACTCCGAATTAGACGGAAAAATAGTATTAACAACAGATTTCATCTTAATAAAAAAACCATTCACAAAAGGATTCGAATCCATATACGAAGGTCCATTCAAACTCCTAGAAATCAACAAGAACGTCGCCACAATAATTAAAAATAACAACAAAATGAAAATAAAAATCAGGCGGATAAAACCATACCACAAGAATATAGACTCCCAAAACGACTCACCGAAAGACAAAACACAAACCCAATCACAAACAAAAAAACAACCAATTCACAAAAACATCACATTCAACCACAAAAATTCAATCAAAATATTCGACAAAGACACAATACTGGCTCCACTATACAAAAAACGTTACAGCGAATGCTTTAAATAAAAACACAAACACACACACAAACAAACACATGCACAAACAGTGTTAATTGTACAGTTTTTATTTTCCTTGTAAATACAAAACAAAATGTAAATTTTTAATTTTATTGAGGTTGTAGATATAAAAAAAAACAGAAACAAAAACAAAAAAATAAAAACATAAAAAATGCAACACAAAAGAAAATAAAAAACGTTATGGTATGTTATATTTTTTTTCTGGTTACATTTTACTGACTCATGTTAACCTCCGGTTTTAAAGGGGGAAGTTATGTAATGTATTTTTATTTTTATTAGTATTATAGAGTTCACAATTAGGAATTGTGAACAGTATGGCATAAATTGCCACCATCTGGGAAATCCAGATTTTCAAAAAAAACTATATAGCGATAATTTACTATAGTAGATTATCGCTATAGTAAATGAAAAAAGAAAAAAATCAATAAATAAGTCTATACGAAAATTGAAAACGGCAAAACTAAGGAAACATAGACAAATCGCCAAAATCTGAAATCGGAATAACATATTAGTGTTTTATTGGAGCCAAACAATTTCTAAATTTGGACCGCAAACAATTTCTAAATTTTGATCACAAACAATTTCTAAATTTGGACAGCAAACAATTTCTAAATTTTGATCGCAAACAATTTCTAAATTTTGATTGCAAACAATTTCTAAATTTAGATCGCCAACAATTTCCAGATTTAGATCGCAAACAATTTCTAAATTTGGATCGCAAACATTTTCTAGATTTAGATCGCAAGCAATTTCTAAATTTTTGGTACGTCAACTGTTTATATATTATCTAAATAAAATTGGTTATAGTTTATAACGGTTATCGTTAGTGTTATTATTATTTTTATCTTATTTGTTATTGTCTTATCGGTAAACACAGCCCGCACCCCGATTGTCCCGACACAAGTTTTAACGGAGACTCTTTCGGGCTCTTCAAGTTTCTAGCAAAACAATTTCATAACGTCCACAGTTAATATAATAATATATATAATAATAATATACCATAATAATATTCAAGCATAACAATTGGTGTCAGAAGCAAAGCAAACATAACACGACACTCGCATTCGACGTTTTCTTTCAATCACGAAACCTTTCAGTATAGTTATTATAGAACTATAAAGGCTAGTGACACTGTTGGCTGAACACAGTAGGCCATATCCTTCAAACAAACCACTATTTTTTTTGCACAACAAACAACAAAAAAACTGCAACAAAACAATTGATGGCTTCAAATCAAACAAATCCAACAAATATTCCACAAATACCCAACAACTACGATAATAGTCAAACACCCGAAAGCACAAAAGTAGGCTATTAGTAGCTCCTCGCAGCACGACCATCCGGTGTCTCATTTTATCAAAAATTAATTTTGTCTGAAATTACAAGAATACATGTAGTAGAATGTTAAATTTAATGGCTATTATTGTGTTCTACAAAACCTCAACTAGGTTTTGTTTTTCTACGATAATTATCGTTCCCGTAGTGTCGTTGAAAAGAAATTTTAAAGCTATAGTAAATTGACAAAAACAAAAAATCAAAAAAAACAATAAAATCCTATCAATTCAAATCTGTTTGAAAATTTTCCATTTAACGAGATTGTTTCAAAATTTCAAATACAATTTCATCCCATTCAACGCCTTCTGAAAATCCTATAACTAGTGTGTTTACCGTCTATAATTCCATATAATCTAACAGAACAACTAAGAATATCTAAGGCTAATTAAGGTCATTTAGTTTTTTATTTAATGTTGGGCTGAGAGTTAAGACAAAAATAAAATATGAAATAACGTAAATAAGAAAAAAGAGAAAACAATAGGGAAACAAAATAAAAGTACCTCAAAAATCAAAAATAACTTAAAAATAAATATAAAATAAGTACATTAATTAAATGAAATATAGGAAAAATAATACAGAGTTAAAACAAAAAATTAAAAGAATCAAAAACATTAAATACCAATAAAAGAAAAACAACACTAAATATATACATTAAATATATAAATTAAGAGTTAATAGAAAAGATTTAGAAAAATTAATAAGTTTAAGAAAAACCTAAAAAACAAGAAAAAATTAACAAAATACATAAATTCTAATTAAATTAATTAATTTTGCGGTACATTGATTTAGATTGGTCCGCAAATTTGACAATAGCCTATATAAGTAAGATACATAAATCAAAATGTCAATGTTCAATTTTACAAATTATTAGGTAAGGCACACTGCACGTTTAATGTTCAATTTTACAAATTATTATATTTCAGACATTCAAGCACCATATTTCAACTTATTCTAAGAGCTTTGAGGAAAACAATATCTAGGTTTCGACGACATTAACGCTACTAGAACGCAATCGAACTTCAGATCACTCGGGAAACCCAATCGTAATTCTCAACTAAGAAATAAACCGAAGGAATTTTTGATAAATATT
Organism: Schmidtea polychroa; assembly: GCA_959609185.1. NCBI lineage: Eukaryota > Metazoa > Platyhelminthes > Tricladida > Dugesiidae > Schmidtea > Schmidtea polychroa. The sequence goes on from CAUHTR010000085.1 coordinate 216,723, forward strand.
GATTATGTTAATACCTCTATTTCGGATATATTACAATCAGTAGCAGATTAAGGGGGCTGATTGGGCTAAAGCCAGGGGCCCCCAATTTTTAGGGCCCCAAAAATTTAAAATTAAAAATAAAATTAGAGTAGCATATTATGCTTTTACAAAAAATTCAAGCTTAAAACTTCTACTATGTTGATTACTGTGTTATTACAGTAGGTGTTAAAAACGATGGACTTTTAGCTGAATTAAAACTATTGGATAACTAAGAATAATTGA